>OY992897.1:38537120-38684620 GCA_963921405.1 Cepaea hortensis | reverse complement strand
ATGGCTGGGTGTAACAAGCTACGTGGAGGGTCCCAAATACCCTTGTCACAATGCTTCAATACTATTCTTTCGCCCTGGCTGGGATAGGTCTTTGCTTGCCAACCCTCCTCCGTTCCCCGGACTCACTGTCACTCTCTCTTTCGACCTCGGGGCCTATTCCCTGAGGTGTCTTTCTGGCTGACGCATAGATAACATGGCGATCGTCCGAGTAAACTATCACTTCATTTTAATAAGTTAATAAAGAACAGCACAGGAAAACATCAAGGCAGTTAAAACAGATAGTTTTCTACAAAAAAACAAACAAGGATAAAGTTCATTTAAGGCACAGAGCCTCATGGCTTTCCATCATAGACCAAGCTGTAGTCAATGTCCGTTCCGTCCACATACAGCTCACCGAATAAGTCTTCAGTTCTTTCCTTCCCGGTACGTTGTGCTAACAACAGGCCTCTGTGGAACCAATATAATGTTCGTGGAAAAACGTCCTGTGATCCCTGGTCACGATGATAAGTAGAAGTTCATACAATGGGAATAGTTCATGAACGGGAATTGGGTAGGTATCCTTCACTGTCTCAGACAAGGATGGGTGGGTCTGATATTTAGGCGGGGTCCAGTCCAGAATACAAAATGACTCGATCCTAGCGTATCGAGATGACTGGCGAGGTGTTAGAAAGGCTGATGGTCATTCTTTCGGGCCAGCGGTGGCACTATCTCGTAGAGATCATACCCTTGGCCTGGTATGGCCCAAAACTTGACAAGGACTCGTCTAAAACATAACTTTCCGTGTAGAAGCCCTGTCGAGACTTTCAGCTCTATTCACTTCCAAAAGAAGGACCCTGGAAAGGACAAACAGTTGTGAGAGCCTCCAGCCTAAACTTCTGGTACAGCCGACATGGAGACTTCTAATGGTCTCAGCATCTATGTTTGCATTCAAAAAATATATAATATTAATAGATATATAACTCTTTAGTAGACTTGCGTGAATTAGCCTGACCTGACAAGAGGTCCTGGATTGGCGGCGTCTTTCCTAGACCAGGCCTTCAGCTTGACGTTTCGTCTTGTCTTGTTGTTTCTTGTCGCCTTCGTCTTGTCGTTTGACCCTAGGTACCTTACCCATTTTCTTCATACCAGATTCACTCTCCACTCTCATACCATGCCTTTATTATTACTGGGCACATTCGTTTCCCGGCTTCCCTCTCACTGGCAAACCCTTTCTGTCTCACGACAAAGCTCTTGTTGTGTTGTGTGCGTAATTATGTGTGTTTCCCCTCTTAACTAATATTATAGTAGTGGGTCTTATGGCACGCAGTGTAGTTCCCCATCCCTAGCAAGAATAGGAAAGAAGATACACACCCCTTCCGGCCGCTGCTCTTGTCTGAGCTGTCGCCGCAATGTACCGGCAGTGCCTCACATAACACGTAGATCTAGAAGAGTTCAGGTTCTCTCAGTGAGAAACAGAGGTCCATTTATATCCCTGACCTCATCTTATCGACCAGTAACTATTCCGTCAACCTGGCCATCCCATCTGCTAAAAGAAGAAAGAGATAGCACAGTGGATACCCTCTTCCGGCTCAAGAAGATAGATGGGTGGAACCCGTCCCCACGGAGTCCTCCCCTCCTTCCGGCATACCGTAGCTATATAATGTTTATAGTCAAATGAAAGATGACAGTATGCAGAGTTCAGGCCGTAGGAGGAAAGATAGCACCCGCCCATCTGCTGCCAAGAACAAGTGAAGTCATCTGGAGATATGTATTACTCAGATTCGTTCCCAGGCAATGCCAAGAACAAGACGCCTAACTAGATTGGCCAACGGTCAACCTACTCCCAATATGGCATGACTGGCTTTTCGCCAATTCGTCTCCCCAGTCGAGACAACATACATTTATAAGTCCAGGTCTAGCAAGACTAATTAAAACCCGTTTATACCTTTTCAAATCCACCAGTAGGATGCTGCACTTCATCTGTCTCACTCTTTAAAGATGCAAATTGACATGAGGCAGTCTACAAATGGTAGTTGTTTAAACGGACATTGTTTTCCCCAGAAGTTGAACTAGTGTGTATTTGGTGCAAGGCGCCCTATTGGGTTTTCCCAAATAAAAGTCAGACTTCTAATCGGTCAATTAAGAAGATCGTGTTGTTAAAGTAACCAAGAGAACTATCTTCCATGGGGATTGAGCGAATAAGAGAACTGAGGGTTCCCGAAAGCTGTTTCCCACTGTTTACCCAAAATCAAAGAAGGCATGAGGACATGGGCCACTGGCGTTTCGCCACATAGGCCCCATCTTAAGAAAGTCGAACCCTACGAACTTTCTACTGCCAGAGGTTCTGTTCGAATGGCCCCACCTTCAGATTCGACCATCGGATGCCGTGACAGAAAATTCGCTCCCACATTCTCCCTTTCGGGGATGTATTCGACCTTGAACTGATACGGTTGTAGGAGCAATGACCATCTCATTAACCTCGCGTTCAGTTTCTTAGAAGTTGCCAAAAACATCAGAGGTTGATGGTCGGATTGCACTTTGAACGGTACTTCATACAGATAAGGTTGAAATTTCTGTACTGCCCACACGAGAGCCAGACATTCCCGTTCGACGGTGGAGTAATTCCGTTCCGCGGGTAACAGTTTTCTACTTGCATACGCCACCGGACATAGCACCAAAGGATCATCTCGCCCTTCCTGCAACAGAGTTGCCCCAATCCCTATGTTACTCGCGTCGGTTCTTAGAACAAACTTTTTCTCCAAATTTGGGAGTTGCAGGACTGGCCTATCCACCAAAGCCTGTTTCAGCTTCCCATAAGCTTCTTCACAGCTCGGGGTCCAGACTATAGGATCTGGCGATCCTTTCTTCGGGGCTTCGGTTAACGGTGCCCCAATTTCGTTGAACTTCGGAATAAATTTCTGGTAAAACCCACACAGAGACAAATAAAGACCTAACATCCTTTTTGGATTTAGGACGGGGTGCGAGTCTGTCCTTCTCAACATTCTTTTCTTCCGGTACCAGTCCCCCCTGGGTAATAGTATGTCCCAGAAATTCCAAGGATTGGTAGCCAATCATGCATTTGGCTGGACGGGCGGTTAACCCTTCCTCTTTTAACCTTGTGAAGATCTGTCCCAAGGACTTCAGGTGATCCCTCAGATTGTCAGACGCAATGAGAATATCATCCATAAACGAGACCACAGAGGGATCCTTTAAAGGCTCTAATAACATTCTCATCATGCGGGTGAACACACTGGGCGCATTGCTCTGCCCAAATGGCATCACCTCGAATTCGTAATGCCCGCTCGGAGTACTGAAGGCGAGCAAGATGTGAACCTCGGGCTTCACAGGGATCTGATAATATCCCCGGCTTAGATCAATTTTCGAAAAGTACTTTTCCTTATTTAATCTGGCAAACAGTTGATTCGTGTTCGGTAACGGTTCAACTTGGAATGTCGTACAACTGTTTCAATGCCTGTAATCAATACATAGGCGGTGCTCCCCACTGGGCTTCCTCAACAAGACAACCCCGGCATTATAAGGAGAAGTCGAAGGAGTGATGATGTCATCGTCCAGAAGATTCTGGATTTCGGCTTCCAGGGCCTTCTCTTTCGAAAAGGGCACTGGATATATTTTTTGGCGGACGGGGTCTTGGGTAGTCAGAGACATATCAAACTCGACCAACCCTGTCCGCCCTGGCCGATCGGTAAGATGGGACTCCAACAAACGGATGACCAGGTCTGTTTCTTCAGCCGACAGATCAGGATTTATATGTACATCCCTATAGGTTTTCCCAGTGTGTAAAGGATACTCCCTATCCGCGTCTTCGCCCGATTCAGTTTCCATCGCGACCGCCATAGTCATGAGTGGGAGAGAAGTACCATCAGATCGTTCTTCATACTTTTTGAGGAGGTTAATGTGGAAGATTTTGGATTTCCCCCTGATCCCGATGACATAGTTGGTGCGGGACACAACCCTTTCCACCGGGAAAGGCCCCTGCCAACCAATCTCGAGTTTATTGGAACCTACTGGAAGTAACAACAGAACCCGATCCCCCACTTTAAGAGACCTATCTTTCGTCCTTCTATTGTAGTAGGCCACGTGTCTCTTTCTTGCCGCCCTCAGATTCTGAGCTGCCAAAGCCCAACTCGTCTAGAGTTTCTTCTTTAACTCTTCGACGTATTTATATGAGGATACAACTTCTTCGGAAGTTTCCTCCTCTGTCCAACACCTCAATAGGGCTTCTAAGGGGCCCTTGATGGGCCTACCGAATAGTAGAGTGGCTGGTGGTAACCCGGTCGATCCATGGGGAACCTCCCGATAGGCGAACAAGGCGGCTGGGATATACTCATCCCATCTGTCTGGTTTCTCTTGAGCCAGCTTTCGAAGCATGGTCATCAAGGTACCATTAAACCTCTCTACTTGCCCATTCGACTGGGGTTGGTACGGGCTTGTGTGAATGTGGTTGGTCTGGAAGATACGAAAGACCTCCTCCATCAGCTTACCACAGAACTGAGACCCATTGTCCGTTAGGATCTGGTTTGGAAATCCCAACCGAGTAAAGGTCTCCATCAGTGCATCAGCCACTCGCTTAGAGTCGATTGTGGCCAACGATATCGCCTCACCCCACATGGAACAGCAATCCACCACCTTAAGAATGTACATATTCCTCTTCCTAGTCCGAGGAAGAGGACCAACAAGATCGATGGCAACTCTCACTAAAGGAGAGTTCCTAATGGGCATGTCGCCCAAGATTACTGGAGCCGTTCAGTGTTTTGGTGCCACACGCTGGCACTCTGGTCACGACTTGACGTACCGACGCACGTCTCCAGTCATCCCTTGCCAGTAGTAATGGCAGGAAATGCGCTGGAGTGTTGCCCCGACACCCATATGTCTACTGAAAGAAATGGTGTGTCCCATATGAAGAAGCTGTTCCCGATAGGCCTTAGGAACTACCAGCTGTCCGTGCTGGCGTTCCTCCACTCCGACCCTCCGGTACAGTAACCGATTCTTCATATAATACTGACCCCGCCTTGGTGGGTCAGCACTTATTGGAAACTGGTTGAAGCAAGGTTGCAAAGTAGCATCCTGGCTTTGAGCAGCTCGTAACTCCCCAGGCAAGGGATTCACGATCAAGGCCGGCGTCTGCTCATTTCCCGATTGAGATCTGGTTTGCATTGCCCCTACGTACATGGGTTCTGTTGGGATCCCTAGAAAGACGTAGCGACAACCCAAGATCATTGGGAAGATTGGATCGAGCAGAACGGCTGCCTGTATAGTGCCGGTAACATATTTCGATTTGATGTCCACCTTCGCAATCGGAAGAGACATCGCTACCGCACTCTTGGTCGCCGTTTGAATCTCAATAGACTCCCCGGTTAGCTGCTCTGGGCTCACTAATTGTGAGGAAATTACGACCTCGAACTGCAGACCGGTGTCATAGAGACACTCGACTGGTTGTCCGTTCACAAGTATCGTCTCTACTACTGGTGGTTTCTCTGAATCTTTGTTCTCTAGACCCCTCCCTTCTACCTCCCTGGTAGACCCTTCCCCGGTTTCTACAAGACAGGCAGCATAGTGAGAGTCTTTCTGTTTGCGCCTGCAATCGGCCGTATTGTTTGTGGGAGATTTGCAGTAGGCACACCACTTTTCACTCCACTTACTTTTAGGAGATCCAGGTGGACTCTTACCAGAGGGTTTCTTAATTGGAACTTTATCGAAAGGATCCTCCTTCTTGGTGTGGGCTGTTTTAGAGTTCTTCTTCTTTCCAGACCATGTGTCTGGTGATCGGGGATTGGGTTGTGAAAGTTCCCAATTATTCACATGAGCTAGCACATACCTTTCCGCTAATGTGTTGACTGCGTCTAACCTTTCTGCCCCATTTTCAAGCAAGAAGGTTTGCAATGGCTTAGGCATCATCCTCTTCATTTGGTCCACGACCACTAATTCATCTACACTTTCATAGTCGTTAGCAAATCCAGCTAATGACATCCACTTCAAAAGGTAAGACTTAAGTCTAACGCTTTAGGCTGCGAACATCTCCCCTGGCTCTCTCTCTCTCTTCGACTTTCTGAACTGCTGTCGGTATGTATGGGCTGTCATCTGGAACCTTTTCAATAATGCTTTTTCCAGGGTCTCATAGTCATTCTCCATACCAGGTGGCAACCTTGAGTAGACCTCGTACGCTGTCCCCTCAGGCCATGTGAGAGTTTCAAGTTCCACTTCCCACGTTCCAATCCCACAATATATTTTTGTACCCAGTTTAGACAGGACAGTCCTTGGAGTCCATATCATTTGTCGAAATATGTCACGCTACGGATTCGAACTCATGGCAAGTGGGCCGGCAGGCAAGTGTCGAGTCACATCACTAACCCTGCTGCACCCTGTGTGTGTGTGTGTGTGTGTGTGTGTGTGTGTGTGTGTGTGTGTGTGTGTGTGTGTGTGTGTGTGCATATATGTAAACTATGAAATCATTATGTTCAGTAGATTACCATTGCTTTTTTAACAACCGATTCCCAGACCATCTAAATCAACGCAAGAGTAAGAACGGCAAGTTGAACATTCGAACATGCATATACATACATATACATACATATATACATACGAACATAGAATCACATGATGTGTGTTATGACTGACGTCAACAAAACACATATCCATGGACACAATGTCCAATGAATCGACACAATAACTCGGCCACAGTGAGACCACTCGATAAATGTAGCGTTTATTATTCACACTTGCAAATACACATTGTGACTGTGGAACCGATACACTGAGACAACAGGGTAAGCGGCTGGACTGTGTTTTGTCAAAGCTGGCAGAGCAGTGATTCAACGGTTACTTGTTAGTCAGACAGAAGGGTAGACATTAAGACAGACAAATGCCACGACAGTGAAAGCTAATAGATAATAAGACAATACGCTCACTCGAGCAAGCACATATATGCATACACTACATACACACACATACATATACAGTGCAAACCGCTTAAGGCGATCTCGGATGTGGTGAATTTCTGTTGTGAAGAACAATTTTGTATTTGAACGTTGTAAATGCATTACTATATGCTTGAACTCTTATAAGAGGAATTTCTGATAAGAAGAACTATTTCTTGTGTCCCAGGTGAGTTTGTCTTATCAAGTCTGCACAATATATATATATATATATATATATATATATATATATATATATATATATATATATATATATATATGACTGGCAAGTTGCCGTCTTTACAGACGATAATTTGTAAAATGGAGTTAAACCTCTGCATAACACGAGGCCTGGGCTGAATTTAGAGACCATGTGTTGCCCATGCAGCATGATCCCTCTCTCGGCCTGTCTAGTGCCCTCCAGAGGAAAGATTACACCAATACCTCTGGAACAAGACAAGCTGCAGAAGCTGCCGGATCAGCAAAGCAATGCTCTAACTGTCAGCGTCTCATTTAATTCATATTCGGCCCCTGCTCCCGTTCTCGTTCCCAAGAAAGACGACCCGCCCAGGCATCGCCCAGCCCCTGGCCGTGAGCGTCTCATTTAATTCATATTCGGCCCCTGCCACCGTTCCCGTTCCCAAAAAAGACGACCCGGCCCGGCTTCGCCCAGTCCCTGGTGGGGAGCGTCTAATTTAATTCATATTAGTAGTCTTATAAGCTCCCGTTCCCGTTCCCGGAAATATGGCGAACAGATAGGAAGAGAACAATCTTCATCTCAATAACTAAATAGGGCAATCTGAAACTATTCATCTTAAACTTACCAAGATATCACGAAAAAAAACCAATAAATGCTGGGATGACTGTATAGATGTCGAAGAAAACTAAAAAGATGAGTTAGAAAATGTTCACGTATTTAAAATAGATGCATTATTTTATGAAAACTTTAAAAATGCCTTAAAGATTTTATCATTATATATTAAAACGCATATGCCTGTAAATAACTGTAGACAAACATTTTGTAAAGCTTTGATAACAATGCAACAATTATATATAAAATAAATAGCAATGCTACTAAAAGTTATGTCCCTTGTTATAACTTTTCTTAAGTTAAGTCCCCTCGCTATA
Source organism: Cepaea hortensis (assembly GCA_963921405.1). Classification (NCBI taxonomy): domain Eukaryota; kingdom Metazoa; phylum Mollusca; class Gastropoda; order Stylommatophora; family Helicidae; genus Cepaea; species Cepaea hortensis. Next base: position 38,676,581 of record OY992897.1, on the reverse strand, counting down.
TACATAAATTATAATGTAAATTACAAAATTAAATTTTATTACGTAAATAGCTGTTTGTAAACTAACAAACTATGACAGTTGGCTGCACGGGAATGATAAGAACACGTGTAGAAAATTTCATCTCAATCGGATGGACCGTTCGCGAACGCATAAATAACATACATACAGACATGCAGACAAACAGACAGACATTGCAATATATATATATATATATATATATATATATATATATATATATATATATATATATATATATATATAAAATAAATTTTGGAAATAAGATATACTATGCACTACAACATCTACTAAAATCAAATGCGCTATCTCGTAACACCAAAACCACAATATACAAAACACTGATCAGACCAGTTGTGCTGTATAGTTCTGAAACCTTGAGTACAACGAAAGGATTCGAAGCCTTGTTAAAAACCTTTGAGAACAACGTTTTAAGACGCATCTTTGGAACCATTAGGGATACACAAAGTGGAGAGTGGAAAAGAAGAAGTAACAAAGACATTTATGATTTGTTTAAGTCCCCGCTAATCACTGATATCATGAAGTCTAATAGACTACAATGGCTGGGTGTAACAAGCTACGTAGAGGGTCCCAAATACCCTTGTCACAATGCTTCAATACTATTCTTTCGCCCTGGCTGGGATAGGTCTTTGCTTGCCAACCCTCCTCCGTTCCCCGGACTCACTGTCACTCTCTCTTTCGACCTCGGGGCCTATTTCGTGTCTTTCTGGCTGACGCATAGATAACATGGCGATCGTCCGAGTAAACTATCACTTCATTTTAATAAGTTAATAAAGAACAGCACAGGAAAACATCAAGGCAGTTAAAACAGATAATTTTCTACAAAAAACAAACAAGGATAAAGTTCATTTAAGGCACAGAGCCTCATGGCTTTCCATCATAGACCAAGCTGTAGTCAATGTCCGTTCCGTCCACATACAGCTCACCGAATAAGTCTTCAGTTCTTTCCTTCCCGGTACGTTGTGCTAACAACAGGCCTCTGTGGAACCAATATAATGTTCGTGGAAAAACGTCCTGTGATCCCTGGTCACGATGCTGAGTAGAAGTTCACACAATGGGAATAGTTCATGAACGGGAATTGGGTAGGTATCCTTCACTGTCTCAGACAAGGATGGGTGGGTCTGATATTTAGGCGGGGTCCAGTCCAGAATACAAAATGACTCGATCCTAGCGTATCGAGATGACTAGCGAGGTGTTAGAAAGGCTGATGGTCATTCTTTCGGGCCAGCGGTGGCACTATCTCGTAGAGATCATACCCTTGGCCTGGTATGGCCCAAAACTTGACAAGGACTCGTCTAAAACATAACTTTCCGTGTAGAAGCCCTGTCGAGACTTTCAGCTCTATTCACTTCCAAAAGAAGGACCCTGGAAAGGACAAACAGTTGTGAGAGCCTCCAGCCTAAACTTCTGGTACAGCCGACATGGAGACTTCTAATGGTCTCAGCATCTATGTTTGCATTCAAAAAATATATAATATTAATAGATATATAACTCTTTAGTAGACTTGCGTGAATTAGCCTGACCTGACAAGAGGTCCTGGATTGGCGGCGTCTTTCCTAGACCAGGCCTTAAGCTTGACGTTTCGTCTTGTCTTGTTGTTTCTTGTCGCCTTCGTCTTGTCGTTTGACCCTAGGTACCTTACCCATTTTCTTCATACCAGATTCACTCTCCACTCTCATACCATGCCTTTATTATTACTGGGCACATTCGTTTCCCGGCTTCCCTCTCACTGGCAAACCCTCTCTTTCTCACGACAAAGCTCTTGTTGTGTTGTGTGCGTAATTATGTGTGTTTCCCCTCTTAACTAATATTGTAGTAGTGGGTCTGTATGGCACGCAGTGTAGTTCCCCATCCCTAGCAAGAATAGGAAAGAAGATACTACCCCTTCCGGCCGCTGCTCTTGTCTGAGCTGTCGCCGCAATGTACCGGCAGTGCCTCACATAACACGTAGATCTAGAAGAGTTCAGGTTCTCTCAGTGAGAAACAGAGGTCCATTTATATCCCTGACCTCATCTTATCGACCAGTAACTATTCCGTCCACCTGGCTATCCCATCTGCTAAAAGAAGAAAGAGATAGCACAGTGGATACCCTCTTCCGGCTCAAGAAGATAGATGGGTGGAACCCGTCCCCACGGAGTCCTCCCCTCCTTCCGGCATACCGTAGCTATATAATGTTTATAGTCAAATGAAAGATGACAGTATGCAGAGTTCAGGCCGTAGGAGGAAAGATAGCACCCGCCCATCTGCTGCCAAGAACAGGTGAAATCATCTGGGGAGATATATTGCTCAGATTCGTTCCCAGGCAATGCCAAGAACAAGACGCCTAACTAGATTGGCCAACGGTCAACCTACTCCCAATATGGCATGACTGGCTTTTCGCCAATTCGTCTCCCCAGTCGAGACAACATACATTTATAAGTCCAGGTCTAGCAAGACTAATTAAAACCCGTTTATACCTTTTCAAATCCACCAGTAGGATGCAGCACTTCATCTGTCTCACTCTTTAAAGTGGCAAATTGACATGAGGCAGTCTACAAATGGTAGTTGTTTAAACGGACATTGTTTTCCCCAGAAGTTGAACTAGTGTGTATTTGGTGCAAGGCGCCCTATTGGGTTTTCCCGAAGAAAAGTTAGACTTCTAATCGGTCTATTAAGAAGATCGTGTTGTTAAAGTAACCAAGAGAACTATCTTCCATGGGGATTGAGCGAATAAGAGAACTGAGGGTTCCCGAAAGCTGTTTCCCACTGTTTACCCAAAATCAAAGAAGGCATGAGGACATGGGCCACTGGCGTTTCGCCACATATATAGAAAGAATGGAAGATAATAGGGAAACAAAACTCGCTTACACTCAGGAGATAAATGACCGTAGACGCCGAGGTAGACCAAGAAGACGGTGGAGAGATAATATATATACAGACCTACAAGCACTTGGAATCAACGACTGGCAAGAGGTCAACCAGAGAAACGAATGGAGACGGATTGTATCTGCAGCAAAGAACCTCAATAGCTCGGAACGCTGAAGAAGAAGAAGAATAATTATATTGGTAAATTTCGTAAGTAATAAATTCCTCCCCCATTTTTGGTTTAACTTACAGGGGGTAGTAGTAGGCCTCTTTCAGTCCTGAAGGACTATAGAGTTGTGCCGCTTGGGAGGTACCTGGCATCACCGCTGGTGACTGTATAGTCCAATGCGAGAGTGACAATCCCTGTCACAGTTTCCACATCTGTAAGACGAGGCAAGTCCCGCAGTAAGTGACTGCCTTTTAAGCCTGTCCCGCCTATCCTCAGTTTGTTGGATAAGAATGCGCTCAAAGAGCACCAGTCCGTTTCGTACATCTCTTCTCCACGAGCATCTGTCTGTTGCAACTCTTTCCCACGTGTCTGGATCTATTCCAAGGGTTTTCATATCTTGTTTACACACATCCCTATATCGCATTTGGGGTCTTCCGGTTGGCCTCTTTCCTGTGGCTAGTTCTCCGTATAGGAGATCTTTGGGAATACGTTAATCCTTCATTCGAGATACGTGGCCCAGCCACCGGAGGCGTCTCTGCTTGAGTAGGGTGTGCACTGTGGTAATATCTGCTCTTTCAAGCACATGTTTGTTTGTTATGTGGTCTTTCCATGTTATGCCCAGGATACGTCTCAGACATCTCATGTGGAAGGAATTCAACTTCCTTTCCTGTCTTGAGTACAGGGTCCAGGATTCAGACCCATAGAGTAGTGTGCTAACAACACAAGCTTTATATACTTGAGCTTTTGTTCGCTCTGTTAGTCTATTATTCTCCCAAACTCTTTTAGCTAGCCTGGAAAATGTTGTGGCTGCCTTTCCAATGCGTCTGTCGATTTCTGTCCCTAATGAAAGATTATCTGATATTGTCGACCCCAAATACACAAACTAGTGGACGACCTTCAATTCGTAATTAGAAATTTTGATTGACGGAGGCGCACCAGCATCTTGTTCCATCACATGTGTTTTATTTAGGCTAATGGTGAGCCCAAAGTTTTTGCAGGCGGATGCAAAACGATCTATGAGCCTTTGCTGATCTTGTGCTGTATGAGTAGTCAGTGCTGCATCACCTGCAAAAAGTAGTTCTCTTACACATCTTGATCTTATTTTGGTCTTTGCCTTGAGTCTTGATGGGTTAAAAAGTTTGCCATCAGATCTTGTGTGGAGGTTAGTTAGTTAGTTAGTCGCAGTTCCAACTTCACAGCAACGGGTCGTCCCCATTATGCTCCGTTCCTGTGCCAGTGAATATCACACAAAACGCTCCCCACTGCCCAATGTGAAAAGTGGAAAAGACAGGAGTCTCGACAAACAACAACCCGCACAATACACTGTGCATAATGCCGCCACCAGAATGTCAACACACACAGTCCCCCACGAAATACCCAGTTCATCTCTGATGGAATCGGCTGTCATTTTCCTATCTGAATGTTTCCTAGACGTTCACCCACACAGTCCACGAAAATACAGCTCATCGCTGATGGCAATGGCAGTCAACCAGAAGCCCAGCAGCCACGCATTTCTGCATGAGGCAAAAACCGGTCAACTTTAGGACATAGCCACCTGCCATCACTCGGAACATGCAGTCACGTTCCAAAAAACCCTCAGGCAGATTCAAAAGCATTTAACACGAAGCTCACAGTGTCGCGCCACGCACTCACCATCAAGCCTCCTTAGTCGCCTCTTACGACATGCATGGTAGGCTACAGTGTTGCTATTTTTTGCTCCCCTTATGGGCTCCGGCAACACACGGGAGAAATGTGTGGAGGTATATGCTTTCAGTGGCAGTCCGAAATGCCTGCCTTAAGTGAACGGCGAAGAAGATACCAAAACCGAAACAAAAACCACCGCACAGCGTATACTTGGATCTAATCATATACGTTGTGAAGAGAAACCAAAGTTTATACTAACGGGTGAATGTTAACCCCACACTTTATCCCCCAACCTGGAGGACAAGGTTTATTTACAATTATAAAATACTTTTAATGATTTGAGCTGTTTTGTTAAAATAACAAAACATTCAAACAGTATACAAATAATAAATTTCTGTAAATATATGCTAATTGAAAATCTTAGATTAGTTGTATGTACTTAAACAAATGTTATATAAATTTGAGATATCATAGAAATATTTTTTAAGTATAATTATTTCCCTTACTTACCACACTATTTTTATGTCCCTTGATATTTTATTCTTTAAATGTAGAAAAGCCCCATTTACACTGTGGCGCGCATAGATAATATGCTAGCTCCATAATGATATCTTAATTACCTTAATTACATAAGCCAATGGTAGATGCTTAGTGGCATGGTTTGTGAGATTAATTGTACGAAAATCTTCGCAATCACTGCTCCTCGTCTTTTTGGTAAGCGACTTTTTGGTATAGAAAAAAATACCGGTTTCAGCATATCGCTTCGTAGATATCCATCGCTGTAAATGTCATTCAACATTTTGTTTAATATATCTACTCCAAATTCTCAAAGTACTTATGATTCTTCTACTGTAGAACCATCTATACATTAAAAGGCATAACCACGTTTAATGTAATATCGAGAAGACATAGAAAACTGAGTTATAAACCCCTGACGCGTGTAAAATGAAGCCACTAGTTTTACACAAACTTTGAAGATGACTTAGAATTTCCATCCATCCATCATGTGTCATGCCGATTAGCGTGGGCGGTCATGTTTTGCCATCTTACTCGATCACCAGAGTCGTGGATAAGATCCGTATTCCTGTCTCGACCATGCCACGTGGCCAAGCTATCCAGATATTTACCTCTCGGTCTTCCCCTTGGTCTCTTCCCTTCGATCTTGCCAGTTGTTACCAGGTCATTTCTTCTAATAACATGCCCAAAAAATTGTGACTGTCTACGTATATTTTTTCTAATCAGTTTACGATCTTCATTTGTTTCTTGAAGGACTTGTTCATTGGTTTTTCTGTGTGTCCATGGTATTCTTTACATTTTCCGCAGAAACAAAATTTCCACAGCCATCATATGTTTTTCAGCTTGCCTGCTCATTGTCCACGCTTCACATCCATACAAGAGTACAGGTTCTATGTAACACTTCAACACTCTTTTTCTCGTTTCTATCAATATCCTTTTATTGGTCAGTATGTTTTTCATCTTGCAAAAGGCTACCTTCGCAATGGCAATTCTTGTTCTAATCTCTTCATAGCATCTCCCATCAGATGTTATGAATGTTCCGAGATAACCGTACCGATTCACTTGCTTCTGAATTGACTGATTGATTGATTGATTTAGGAACTGACATCACAGCATTCGGGACATTTCCATAAGCGCTCCGTCCCCATCCCCAGCAGCCAGCGAAGAGTTCCAACACTAATAGTTCCAGTAGCAATCTGATTATATGTACGTCTCGCCTTTCCTCTGAGCGTCGAGCGTCGGCCAGATCCCCTCGTCACACCTCGCTGTCTCATTCTTACCAGACTATGGTGATCCATCTGCTCCTCCGAGGTGTACACGTGCTCCCACAAGGCCGCAACCACATCTGCCTTGTCATGCATCAATACTCCACCAAGTTTTGCCGAGCCAGCCAATCTGTCCGCCTGTTCATTCCCCAGCACACCGGCATGCCCAGGAGAAAAGATCCAGGTGATGCTTGCTACCCGTGACCTCCGAAGCGAAGCAAGCGACTCTGCACGAAGCTTGCCTGTTCTCACCCTTCTCAGCATGCTTTCTGAGTCAGTTACAATCACAATGTGTGTATGTATCATGTTTTCTATCCAGCGGAAAGCTGCACTGACCGCCTCCACCTCCATTTTGCTTCAGAATATTCCCATTTACTCCTATATTGCATTGTGGTATTTCCTTCTTCCCAGTGACGACCATAATCTGTTATAGTTGTTCACTGTGTGCAACAACTGCATCTACTAAATGTTGCAGGTCCTTTTCATTGTCTGCAATCAAGACTGTGTCACCTGCATATCTAATGTTATTGATGTATCGTCCTCCAATGTTGATTCCTTCCATATCTTCTATATTTCTGAAAATATTTTCGCTGTAAGAGAAAACAGATCTGTGGACATTACATATCCCTGTCTCACACCTCTTTTAATAGACTGATATTGACCTACATCATTATCAATTCTGATGGCAGTTTTGTTTTATAAGTCTAAGGTCTTATTATAAATATATAGCCAGACTCCCTGGCCTAAGTGTTAACGTCTTTCTCCGTAATCCTGTATATTCTAGTGAGTAACGTAACCTGCGCGAGAATCGGTAGCGGTTCTCGCCGCGTTGGTAACTTACGGTGTATGTGAGCCTGTCGCTCAGAAAACAATGGCAAACTAAATTACTAATTAGCGTAATCTTGCCTAGTCAAATGCTGATGTTGACTGCAACGTCCTGTAAGAGATATGCAACACACACACACACACACACACACGCACGCACGCACGCACGCACGCACGCACGCACACACACACACACACACACACACAAACACACACCAGTCTTCTTAAAAAATAAATCTCCACTGCCTTCAGTTTCTTGATTGTTTCATTACGAATTGTCCAGCATATACAGACATAGAGATGAACAGGCCACATATAACTTCACACTTGTGATATTTCTGTGACTCTGTTTTCCGTGACTGTGTTCCTTATTACATAATATGTGCGGAGATGGCACTTCTTGTTCTGATCTTTCTTTCTGTCATATTTTCCCTCAGATATTACAATGTAGCCTATGAGGTCGGCCAGGCTCAGCGGTTTCAGTCGCTGAAACTTTCTCTTATAACCTGGGGAGAGTGGGATAGTGGGTGTATTCCACATGTTGACATCTCGTCCTTGACATTGGATGACGTAAATCACAAGTACGCTATAAGTCAGATAATGGTTCGTCTAATGGCGAGGGACACTGGTTATAGGGAAAACTAACTCTCACGCAAAATCAGTCCCGTCTACTCTTGTCAGTAGTAGCAACTAATGGTTATAGAAGCAACTACTGGTTATAGTAGCAACTACTGGTTATAGAAGCAACTACTGGTTATAGTAGCAACTACTGGTTATAGTAGCACATTTGAGGATTTCGCTTGAGTTTAAAACGAGCGAACAACTTACCCCCCCCCCCCCCTCCCCCACCCACCCAAATCCCCACCAAAAATAATACATAAATAACTGTAACCAAGATATAGAGAACGTCTGAGCTGTGTGTGTTACATTTTTACTGTATTGGTTACATCAAAAATAATACATAAATAACTGTAACCAAGATATAGAGAAGGTCTGAGCTGTGTGTGTTACATTTTTAGTGTGTTGGTTACATTTGGTTTGATTTCTTTTGTTTGTGTCAGTCTGTCGTTGTGTAATATTTGTATTGGTCCTTTTATGTGTGTGTTTGTTGTACTTAAAGCTGTCGGGGTTGTGGCTTAGGGGCAGTGAACGTGTTCCACAACCCTCGAACATATCGAGGTTAGTGTTCGAAATTAACCGCATGGCGATTTGGGAGCAGAACGCTTTTCGTTTAATTCGATGATGTCGGTCATTCGGGAAGCAATGGCAAACTACTGGACTTAAAAACAGCATAGGAAATCACAAACAGTCCAAAATATGCCGAGGCTGATTGATTTACAGTGATTTAGGTGCTGTAAAGGAAATGTAGCCAACTGTATGTAAAACATACTGACATGTGTGCATCCTTGGAAGTTGCCCTGCGTTCAGTGATATAGTGCATGTGTTTCAACGTTGCACGTTCTCTACAGGACGTCTGTACGTACATTTACAAATACCGGATGTTTGTAAAGTCTCACTACACTTTATATGTATGTCACGAGCTCGCCATGAGTTAACCAGATAATAATACCGACGTTTGCTTGGCGTATATTTTCTAGGCCACAACAGTCGTACTAACAGAGTAAACACAGCTGCACGGGATACATCAGGTCAGCCCATATACACATTTGGTGGTGAGTGAGGAGGAAGTGAGTGCGCTGAATCATATATCACTTTGACAAGTCATAAACATATCAGAGGGAAAACGGAAGTACTTAGCACGGAAGTAACAGTACATATGTCAATTCTGGGTTTCCGGAACATCGAGAAGATTGACGGGGTTATTGGCAACTGTTGTTGGGGGTATACAGGAACTCGCTGGCTTGTTTTTGGAATCAAAACCTGTGATGACAAATCTAACATGGAGGGAGCCAGAGGGGGGATGGATCCCTGACAGGGGATGATCTGCCAAGGTGCCACCTGTGTGGGGGCATAAAGGATAACGTCACGTGGCCAACTTTGGTAGTTTGCCATATAAACCCGAGTTGGGACCAACTAGGGGGACTTGGAAATGTGGCTCTAGTCGGAGTGCAAGGGCACTGCAGTGCTTAGTGGAAATAATATCTACCGTGTGTTAATTAGTGACTTAATTTTACACGTGCCTATCATGGCAGATGTAGATATGATTGATAGGACTGCAGTAGTGCCATTTAAGGTTCCCTACCAGATCCGAGGAAACTCAACAAGTTTTTAGGAAAAGTTCAAATCCAATTCGGAAGAACACTAGTGGACAGTCAATAAAGTTGCTTACAGAACGTAACTAAAGCTAGAAGGAAGATGATTCACCAAAGAGGGTGATGATTACTGATGCACCACCCAGCATCAGACAGTAGTAACTAACTGAGAACATTACTGATAATAGTTGCCTAGTGTGATATAATCTCGTGTAATAGAACACAAGACATGATACTTGAGGCTAGATAGACACGAGTGAGGATCCAGTACAGTAACAATTAACATTAGTAACTGTGTACACACTACAAAGGACTTGTGCATTTTTTTAAGGAACGATAGGAACGGACATTGTGTAGGGTGCAACCGGTCCATGATTAACTGTTTATACCACCGGTGTCTATTTCTGATGTTCATGAAATGGGATTACCAGAGGTCTACAGAGGCAAATCAGTATCCAGCAGGATGGTTTCGGCACTGGGTGAGAAGTACATGTTCTGACGTAACGTGCTGTGGTCTATCCTTGCTGGGATCAGCTGACTGGGTTGTTGTCTGAGAGTCCGATTCTACACACTTTATAGAACACGTCACACATTTTCTTCACATACACGTCTCATATACGTTACACTTTTCTTTTAATAAATTAATCTTTATTAATTTTTAGAAGCAAGAGTTGTTGAGTATGTTGCGGTGGGGAAGTATGAAGAAGGGGGGCATAGTACGACAGTGAGAGAGTGATAGGAAAAGGTGTCCATAGGCTGGTGGAGTGTGTTGGACGGAAGCTGGTGGATTCTCCAGAATATTGAAAGGAACAAAATATTATAATGTGGGTGTCGACTCTCTTCACTCCAGGGACGACACTTTAAAGGAGGACACGACAATGTAGAACAAATTAGAAAAAAATATCTCTTTTGTTGATAACACCATTCTGTTTGGAGTGCAAAGAATTACTCCAGTAGTCAGCAGCCATTCGCTGCATATTGCTTCTCGATGGACTGTGGAGCACACTTTTTGAGGACATCATATACTTTATTTTTTCAAATTTGTTCTACATACAAAGTGTAGTGAGTTTTTACAAACACTCGGAATCATCAGCAATGTATTTATTATAATCAAACTTTCCCACTGAAAATTCACACATGACATCGTCTCATAACAATCAGCATGCAAGAATAGCTTCTGGGTAAGTTAACATTAAGTTAAACATTGGCGTATGAAATAGATAAATATATATACACATAAAAGCGTCCTTCTGTGTATTAGAATCGGTTTGCACGCTCTCACTCATTCCTGATACAGGTCAGACGAAACATTCACCCGTGCTTGTGGTGTGCACCGAGTTGTTAGTATGCGAGTAGTTGCTGACTTGTCACGTTTCACATTTGTCTCTGGAAATAAAATCAACATTCGGATGCTTATACGAGGGGGATTCAAATGAAAACATTAAACATGTGATACACCATAACATTTGTTCTTTACTTTTTCAGAATAAATTCACAAACTGAAGCCTCCTCGTAGTTTTAACTTTTCGTGCTAACTTAATATGTGCTGGTTTGTTGTTAGGAGACCATTTCTCGTCCACACTGCCATGAAAGATCGATGTCATCTACAAGACATGTTTTATCCGCAGAAGCCTGTTCTTACGATAGTTAGTTAATTAGTTGGTTAGTTAGTCTACAGATCATCCTCATTGCACACCGAACCATTCAGTCCTTTGTTCTTCACTCAATCATGTCATGACTATTCCAATCTAGACCTAATGCCATCTAATCCTTTTTTCTTCACTCAATCATGGCATGACTATTCCAATCTGGACCTAATGCCAACTACTCCTTTGTTCTTCACTCAATCATGACATGACTATACCAATCTGGACCTAATGCCAACTACTCCTTTGTTCTTCACTCAATCATGACATGACTATTCCAATCTGGACCTAATGCCAACTACTCCTTTGTTCTTCACTCAATCATGACATGACTATACCAATCTGGACCTAATGCCAACTACTCCTTTGTTCTTCACTCAATCATGACATGACTATTCCAATCTGGACCTAATGCCAACTACTCCTTTGTTCTTCACTCAATCATGACATGACTATACCAATCTGGACCTAATGCCAACTACTCCTTTGTTCTTCACTCAATCATGACATGACTATTCCAATCTGGACCTAATGCCAACTACTCCTTTGTTCTTCACTCAATCATGACATGACTATACCAATCTGGACCTAATGCCAACTACTCCTTTGTTCTTCACTCAATCATGTCATTACTATACCAATCTGGACCTAATGCCAACTAATCCTTTGTTCTTCACTCAATCATGGCATGACTATTCCAATCTGGACCTAATGCCAACTACTCCTTTGTTCTTCACTCAATCATGACATGACTATACCAATCTGGACCTAATGCCAACTACTCCTTTGTTCTTCACTCAATCATGTCATTACTATACCAATCTGGACCTAATGCCAACTAATCCTTTGTTCTTCACTCAATCATGTCATGACTATACCAATCTGGACCTCATGCCAACTAATCCTTTTTTCTTCACTCAATCATTTTTTTTTTTTTTTTTTTTTTTCCCGCGTTTCCATCCTGTTACAGGATATTGCGGTCAACACCAGCATCTTTCAGCTGTATGTTGATTCCTAGGCTAGATTACGCTCATCAGCACGCCACGACTTTCTGAGCGACCGGCTCCATACTCTCATAAGTCACTTTTGCGATTCGAACCACTGCTAATTCTCGTCGCGTCACGTGTTCTTCACTCAATCATGACATTTCTATATCGTAATATCCTTCCCCACAGATGTGCAGCTCCAGTACCCGTCCTGCACACTGTTAAGCCTGAACTTTGTACAGGGTGTATTTTTAATTACTGTAAAGTGTTTGAAAATATTGCTGGTCCAAGTTTTGTATTTACCTGTTATGTTGCATGAACTTTATAGAGGGTTAATACAAAACTTGGACCGGCAATATTTTAAAACACTGTACAGTCGTTAAAAATACACCCTGTATAAACAAATCGGCACTCGGCGGGCGAAGTGGTCAATGTTATTACCTTTACTTCCTAGAACATTTAATGGTAGCCAATTTAAAATTGGTTGGACCTGGCAGCCACGTCATTTTTTAAGAATCCATTTGGATGCGAATTGTAAATAATGACAACCATATACTAGATAAGTGTTTCTTCAGTGCAAAACTGAAGCACTTTGGTCTTAGGAGAGTTTGTTCCTCTTGAAGTATGTCTTTATTGGCTACAAAAATCCTTGATCTTATGTCAGTTACACATCGAGGAACCTCCGCAATTCGTCCGCACATTAACGAGACTTACAAAGGAAGCAAAGAATAGTAACAATGTAACGCATGTAATGAGAGGCCTCTAAAGAGGGATGGAGTGACACTCGCTACTTCATTCCGTAGAAAACTTCAGCTCCAACATCCAACATTCTTCTTCCTCTTCTTCTCGTTCCCTTTTCGCGGGGGAACGTTACCTCAGCGGCCGGTGTTTCAGAATTCAACATGCATTTGTTTAAAGTTTGCTTTTTTCTAGATAGATTTCATCCAAGGTAACAGGCTCTATCTAAGGGTGCTTATGGATTCCTAACAATTTTGTCAGGGCAGTGGTTATACGGCCAACTCTTTGCGATTTCCAACTGATATGGGATTTGTTAATTTGCACAACTCTCGCACGGATCCTCTGTTTTTCTTCCTTATCCGAGAAAGCTAGGTCTCCCATCTCACTACCCAAGAGATCAGGGGGACCTGTGACATCATTAGATACCAATGGTTCTTTAACAAATTCCCAGCTCTATGCAGAGACCGAACCCGGTACCATCTGAGTCTGAAGCGGATACCATAACCTCTCATCCACGGCGCCCCCCGTCTGAGGCTGATACCGTAATCTCTCACCCACGGCGCCCCAACATCCAAGCAGTAATGAACATTTCTGCAAACGGCCTGGTCTGAGTTGGCTGAGGGTGTACAGTCCAATGGGAGATGACAGATAGAAGAAGATGACAACGAAATCCTCAGTAATTGCATGGCCCAGACATGGAGAATTCCATACTTGCTCGGTGGCCTTCCACTGATGTTAACTGGTTCAGTGACGAAGGAAAATATATCGCTAAATATGACCACGCATTTGGTTAGAAGGTTGATATATCGACAAATGTGACCTGCCATTTGATGACTGGCACCTTGCCGTCTCGACAGACGCTGGCTTGTAAACTGGAGTTATACCTCTCCATAGCACATAGCCTGGGCTGAATTTAGAGACCATGTGTTTCCCATGCAGCATGATCCCTCTCTCATCCTGTCTAGTTTACTCCAGAGGAAAGGTAACATCAATACATCTGGAACAAGACAATCTGCATAAGCTGCCGGATCAGCAAAGCATTGCTCTAACTGTCCGCCTGTCGGAGATTCCATCCTAGACCTGTTGCCGACCAAGGCTTAGGGCCTGGTCTGCCCTGACATGACATTTAGTCTTTAGGCTGCATTTCCCCGAACTAAGGTAAGGCTTGTACCCTCCCAATGGCGCTCCTCCGCCCGAAGCCGTTGACACAATGTGGGGTGGCTGGTTTGGTGAGCTCGCCCAACATTCGGCGCTAACAGAAAGCAGGTAGTACCATCTACTGTCATACGGTAGCTCAGTCATATCTGACTAAGACCTGACACAGCTAATTTAGACAGAAGGACGATATATCGCTATACTAGGGTGTGGCAGGTTGGCCCACCTCTCAGATCGTTTTTTTTTTCTAGATGGAGATAGCCCTGAGTAAACCCCTCTATGTATCCTGTATTATTTTTTATTTTTATCTATATTTTCAAATATTAGCTAAGATAAGCTTTGTTTAGTGTATTCATATAACTAAAACTATAGAGAGAGCTAAAATACGATTTCTTCTAATAGTTAGAAGTAGATGTAGTGTAGAGTTTGTTTACACGCCAAGAAATCAAGTCAGGCTGAATTTTATATTCAAGTTTGGCTGTGAATTTTAATTTGGCCACAGGAAGGGAACTCTCCTTGATGAGAAGTTAACTTCCGGTAGCACACTAACATCTGCCATTTTGCTCTGAGTACTGGACGGTGAAAGATTGGCAAAGTCCACTGGCTAAATAGAGAACACAAAGCTGTGTCTTAGACCTTTTTCTGGCTCTTGTTAAGCCGTACAAATTCTAATCACCATAGAAAAGCCAGTGCCACTTCTCACCCGATAAGTCCAGTCAAAATCTAGTTGCAGGGTGAGTTAATAATAATTTTGATAAATATTTTTCTGTGTGTCAATATGCCGACAAAATCTAAAGGCCATGCCGATCGATAATAGATACTATGAATTAAAACTAGTGTTAGTTAACGAATATTATAATTAAGACCATGTTTGTGCCATGTGGCTTGCCGACAAGGGTAAAACGCAAAGCTCGTCACATGTGGCATTAAAAACATGGATAAATTACATTACGTGATTCTCGAAATTAGATATCCGCCTGCGGAAGGACACCTGAGTTAGTCAGTAGACGATTAGAGTTAAGATATATTAATTATGTGCTTAAACTTCGGAACTAGCGTATTTCCCTAGATAATATACTTATTAGTGGAAGGAATTAGTTCAGAGAGTGAATAAGTTACAATTAATTATTCTTTATTAATCTCTATCTTGCCCATAGTCAGATTACTACCATGTGGTCCAATATGGCCCACTTAACAAAGTTCAAATCTTGGGGGAATTCTCCAACCCTAATATTGTTCTTGTGCATAGTGAAAGTAATCTTAAACCTAGCTAAGAAATCTTCTAGATAATTAATTAGGTTTAATAAAATATAAGGAAGAATATTGCTATTAGTACAACTCATAACTCTTTAAGTGAACTTGTGGTGGTTCATGGATGTAATGGTTCACTCGTGTACATCGTGACGTTATAGTTGTTGTGTGTGATTTCATTGCATTCTATGTAATTCATCAATATGTGATGTTAATTCATCGTATGGAGTGTAGTTTGTGTTTCCATACTTGGAAAACGACGTGTGTTGTTTCATCGATTTAATGGTTTGTTAATGTACATGGTGACGTCGGAGTTGTGGCGTCTGAGTTTCATTCCATTGAAGTCATCCAATGATATGTACTGTTAATTCATTATGTGAATTGTGGTTCATGTTCCCATGATTAATCATGGCTTAGAATATATATATATTGGAATGTAGTCTTTGAAGTAGAGCATTGTGATTGTACCTGGTTGATCTAAATATCAGCATAGAGAATAGAATATCATCTGTGTGCTGTTTCCATTAGATCAGTGTGCTGTTGTAGATTTCAGATAAGGAATCAAAATATGTAAATTAAAATAGTACTTGCTATCAAAAATTATATGAGACAAGCATGCCATGCAGGACTATGACATGGCCAAAAGAATTTACAATTTACAGCTTTAGAAGGATTATTCACCCGTTCTCACTGTCATTCACAGAGCCTGCACCCTGATCATCTGTAGCCGTAGTCACGACCGGTGATTGAGCTACGAACCACTCACTTGATGCAGCAGAGAGTGGAGTCCATACCACTATCCAGTCAGCACTGTCAGCTTACCATCCAGGAGGCCAAGAATTATCAGATGAGTAGCTTACCACCCGTTTGCCATTGCACAGCAATCACAAAATTTGTCCGCTATTGGCTAGGAGTCTGTGATTACATCCTCTAGATGAATACGTTGTAGAAATTTAGTCTACCCAGGGATCTGCGTATCTCTTATGTGTCAGTGAGTTCCCAGTGGGGCTCACGTAGTGTTCTTTAGAATTAAACAAGCTATGTTATATTTGTAATTTTAACAAACTGCGTCTGTCATTATAGAATTAGATTATAGCATCATCAGATTGTGTGACGAGTGAAAGGACTATATCTATACGTATAAATCTGTCTTATCTCCTGTTGTGTGAGAATACATTAGGCAGTGGGGGTTCATTATTCATCTAGGCACGTTAGCAGGAATCACTTGACATACTGTCTTCGTTTGTTAGTACAGTTAGTCGTCATAACTTTCCGCCTGGCACTGTTTAGAAGAAGTGATCCATTCTGGGACTTTGATAATCATTCTTCTAGAATTGCGAACCATTTGATCGCTTCTTCAGCAGTGGTTAGATTCTCTATTCGTAGAAGTCTATTTAGTATCTACTTTGATCCAATTCCATCCTAGTAGTATACGCTACGCGACATAGTGTCATTGTGTTATTTGTTTTGTTTCGTGGTATCTTTTGCAATTATAATGCTCATTGAATTGGGATTAACAATATAATACTTGTTAATGTGATTGTATTCCGTGTCTGTTCCAAACCTACTTTTTGTCTGGCACTAGATCAGTTGATTGTAATGTTCATGTGTTTTGGCATTTACCATTAAGTTTGTCTTACTAGCATTACTCTTCATGCCAACACTTTAGCTGCGTAAACAGATAATTTTATAATGAAGGCACAAACAGTATATCGCACAGTTTATTTCCTGGCATATTTGTGTAACTAACAATGACTGCCTGAAAGAGGCTAATATAACTAGAACATTATAAACAACAATAAGAAAGGGGCAAACAGCTTTCTTTGTTCATGTGATGAGAAGAGAGGCATTGGAGCACATCGTGACAACTGGAAAGATCGAGTGGAAGAGAAGTAGAGGCAGACCAAGAGAAATGTTGCTGGATTGATTGAGACGGTGGCATGGAGGAATAGCATCAGCATAGTTGATCAAGAACACCAAAGACGGAGATCTGTGGACGTATGAACGCCTAAGCCAGCCGGCATGGCACTTGATAATGATTATTTTTTTATCTGGCCAGGTGCACATTACATTGAAAGGTCAACATGTGTTTTTAAAAAGTGAAGGGATGTGGTTTACAGACGAGAGGGTCGACTTCATGACACCAGGCTCACGTCATGTGGCTCGTCTCTTTCTACAGAGCGGCCTGCCGAAAACGTCGCACAGAGCACGAACTCCGTAGCTCCAGCGATGAGCCCAGGAGTCTCCCAGAAAATTACATTCGTAAACAGAATGGCGATGTCCGGAAACGAGACCACGGCCTTTGTAGCTCGAGACTTAACATAGATTAAAGCAGCGTCATTAATCCATTTAACTGAAATATACAAGCCAACTCATTGGACAAATGGCACCAATACTAAAGGACAAACACGTATCAATAGTTACTAAGAAAGCACTCTACAACAAAATCTTCCTACCATTTCTATGCAACCAATGCCAAACCTAGAAAATGACAGCAAAAGAGAAAAGAAAAATCACAACAGAAATGAGATTCCTGGGAGAAGAGAGGAAATCAGAAATGAAGGAATCAGGACTAAAGTGGGGACTATAGCATCGCTAGAGTTTATTAGAAGGCAGAAAGTCAAATGGTTTGGCCATGCAAATAGGTTACCAACTAACAGTATACCACAATAAGTAATGATACACAAACCAAATGGACGCAGAAGAAAAGACCGACCACGTAAACGATGGACAGAGGGAAAAGCAGAGTCCATGGGAATTTGGATACATGAAGCCCATGAACAGGCACTCTCCCACTGTTTCGAACTGCAAGGTACAAGAGGAACAAGATGACAGAGAGAGAGAGAGAGAGAGAGAGAGAGAGAGAGAGAGAGAGAGAGAGAGAGAGAGAGACCACATTTTCCCTGCACAGGGGCACTTTGCAGTGCAGAGACAATGTGACGTGTGTATTCAGAGCCCTACTGTAGATGTTCTCAGTGTGATGCAAGTATTCACAATGCCGCCCCTTAAATGTTTTTTTTTCTTTTCGGAATGTCGCCCCTTAAAGATTTTTAATAATTGAATGGTTCGAATTGTATTTTTATTTCGCTGCTTATGCCCCCCTCCCCCTTTTACGGTGTCGCCTGATGCGGCAGTCTCTGTATCATAGCACAGCACGACCCTGTGTGTATTCATTATTCACATCCACAACAGTAAAACTGTTTAACTGATTATTAGCAAACAAAACGTAGGTTTGGACCAAACATGGTTTTTATTTTTTAAGCATATCCTTTACAGGACATCGCTGTCAACGGCAGCATTTTTCAGCTGTCTGTTGATTTCTTGGCAAGATTACGCTCAGTAGTTTGCCATTGCTTTCTGAGCGGCCGGCTCAGTTATCCCGCAAGTCACCAGCGGGGGTCGAACCGCTTCCAGCTCTCGCCCCGTTACGAGACTCTGCGTGATAAACGGAATTACGGAGAGAAAGTGTTGTAACCCCTCGGCCAGAGAGACCGGCCCAAACATGGTATACAATCAAATAAATAAGCATTGTAATGTATATTTCCGTTCACTGTGCATTGAAATTGCGGAGGATACCGTGAGATGAAACACAGAACACGATACACCCAGTATGACGATATAGAGTTCTTCTGTTGAATTGGAAGCTAACGTTTATCTTTGGCACTAAATCAATTAAGTAAACATTGTGAAATACAATCTGACCTGACTGTGATGGTGTCACGTTGACTTGTGTCTGCGCTGTTTACCTTCCAGTCGAGATTAGCAGTAGAACTGCCAACACGTAGGCAGTTAACGTTGTTGGTGCGCTCTCATTCTTGACTTCTCCTGGAAAGTAATCATGCTATTAGGATGCACTCGAACACAATGTCAACAATGGATTTTATCGAAAGACAGCCATAACAAATGGTTCGGTCAAACAACAAGATAACCCGGAAACAGCATACAGCATATAGTTTTAACATTTAGATACAACGCTCCTGTTTTGATTGGAGTATGTTGTCAATGAAACAATTTTAAACCCATGGAAGAAACCTACCAACGTAGGTCTAATAACAGCTAGTCCGTTTGTACTATGCTGAATCATGACCTTTCAATATCCTAATATGTATCTCATCAGGCGTTAATTGCTTGCTTGCTTGCGTTCGCTGGCTGTGAACTCCAGCGTGAAGTCCTGTATGTCGGATGAAGACATCCTGTTGTCCAACATCAGTGTGATGTCATACCGGACTGAGGTTTACGTTAGTATCCGTTGTCCCATGTCTGGCTTATTGGTGTGCAGACTGGTGGTTCCTCGCCGTGCAGGCAGATACTCTCCGACTTCGAAAGAATCAGCGATCCTACTACGTTAGCCAGGACCCCGAAAGGACCTGTTGCCAAGGACGCACGACTAGGACGTGTTAGTAGGTCTTGGCCAGTATAGAACTCGGCCCTGGTGCCTTGGAGACACCTCTGCGTCCCAGGCGTTAATTGAAACTCATCGTTTATATCCTGTTGGATTCTGAGCTTAGAGAGGAAATTGATAGCCCTGTAACCCAGTCCACGAGGAGACTGTTGATACCAGGTAGTGTCGTGAAATACTGAGAGTTAATGATTCCCAGATAGACGACTGTATACACCGACCACCCAGGTAGAAGAAGGGTTAACAAACGAAGCAGTAAGGGGAACAAACAACGGGTTGACCAGACAGGTGTTTATAGGTCAAGACAGAAACGGCTAACCGCACAGGTAAAATGTCGAGTGGAAAAATTGGTTTGCGACAAAGGCAGACAGTATTATTGGACAGCAGATTGCGGTATGGATGTGAAACGGTTCAGAGCTGTAATTTTCCACTAACCATGATAATGAAGTCTGGATGTGAGGTGTCCAGCAATGTCAAGGACTATGCGGCAAAGATGACCTATAAAAGAGTGGCTACGTCTTTGTGTCGAGAGAGTGTGTTTCTGAGGTTTCGGGAGAGAAGAATTATGTAAAGGGTTGTGCTGCGTTCGGATGAACGTTTGTGTATCTATTGTGCATTAGTACTCCCAATTCAGACTAGGATGTTTATAAGGTATTAATATATTAGAGTATAGTTTAGCATATGAATATAGATGTAAGTGAATAGCATTTACCATGGCTTTCTATTAGTGGATAGTTTAGACTTTGGTGAATTCATATGTCTTATGCGGGTGTTCACTTCGGAAGCCTTGTCATTATGGCTGGAGAAGGACACTTGCATAAGTAGTAGTAAGGGGCAGACCCTTATCACTGGATTTGTTATACTTCTCCAGGTTCCAATCTCCTAGTGAAAGCAGAGAAGAGATGAAGAGGAATACCCTTGAGTAAATAACATCCTTACATGGGACCAAACAGAATATGAGCAGGTTTTAAGATGAAGAAATAATCAATTCAAATACAGAACACTGTATGCTCAAACGAACATACCACTAAAACCCTTAAAAAGGAAAAGAGGTTAAACTGTGGCAAGCAGGGATACTTACAACTACAAACGTCGTGTAGACATAGGGAAGAAAGATTAGACAAGTAAAACCGTATTAGTAAGGAAAGACTATAAGAAGAACTGTGACGATGTGGTGGTTTTCCGATGTTGGATACTTACCGTCATGAAACAGATTCAGGAGCATTCATAAACTTACGGGACTTTTATTACGGTACCTTGACTCAGTGGTGAACAGTTTTGTTTCATTCAATAACGGATTTACCATCAGATTCAAGCATACGGATCATCCCGGGTGAGCTCTGTCCTGTTTGATGTGTTGTCCTGTGATCTTGAAGAATGAAAGGACGAGAAGCAACACAGCTGATAGACATTCAGAGTTCATATCTGGCAACCACACTAGAAGAACATACCAACAACATAGACAATATCCATACATACACCAGACATAGTTTTTTATTAATAAATCTTTTATCTTATTGTTGAAAGGAACTGTTGTCGGAGTATGTGTTGAGGGAATAATCGAGAGAGAGAGAAAGAAATAGATATATGGAATGGAAGACAGAAGAGAGGAGTGTAGACCAAAGTCAGTCAATAATCCCAACAGATACTAAGTTTAAAGATGTGCTTGTTGATTCCAATCTCCTCTCGGGAATAACAGGACATAATTGGTGGAGCAGCGGAGTAGGAAAAATACCCATATGACCTGGGCATAACAGGGCATATGCATAAAGGGGTACTTGCATATTGGCACAGGTATAGCGGAGTACCTGCATGTTGGGACATACTGATTGGAAGAAATATAAGTGTATATTGATGACTTTTAATGGAAGGACGTCCATTGGATATAGGGTGCCATTACATTTATGGTGGAAACATTTCATTAACGCTGGTGACTTTACAGTGAGAAAGTTCCAGACAGAGTGAATGTGGATAGGTGGTAAGACACATTACATACCTAGTCACACGGTCACACGTCTACATAAGTCTTTATCCTATATCTCCTCTTGTGGATGAGAGAGTGGTTGTGATGTACTGTGTGGTGTTGTAGATTAATAATAGTAGATAGGCATAGAAAATGATATAGGTTCTAGGTAGATTATCTGTTTATAGTGAGTATTCTTTACTGCCTTGAGGTGTCTTTACTCAACGTGCTGACTTACCTGCTTTAACTATGGCCACTCCCAAACTAACTACAGCAGAACTTAGGGCCAACGGAGAAGAAATTGGGTTGGCTGGTTCAGACTTAACTGATTACATACAGGAAAGAGAGCGAGAGATTCGTCAAGCGGAACGAGAAGATCGAAAGACAGAGTTGGAAGTGAGAAGAATAGAGGTGGAGACCAAGCGACTAGAAATGGAACAAGAGGCCAAGAAAATGGACCAGGAGACCAAGAAACTGGAAATGGAACAAGAGGCCAAGAAAATGGACCAGGAGACCAAGAAACTGGAAATGGAACAGACTGCCAGGAGACAAGAAATGGGACACGAATACCGCTTGAAAGAGTTAGAACTCAAGACACAAACTAAGGGTGAAATAGATGCAGCAGAAGGAAGTTCTTCGTCACCTGGTGCAACCCACATGAGTGGACATGGTTACCATGCCATGAAGTTTCCCTTAGCTGTCTACGATCAGTCTAAGGAACGCTTTGACCAGTACGCATCTCGTTTCGAAGCAATGTCAGTCGCTATGGGGCTGGATCGGAGCAGATGGGCTCTTAAATTATCCCAGGGATTAATCGGTTCGGGATTTGACGTGTACACACGCTTACCACCAGGACAGGAAAATAATTACCAGGAATTAAAAGCCGCTTTGATGAAACATTTTGACATCACAGCACAAACGTATAGGAAGAAGTTTAGATCGTCTAGACGAGAGCCGGGAGAACTATTCGCCGCCTACAGTCTAAGGCTGAAATCCTATCTCCAGAAATGGATGGACTTGGCAGAATTCAAGAGGGATTATGAGAGTCTCGAAGAGATGATGGTGGTCGACCAGATGCGAAAGCAAATGTCGAAACCTCTCAGAACCTTCTTGGGAGAACAAGGGGCGGAACGGATTGATGTTGTGAATAAGCTGGCGGAACGATTCGTGGAAGTACATGGTGAAACTGAGGAACTAAGTACACAAACAAAAGGTCAGGAGAAACCAGAGAAAAAGAAACCTAAAAACTGGGAAGGAGAAAAAGTGGAATCTTATATAAAGCACACAGAGGAGAGTTCAGAGAAGGTGAAGGTAGGAAACCCGAGCACCTCGAATTCTCAAGCGAAACGACAGTGGTCTGAGAAGTGGTGTTCATTTTGCAAGGCGGCCTCTCACAACACCAAAGACTGCAGATCGAAATCTAAAAGTTCTTACTTCGCAGCATGCAAAGTGATTCCTACATCGGTGATCACAGACAAGGCTGAGGTCGGCGAAGGAGAAAGGAACAAAAAGGACACACGGAAACCTAGGAAGGGAACAGGGTACACTCACTGCCAGTCGATAACACATAATACTGGGGACTGCAGATGCAAGGCAAAACACGCCAATTGCATAACCGACCTCGAGGAATTAAAAGAGGAAGGCAAGGAAACGGTCAAGGAGATGAAAGACACTCAGGACCAAGAGAGACCACCTGTGGTTGAACTGATTGAAGTCAATGGCCAGCAGGTTGCTTGTCTCTATGATACAGGTTTGGATAGGGAAGCGGTGGTGGACGCCAGCTTGGTAAGCCCAGACCAACTTACAGGGGAGACCATAGAAATACAGCCGGCAATGAGGAGTGCTGTTACCATGACGCTGCCAATCGCCAAGGTGGAGATTAAATCCAGGTACGTCACGGGCATTATTCCAGCTGCTGTATTATCTGACTCCTTATTTCCCATGATCATTGGCACGAAATATGTCTTTTTGGGAATGCCCAAACAGCCAACCCACAAGGGAACAGTAGTCAGTGGATTTCAAGGGAAGGAAAAAGAGGCAGAGACACTATGCGACAACTCAGGGATAGGAGAATTGCATACTGCCCAGAGGAAGGATACTACGTTGCATCCTTGCTACAGGAAGCTGCAAAGAAGTGCTGAGCTACCAGAACGGGGACAGTACTTTCTGAAGAATCGACTACTCTATCGGAGAGCTGGGAGGGGAGATAACCTGCACGAGCAGTGGGTGGTTCCAGAGACCCACCGTCCTCACATTCTTCAGAGTGGACACATCATAGGCGAGAATCGACATATGGGTGTCAGAGAGACCTTGCAGCAAATATCCGGCCATTATTGCTGGCCAGGAATGACCGGAGATGTACGCCGGTGGGTGAAGTCTTGTTCGGAGTGCCAGAAAGCACCACCCAACAAGCGAATTAAGAGGAAACTAGCTCTTAAAGTGGAAGACAAAGTGGAAGTGTGGAGTCCAGCAGAGACCAATATACTCCAAGTAGGATGGAAAGGACCTTATCCTGTGGAAAAGGTGGTGTCCAAGAACATCTACAAAATACGGATCGGGGAAGAGAAGAAAAATCTCCCTAGACATCTCATTAGGAAATATGAAGAGAGATCCGGGAGCAACGCTTCGCACTTTATGGTGATGGCAGCCATTGGGACAAAGGTTACCAGTCCAGACGAAGACCAGAGATCGCCAGTACAACATAGGAGGGCCTATGGGACAGTACGTGATAGGTCAGATTTACCCAACGACAGGAGGAGGGAAATCACAAGTCAGGGAAAGGACAAGAGTGAAAGTTTCACCGGTAACCAAGTTCAGAAGGGGTGGGTAACGTCGGGAAAGGCGAGAATTACCCAGGACTCTAACCGAAGATGGGCTGACCAGATACAATATCGCCCAAGAAAGTCCTGGAAGCAAAAGCCCAGGAGGTTTGGGAAAGACGACTCGGTCCAACGAGGACGAGGCGAAACATCCCCAGAGGCAAAGCCGGGGGAAACCAAGAGGACATGGAAGCAGTGTTACAATCAGGATGGGACAATCCGTCTGTATTGTGAGCCGTCGCTGACGCAAGTCGAAAGTAGGTCGACCGGACGTACAGGAGCGAGGAGCCAACACTAGTTTCAGTCGTGAGTAGTATAGTAGGGTGTCAATTAGAGCGCCTACTGGATAATGTGAGGATCCAATCATATCATCAACACGTGATGTTAATAGCTACTTCGCAGAAGCTCAACGCACGGTGGATGTGATGGACGTTGTTGCTGCAACTGGACTTCACAATGGAATACATCCTTGGTAAGGAGAAGATATGAGCAGATTTCTTATCCAGACATCCAGCTCCGGAGGAAGAAGACTAGGATTGTGGATCATGGGAATCAAACCTACAGTGAGAAAGATTCGACGCGGTCTAATCTCTTAAGAGGGGGCCTATGTCGTGAAATACTGAGAGTTAATGATTCCCAGATAGACGACTGTATACACCGACCACCCAGGTATAAGAAGGGTTAACAAACGAAGCAGTAAGGGGAACAAACAACGGGTTGACCAGACAGGTGTTTATAGGTCAAGACAGAAACGGCTAACCGCACAGGTAAAATGTCGAGTGGAAAAATTGGTTTGCGACAAAGGCAGACAGTATTATTGGACAGCAGATTGCGGTATGGATGTGAAACGGTTCAGAGCTGTAATTTTCCACTAACCATGATAATGAAGTCTGGATGTGAGGTGTCCAGCAATGTCAAGGACTATGCGGCAAGGATGACCTATAAAAGAGTGGCTACGTCTTTGTGTCGAGAGAGTGTGTTTCTGAGGTTTCGGGAGAGAAGAATTATGTAAAGGGTTGTGCTGCGTTCGGATGAACGTTTGTGTATCTATTGTGCATTAGTACTCCCAATTCAGACTAGGATGTTTATAAGGTATTAATATATTAGAGTATAGTTTAGCATATGAATATAGATGTAAGTGAATAGCATTTACCATGGCTTTCTATTAGTGGATAGTTTAGACTTTGGTGAATTCATATGTCTTATGCGGGTGTTCACTTCGGAAGCCTTGTCATTATGGCTGGAGAAGGACACTTGCATAAGTAGTAGTAAGGGGCAGACCCTTATCACTGGATTTGTTATACTTCTCCAGGTTCCAATCTCCTAGTGAAAGCAGAGAAGAGATGAAGAGGAATACCCTTGAGTAAATAACATCCTTACATGGGACCAAACAGAATATGAGCAGGTTTTAAGATGAAGAAATAATCAATTCAAATACAGAACACTGTATGCTCAAACGAACATACCACTAAAACCCTTAAAAAGGAAAAGAGGTTAAACTGTGGCAAGCAGGGATACTTACAACTACAAACGTCGTGTAGACATAGGGAAGAAAGATTAGACAAGTAAAACCGTATTAGTAAGGAAAGACTATAAGAAGAACTGTGACGATGTGGTGGTTTTCCGATGTTGGATACTTACCGTCATGAAACAGATTCAGGAGCATTCATAAACTTACGGGACTTTTATTACGGTACCTTGACTCAGTGGTGAACAGTTTTGTTTCATTCAATAACGGATTTACCATCAGATTCAAGCATACGGATCATCCCGGGTGAGCTCTGTCCTGTTTGATGTGTTGTCCTGTGATCTTGAAGAATGAAAGGACGAGAAGCAACACAGCTGATAGACATTCAGAGTTCATATCTGGCAACCACACTAGAAGAACATACCAACAACATAGACAATATCCATACATACACCAGACATAGTTTTTTATTAATAAATCTTTTATCTTATCGTTGAAAGGAACTGTTGTCGGAGTATGTGTTGAGGGAATAATCGAGAGAGAGAGAAAGAAATAGATATATGGAATGGAAGACAGAAGAGAGGAGTGTAGACCAAAGTCAGTCAATAATCCCAACAGATACTAAGTTTAAAGATGTGCTTGTTGATTCCAATCTCCTCTCGGGAATAACAGGACAGGTAGGAAGAGGTCTCTGCTCGCTGCAAGCCCATTTCATGGCTCAGACAATGTGAACACCAATGCGAATTGAGAGTTACAACTCCTTTAAAGAACTAATAAACAACAACAAGACAAATGGGACAAGAGCAAGAGTCAGACGCCTGTAAGGTTGAGAGAATAGCCTAGACAATGAACACCACCTTGGATGAAGCCCACACCCGGTCATTGCTAAGTCTGATCTTTAAAACTGACTTGCGCTGTTAGCCATGATGGATTCAGCGAGGAGAGTAAGGTGGAAGAAGAAGAAGAAGAAGAAGAAGAAGAAGAAGAAGAAGAAGAAGAAGAAGAAGAAGAAGAAGAAGAAGAAGAAGAAGAAGAAGAAGAAGAAGAAGAAGAAGAAGAAGAAGAAGAAGAAGAAGAAGAAGAAGAAGAAGAAGAAGAAGAAGAAGAAGAAGAAGAAGAAGAAGAAGAAGAAGAAGAAGAAGAAGAAGAAGAAGAAGAAGAAGAAGAAGAAGAAGAAGAAGAAGAAGAAGAAGAAGAAGAAGAAGAAGAAGAAGAAGAAGAAGAAGAAGAAGAGAAGAAGAAGAAGAAGAAGAAGAAGAAGAAGAAGAAGAAGAAGAAGAAGAAGAAGAAGAAGAAGAAGAAGAAGACAGTGTATTTAGATATATAATGAGTCAAATTCATAACATAATCATTTACGTAACTGGTATCTTGCCTGTAGACTAATTTCCTTGTTTTATTTTATGTAAAATATATTGTCATAAAGATAAAAATTGTCACGTTTCTCGCACATACCAAAGAAAGTAAACATACACCAAGGATTAGCACAGGAAGAAAATGAAAGACATATTAACAAATCAATACATTGTTTAGCTAGCAATAAAGTGCGAAATAAAATGCAAACTATACCATTTAAACACCAAATTTGTAACAAAAAAAAAAAAAAAAAGATTAACGTTTGAAAATAAATATACATCAGTATTCTTACTGCTGACTGCGAGGAAAACGAAGAATAAGGAAGATAAACTGACATACTCGGTCTCGTATTTAGCACCATTTATACTTCTCTTTTCTTAAACATAAACCGCATGGTTGTTGGCTAATGTCGTTATGTCAATCAGTCCTTGGGTCGTTCCACGGATGGAAACAAGTACTTCGACATTAGACCAAAGACAAGGCTGCCAGCGCTTTGGTGATTTTTAAACAAAAATCTTCTTTATATAAAGGCATACGAGACCCTAAATAAAAATGTTGTTGATTTCTTGGCAAGATTATGCTCAGTAGTTTGCCATTGCTTTCTGAGCGGCCGGCTCACATACCCCGTAAGTTACCGATGCGATTCGAACCACTGCTGATTCTCACCGTCGTCACGTTACTTACGAGAGTATACGAGATTACGGAGAAAAGTCGCTAACCTCTAGGCCAGGAAGCCGGCATACGAGACAATACCTAACGTAAAAATGTGTACCATTGCTTTACAAGATTTTCAACAGCGCATTGTCCCTTAAGAGAAGTCGCCAGAAGACCTCAGCCAGGGACAAGTCTACGGAGCTGAGAATATGTAAGATTATAGTATTGGGGGGAGGGGGTGTGCACGTTGATATAGGGTGTATTTTTAATGACTGTGCAGTGGTTGAAAATATTGCCGGTCCAAGTTTTGTATTCACCCTCTGTAAAGTTCATGCAACATAATAGGTAAATATAAAACTTGGACAGGCAATATTTTCAAACACTGCACAGTCATTAAAAATACACCCTATATTAATGAGCTAGTTGTATTAAACGATGTATTCACCAAATATTAGTATAGGCCAATCGACACTCGACAGTGTGATGTTGTCAGTATCACACCGACCGCCTTTACTTTCCAAGTCATTTTCTGGTACCCATTTTAGGCTTAAACTGCCTGAGAACCCAGGTCAGTTTCTAAATCCGCCTCGATACGAATACAAACCCATGATCACCGAGCCGACAGGTCAGCGTCTAGCCACTATGCTACCGCAGTTCCAACCAGAAGAGTCCACAAACATAACTTTTACTTCGACACATCAAGAAATACGGAATATATGTTGTATTTAAATGCTCATATTAATTGATTGAGTGCCAAAGAAAAAAGGAGGTTTGGACCTAACATGGTATAAAATCAAATTAACATGTATTATAATGTAAATTTCAGTTCATTGAGCATTGACATAGAGGAGGATACCAAAAAAAAGATAACAAATAACACGATGAACTTAATAAGGTGATATATCGTTCTACTACATAATGATCGATACTGATGGGTCATTGGTGAGAAACAGACGGAGTGGTTGGGGTTTCATTGCGAAAGCTAATAGACGATTCTTGAAAAATTAGAGTATGGCATATGAGGCTACGACCTCCAGCATGAGAATGGAGGTGGAAGCATTCACAACGGCATTCCGTTGGTTAGAGGAAACCACTGCAACGCACATTGTCTTCATCACGGACTCAAGGAGTATGCTTAGTAAAGTGGAGAAAGGAATGTTTCGTGTGGAATGGCTCATCTTGCTTCAGAGGTCACCGGTTGTAAGAATTTGATGGATATTTTTGCCCTGGCCACGCGTGAGTGCGGGGGAATGAACAGGATGATAGGCTAGCAGGGAATACACCTCTTAGGATTCGATTACCTATGGACAAGGGGGAGGTGGTCGTATGCCTATGTGAGAAGGTGGAGGAACAGACCGAGAACCCGTATGTGAAAAGGATGAGATTGCGGGGGATTGGCAGGGGTTCTGGTAGAGTCTCAACACTGAGAGTGAAGACCAGGAGAACTTTCAATCAGATAGCAGTGAGAACGATTAGTAGTATGACTCTTCGCTGGCTGTTGAACGAGGGGACAGAGCGCATATGGGAATGTCATGAGTGCAGTGATGTCGGTTCTTAGCTCAACTCAACTCAACATATCGTTCTACTGTCTAAATGGGAGGTAACATTAGGCGATATATTATCCTTCGACACTGAATCAGTGAATTTTTATTCGTTAGTCGCGGTTCCAACTTCACGGCAAAGGGTTATCTCATAATGCCCCGATACTGTGGCAGTGAATATCACACAAAATGCTCATCACTGTATATATATTATCTACAATATAACTTTGTCAGTCGAGATGAGACAGTTCGTAAGAGTTTAGTTTAATTTAGTTTAGTTTAGTCGACGGATCAACATCACGGCACACGGGTGTAACCCATAAGTGCTCCTTTCTATTCCTAACTCAAGCCTGAGTCCGGATAATCTTAGCTGAGTGCACGAATTTCGTAGTACCGGCGAAGATCCTGAAATACTTTGAGTAGATTTTTTAACTCGAAATTTTGCCTGGGTAGCGCCGTTAGGCTACACTTTTTTTCGATTTCCAACTGTCAAGGAATTTTTACATGAGCAACAATACACACGGGCGTCCGATCTCACTACCCAGAGATCAGGGGAAATTTTGTTACTAGAAGTCCACGTGAAAAAATCCCGGCCCTCACCGGGGTTTGAAACCGGGACCTTCAACACAATACCACTCATCCCCCGTGTTCTTATACCTACCCATTTCTGATGTATAGAAGCGACTCGTTGACAGTCAGCAGACTACTCAGGAAATACGCGAAAGCTGCACAGGTACGGAGTCACGGAAGAAGATTGAGAATATCGTGGACGGAATCAACAATGAAGATATCTTGAAAGTAGTTAATTCAGAAAGAGATCTTGCTACACGCACCAGAAGAAGTCAGTCTATATTCTTTAAGCATTTCACGAGAAGAGGAAAGCTGAAGTATTTCGTCACAATGGGAAAATTGGAGGGGGGAAGAGACGGAGAGACCGAGAGAGAAGATGCTGGACAGTTTGATATCATGGCATGAAGGAATATCAGTGCCAGAAATCATTGGCAATGCATGATCACCAATGGTATGAACTATAAGTAGAATTCATCGTGGTAGAAATGAAAAATGCAAGAAATGGTAAAACTAATACTGCCTCAGGACACGGCGTTTAAAGTTATCTTCTTCTTCTTCTTTCGTTCGCCTAAAATATGTTTATAACTGCAATGTTGTCTCTTGTATGAATCTAACAGTCTTTTTTAGTTCATTCAGCGGTCCATAGAGTTTATCTTCCACTGTTGTCTCTCTAGGCCAGAAGGTTCGCCTGGATATGTTGTAGTTTGGGCAATCCTGGAGTATGTGCTCTGCTGTCTGCGACGCCAAACCACATGTGCACATGGCTGAGTCACCAATCTTGAATTTTGTATACATGTGGTTGCGTAATCTATTGTGTCCTGTTCTGAGGCGCAGAAGAATGACCTGTTCTGGTCTGTCCATAACGTGGTAGTCGTCTTGAGTACCTTCTGACTGATTTGATCATTCTTTAAAGTTTAGAAATACCAAAAAGAATACGATAAAAAAGAGTACACATGTTAACACCTTTATTTAAGGAAATATAATACACCGTAAAAGCAAGATATATAGACACTGCGATACCTATTTTGAAAATATGAAAAGAAAAATGTTATGCAGAATTATACAGATCAACACCATTAACATTCAATTTAGGTAAAATGCTAGAAATCATAATTTAACAAAGATTAATATTTTACATGGAAAAAAATCAATTTATATACAGAAATTAATCCGGATTTAGACAAGATTGTGACACAACAGACGCAGTTGTTACATTAGAACAAGAAATTAAATATGGAAAGGTTTCCCATTAAAATGACTATTTCTGGCTATATCTAGGGTTATACAGATTTATAACATGGGTGTATTTGGAACGCTGACTCCCTGGCGAAGGTCTTACGGGCGCAGTTCGTAATTCCGTATACCGCGTTCGAAACACAGCTGTGGACGACTTGGCAGCAGGCTGCCTTGCGTTGGCTTTTTAAAAATGAAATGGTATAGGTGCCGGTCGTTCAGAAACGAATGGCAAAATACTGAACTTAAACTTGCCCAGGAATCAGGAACAGCCAAACGCTTTTGGGGTTGACTGCTATGTCCTGTAAGGATATGCAACTAACTTTTTAACTTATCGGAAACAGCTTACACATATGTAGACACTTTCTTCAATTCAAGAGTTGAGTTGAGTTGAGTTGAGTTGAGTTGAGTCAAGAACCGGCATCACAGACCAGGGGTGGCCAACACGAGGCCAGCGGGACCCAAGCGGCCCGCCGGTAGTCATGTTGCGGCCCGCGGAGCTAGGTCACATTAACATAAATTTAACTTTATTGTACATATCACCAAAAAGAACATTACATCATGAGTCGTTCGTATCATATATTTTAAAATTATAGCTAAGAGAAATTTGAAATATCTCGTATTTTTAGAAAATTTCATTGGTTTTGAGTGATTTTAAATATCCCGCATTTTCGGGAAAATTCATAGATTTTAGCTATTTCAAATACCCCGCTATTTTTACACTCAATGTTACTTATTTTTATTTTTTTTTTATTTTCGCCGACGCTAGGTGTTGATAAAATTTAATATGAGACTTCAAGTTCTGATATATACGAGGGTAAGTTAATAAGTAAGCCACAAATGGCTGTAGAAAAATAACTAACTATGATAACAACTTGAAACTAGTTTATTTTTATACATATATTGTCCCTTTATTTCTCAACATAATGCACTTATCCCATCGTTTTATTAGTCCTCCCAAACCAGCCGCATAGAACTGAGTGCTCTGTTTTCTAAACAACGTTTTCACTTCACATTCAACTTCGGCGTCATTCGCGAAATGTCTCCCGCCAAGGTGGGTTGAATGTGTTTATGAAGTTACGAGGGCGAGTCAATAAGCAAGTCACACAGTTCTGTGGGTTTGCCGGTAAATGAAAACAAAGCACGCAGTTCTATGCAGCCAGTTTGGGAGGACTGATAAAACGGTGGGATAAGTGTATCAGTGTTGGTGGAAATTATGTTTTCCCGTAGTGAATTTGAATAACAAAGATACAAACAATAGATTGCACGATTTATTGCCTGGCATATTTCGCTGCATCTCGTCAGGTACATACTGCAGAATTCACACAACATAAAGTAAAATAACTAGATAAACCCTTCAAGCTGAAATATACACATGTTCGCACAGTAATTTCAATTGTCTACCACAAGATGATGCAACTGCACACACAGCTAGAGCATCACTGCGTTATTTGGAAGACATTTTCGCAAATCAATTAATATCACGTAGAATTTGGCTTGCTCGTTCTCCGGATCTAACTCCAGTAAATTATTATCTATGGCAGGGGTCACCAAACTTTTTTCACAGCGGGCCGGATAGCTGACAAAATGACGAGCGCGAGCAGCATACTTATTCTGTACAATACTTGCGCCTGTCTCCGTGGCCAAGGTCTTACGGACGCGGTTCGTAATCCCGTATACGCGCGTTTGAAACACAGCTGCGCGTGATTTTGCGACAGACCACGTTGTGCTGGTGTTTTTTGCACTATGATATGAGTGCCGGTCGTTCAGAAAGCAATGGCAAACTTCTGAACATAAATTTGCCAAGACATCAAAAACAGCAAAACATACTGGTGTTGATGGCAACGTCCTGTAAAGAATATGCAACTAACTTTAACAATACTTGCAAGCCAGAACAAAGCTCTGTTGAAAAAAAGATGAAAAACTCAGTTAATCATGCTTGAGTGGCGTGCAATGCACAAAAAACAAAGACAACCAACATATTTATTTACTACAAAATGTTATCAAAGAAGGTGACGTTAGCAAAACAGTTAGTTACATCAGACCTAGTGTAAACATATTCGAATCTCACAAACTAAGCAGCAAAAAAGGTTAGTGAGATTTGTGAAACTGACGTTTGGCTTTCAAGATATCATAAATGTTTGGTTTGGAATTGCTGCATCGAATCAAGAGAATTGCTTTCAAATGTTTATTAGTCAATCTCGTTCGATGTGTTGACTTCATATAATTCATTTATGACAATGTTTGCTCACAGACATAAGTTGTTCCAAACACTGGTGCCATACCAGCGGCAAGTTTTTTTAAGTTTCGGAAACTTAACATCAGTTAAGCAACGGTAGAATTCAATAAATTTTCTTTTTCTGTGCTTCTATATTAACAAGGCATTTGCTTGTAAATCAGTGAACTCCAACTGTAGTTTAACTGGCACATCATCAAGGTTACAATTAAATGGATTCTGCAACAGAAGAATGTCACTCTCAATTCTGTCCAAATCTGAAAATATCTCAAAAAATGCTTCACGAATAATTGACATCTTCGGTGATTGTAGCGCAAAACTCAGTACAACAATGAAAATGAGAAAGGTTTTCTTCTTCCAGTTGTGCTTCAAACAATGACAGCTTTCTCCGAAAACCTTTGATGAGTCTGTAGAGATCACAGACGAGGTTAACCTTTCCCTGAAGTTTCAAGTTTCGTTCATTCATATTTGATGTGATGTCGACAATAAAATGACAACTTCGACAGCCAGGTAGGATCTGACAGCCGTGAATCAGCTCTATCTTTTTTCAGTGAGGAAAACATCTATTTCGTTTCGGAGCTTGTAAAAACAAAACAGGACATTAAAACAGCTGGATCACTTCATTGATGTGTGATAAGGTCAGTCAAAGAATTCAGAATCAATGTCTTCAAGAAAAGCCAGGAGGTCTCAGCAAGTGTGAAGACCTCCTAGTATTCTAAACATAATTTTAAATTTAAATTGTATCCCAACGTCTAGTGTTCCATATGTTTTATCAAGCAAATTCGAGTATCGTCGGAGGCACAATGTGGAGTGTAGGGTTTGCTGAGCGCCACCCAACATTCAGTGCTAACAGAAAGAAGGTAGTACTGTCTACTGGCATATGGTAGCTCAGTCATGTCTGACTAAGACCTGACTTTGCTATAAAACTACCAAATGTAATTTTAAAAAATTTACAACATACAAAAGTTACACTACAAAACTAGACACTGCAATAATTCTCCCCTCCCTTCCTTCCTCTCATATTGTCTTGGAGTTCACTTGTTTCGTTACTTGTGAGACTGACCTTGTTCTACGTACCTTTTCCATCTGGCGTAATTCCGATCGGCTGACCAACAACCACTGTGCTCAGATTTGATCTATCAGTTGGGAAATCAGCTGAGGACAATTCATAAATAAACACACGTATTATTTGGTGCTCATAGAAGCAGAAACAAAAAACAAGAGTGATCTCTGCGCGCCAAAAGTGTTACGTCTTGGCCGACATGGATGACGCATCAACAACAACTAGGTAAATTTTGCCTATTTTTTTTTAGTGTACTTGTGACAGTATCTGCTTGTTTGTGTGCTGAGACAACTAATTAACTTTTGCATATTTTTTAAAAAATGTACTTATGATAGTGCCTGTCTTTTTGTCTGTATTCTGAGACAACTAATTAACTTTTGCCTATTTGTTATGTACTTATGATAGAAGCATGGCTTGAGAAACATTGCATAGAAATTGAAAAACAACACAACAGTAAAAATATCAAATTAATGCACGAAAGAATTCGGGAGCCTACTAATAAAAGAATACGTACATCAGCAGGCTTCCTAAAAACAAAAGATGGAATAATCAATAGAAAAAGATCAGATTTTACATGTATGGTCAAATTATGTGAAAAACCTTTATGATGATAACAGAGAAGAACAGTATGATATATGAAATAATAACGAACGACCATTAATTTTAAAGACGGAGGTTCAGAATGTTCTTAACCATACGAAAACTGGCAAGACCCCCAGTTCAGACAACACCACAACAGAAATGATTAATGCTTTAGAAGAATACGGAATAGATCAAGTCACCAGACTGATAAACACAATATCACATTATATGATACTGGAGATATACCTAATGAATTATGTAATTCTATATTTATTGTAATCCCAAAGAAATCAGGAGCCTTGGAATGTGATCAACATAGAACAATTAGTATAATGGGCCACATCACAAAGATTTTGCTAAGATTTATCATGCAAAGAGTTAGGAAGAAAATACATCCCGAAATATGAGAAGAAAAATGTGGGTTTATAGAAGGCAAGGGTACAGTAAATGCTGTGTACATGCTGAGAACAGTCATTGAACGTTCTACAGAAGTATATAAAGATATTCATCTTTGCTTTATTGACTACACAAAGGCTTTCGATAGAGTAAGACGTGTTAACATGATAGAGATGCTTGCAGATCTACAAATTGATGAGAACGACCTTAGACTTGTAAAAAACAGATATTGGAAACAACAAGCTGCCATCAGAATTGATAATGAAGTAGGTCAATATCAGCTTATTAAAGGGGGTGTGCAACACGAATGTGTAATGTCTGCAGGTCTGTTTTCCCTGTGAAGTGAAAATATTTTCAGAAATATACAAGATATGAAAGCTATCATCATTGGAGGAAGAAACATCAATACCATTAGATATGTCTCAATCATCATTCTTTGGTCATATACAGAAAAGAGGGGATTTGGAAAACATAGTAATAAGTGACATTTAGTCACTTATTGAAAAGATGTATTTATGAAAACAAAAATAGTCGAAATACATAATATGAGATCAGGAGCGCAACTGGAAGGGTACAAGCCTTATCCTGGTGCGAGAAATGCAACCTAAAGACAAAATGTCATGGCAGGGCAGATCAGGCCATAACCCTTAGTCGGCAGATGGTCTAGGATCCATTCTCTGACAGGCGGACAGAGCATTACTCTGCTGATCTAGCTTCTGCAGTTTTGTCTGGCTCCAGGTTTATTGGTGTTACCTTTCCTCTGGAGTAAACTAGGCAGGCCGAGAGAGGGATCATGCTGCAGGGGCAACATATGGCCTTTACAGTTAAGCTCAGGCTTTGTTCTATTTTTGAAGAACAATGTAACAAACTATCATTCAAGACATCAAGGTGCCAGTAGTAGTAGTAATATGAAATAGGACAAGTATAAACACTAGACACTCATAAGCTGACTGCGGAAAACATAATATAAACATCAAAATTGTCAGAAAGACCTGAGAAAACAAACGTAATGTCAGACTACTTATCATCTCATCCTATTATGTTGTTCTTCTTGTACATTACGGTGTCGAGGTGAAGCATAAACAGCGGGAGAGTACCCGTCCATCATCTCATCGCATCTTGTTTCTCTTGTGCCTTTCGGTGAAGCATAAACAGCGGGAGAGTGCCCGTCCATCATCTCATCTTGTTTCTCTTGTAACTTGGGTGTCGAGGTGAATCATAAACAGCGGGAGCGTGCCCGTCCATCATCTCATCTCATCTTGTTTCTCTTGTAACTTGGGTGTCGAGGTGAATCATAAACAGCGGGAGCGTGCCCGTCCATAATCTCATCTCATCTTGTTTCTCTTGTAACTTGGGTGTCGAGGTGAATCATAAACAGCGGGAGAGTGCCTGTCCATCATCTCATCTCATCTTGTTTCTCTTGTAACTTGGGTGTCGAGGTGAAACATAAACAGCGGGAGCGTGCCTGTCCATCATCTCATCTCATCTTGTTTCTATTGTAACTTGGGTGTCGAGGTGAATCATAAACAGCGGGAGAGTGCCTGTCCATCATCTCATCTCATCTTGTTTCTCTTGTAACTTGGGTGTCGAGGTGAATCATAAACAGCGGGAGCGTGCCCGTCCATCATCTCATCTCATCTTGTTTCTCTTGTAACTTGGGTGTCTAGGTGAATCATAAACAGCGGGAGCGTGCCCGTCCATCATCTCATCTCATCTTGTTTCTCTTGTAACTTGGGTGTCGAGGTGAATCATAAACAGCGGGAGAGTGCCTGTCCATCATCTCATCTCATCTTGTTTCTCTTGTAACTTGGGTGTCGAGGTGAAACATAAACAGCGGGAGCGTGCCCGTCCATCATCTCATCTCATCTTGTTTCTCTTGTAACTTGGGTGTCTAGGTGAATCATAAACAGCGGGAGCGTGCCCGTCCATCATCTCATCTCATCTTGTTTCTCTTGTAACTTGGGTGTCGAGGTGAATCATAAACAGCGGGAGCGTGCCCGTCCATCATCTCGTCTCATCTTGTTTCTCTTGTAACTTGGGTGTCGAGGTGAATCATAAAC
The DNA here is from genome assembly GCA_963921405.1 of Cepaea hortensis. Classification (NCBI taxonomy): domain Eukaryota; kingdom Metazoa; phylum Mollusca; class Gastropoda; order Stylommatophora; family Helicidae; genus Cepaea; species Cepaea hortensis. The sequence goes on along the minus strand of OY992897.1, from coordinate 38,638,956 downwards.
AGCGGGAGAGTGCCAGTCCATCATCTCATCTCATCTTGTTTCTCTTGTAACTTGGGTGTCGAGGTGAAACATAAACAGCGGGAGCGTGCCCGTCCATCATCTCATCTCATCTTGTTTCTCTTGTAACTTGGGTGTCGAGGTGAATCATAAACAGCGGGAGCGTGCCCGTCCATCATCTCATCTCATCTTGTTTCTCTTGTAACTTGGGTGTCGAGGTGAATCATAAACAGCGGGAGAGTGCTCGTCCATCATCTCATCTCATCTTGTTTCTTTTGTAACTTGGGTGTCGAGGTGAAGCATAAACAGCTGGAGAGTGAGTGCCCGTCCACCATCTCATCTCATCTTGTTTCTCATGTACCTTACGGTGTCGAGGTGAAGCATAAACAGCGGGGAAGTGCACGTTAAAGAGCTTCATGCATCGAGATTCCCATTGACTCTGCTATTCCGTCTGTCCGCCGTTGACATAGTTGGCTTCTTCTGTTGATTCTATTTGGTCTCTACGTCACTGCTTGTTGTGGTACACTGTCAGATGGTAGCAGAGTTATGTGGCCGAACCACTTCGAATGTTGTTTTCTAATGAAATCTTGCGCTGCTATTACCACCACTTTAGTCCTGATTTCATCATTTCTGATTTTTCTCTTCTTGATACATTGGATATTATTCTCAGGAATCTCATTTCCGTTTGCGTAATTTTTCTTTTCTCTTTTTCTGTTATTGTCCAGATTTGGAACTGGTAGCATAGTTTATAGGAAGACTGTGTTATAGAGTGCTTGTTTAGTGTCTAATGACACGTGTAAAAAACTATCGTCTGCCAATCAGGTTTGGAATAAACTGGCATTCTCTTCGTTGTTTATACTTCACCTTGACACCGCAAGGTAAAAGAGGAACAAGATGAGATGAGATCAGGTGAGACACGTGTTTGTTCTGTTTTGTTCTACGTATCTGTTCTCGATTTTGTCTCCTGATTTGCATTTGATGATATTATGCTTGCTAAGTACTTGAAGTTCTTTACTTGTTTCAGGGAGTGTTCCTTAAGTGTTCTGTTTTGTATGAGGTGTTGTCACGGCCTGTGTTTGGCGGGTTTCTTTACGTATATTGTCTATATGAGTCATGAACAAGAGGGGTGAGCGAGGGACAAAAAACAACCCTCTTGTTCTCCGGATCTTATGTTGAATGGTTCTGGGTGTCCTCCGTTTGTTCCTAAAATGCATTCACTGTTGTTATATAAGCTTCTACAGAAGTTCGTTAGACGTGAGCTCATCCCATATCTTTTGTTTTAAAGAATTTCCCACAGCTTGTTTCTACCCACTCTATCAAATGCCTTTTCTTGGTCGACAAATCCTAGAGTATTTAATTAAATTCTATTGATTTTTCGATCAACTGTCTAGAACAAAGATGGCATCTATGCATTCGTTGTTGTTTTTTTCCCCCAAAATCCAAGTTGTTTTTCGTTTAGCTGGGGTTGCATTGTAGGTCGTAGTCTTTTATCAAGAATTTTTCGAAAAACTTTTCCAAAAATGACGATATAGGAGAGGAACAGTCTGATATTCCATATAATAATGAAGGACTACCAATTGTGAAGATGGAAGTTCAGAATGCTCTTAACCATACGAAAACGCAAAACCCGGGTTAAAACAACATCACACTAGAAATGATCAACCCCTTTGACGAATATGGCATAGACCAAGTCACTAGACTGCTGAACTCAGTATATGATACTGGAGATATACCTCCTGAATTATGTAATTCTATATTTATTGCAATCCAGAAGAAATCAAGAACCTTGGAATGTGATCATATTGAACAAATGGCATAATAAGTCACATCACAAAGATTTTGCTAAGAATCATCGTGCAAAGAGTTAGGAAGTAAAAAGGGGAAGAAAATGTGTGTTTGTAGAAGGCAAGGGTACAGTCAACGGTGTGTATTAGCTGAGAACATTTATGGAGCGATGGATAGCAGTCATCAAGGACCTACATCTCTGCTTCATTGACAACACAAGGACTTTTGATAAAGTAAGACATGTCGACACGATACAGATGCTTTAGGCTTGTAAAAAACATATATTTGAAACAACAAGCTCCCATAAACATTGCTAATAAAGTAGTTCAATACCAGCCAATTAAAATATGTGTGCAGCATGGATGTGTAATGTCTCTAGATCTTTTTTTCACCTTTAGAGTGAAAATATTGGTATACATTTAGAAGGTATGAAAGGAATCGCCACTTGGGGGACTAACATCAATAACATTAGATATGCATATGATGCAGTATTGATTGCAGACAATGAGCAGGATCTGAAACATTTACTAGAAACGGTTATTGTACACAGTTCAGAACTAGGGTTAGAATTAAATTGTAAGAAGACAGAGATTACAGTCGTATCTAAGAAGAGAGAAATATCACAATTTAATATACGGGTAAATGGGAATATTCTTAAATATTTGAATCGATACAACTATCTCTGAACAGTCATAACATCTTATGAGGACATCCCTTGTGTATATTAGAATAAGAATCATCATGGCAAAGATTGCCCTTTGCAAGATGGAAAGCACATTGATCAATAAAAACACTTGTATATCAATTGCAATGAGAAAAAAAAGTGTTGAAGTGCTACATAGAACCCCTACTTTTGTATTAATGTGAAACGTGGACAATGAGCAGATAAGCTGAAATATATCTAATGGCAGTGGAAATGTTTCTAAGAAAAATGCAAAGAATACCATGAACAAACAGAATAAGACCAATGATCAAGTTCTACAAGAAACAAATAAAACCAGAAACTGGTTAAAGAAACTAGACACAGGCAGTCAAGGTTTGTTTGGGCACGTTATGAGAAAAAATAAACTGGAGAACTTTGGCAAGATTGAGGGGAATATAATCAGGGGAAGGCAGCGAAGTAATTATTTGGACGGCTTAGCCACATGGCATGGTCGAGTGAAGAGCATAGAGCTGATCCACGACTCTGGTTGTCGTGTGAGATGGTGAAACATGATCGTCCTCACTTATCGGCATGGCACGTAATGATGATGATGATGATGATGATGATGATGATGATGATGATGATGATGATGATGATGATGATGATGATGATGATGATGATGATGATGATGATGATGATGATGATGATGATGATGATGATGATGATGATGATGATGATGATGATGACGATGACGATGATGATGATGACTAAAAAAAAGAATATGCCTCTGTACTGTCCACATTATCTTTTACTGCGTTTGTTTTTTTATTTTTGTTTGTTTGTTTGTTTGTTTTTTTTAAATTAGGATTATTATGGCGTTTCTCCAGTCTCGTGGTGTCAGTTATTCTACCCAAACATGGTTAAGCAGTCTATGTAGCCATGCTGTTCCTACTTCTCTTGCTGCTCTAATAAGTTCATTTGGTATTTCGTCTTGTCCCGGTGATTTATTCAAATAAACTAATCTGATGGTTGCTATAATTTCTTCTTTCACTGTATGGTTTTAGTCTTCTGATGGCATCTATGTCGGTTTCTTTGATTCCTGTAGTGTTGGATGGGACGTTGAGAAGTTTTTCGAAGCACTGCCTCCATTTTAAGATTTGTTTTTATTCACTTATTGGCGATTCAGTATTCGATATAATCACGCTCCTGTTCACTTTTCACCCACTTGTTATATTTTTACTTTTGGCTTATACATCTTCCTTAATCTCGTCGTTCCACTGTCTTGTTATTTTATTTATTTTCCTTTTTCGTAGTTCCACATGTTATTTTTGCAGTGTTGAAAATACTTGATTTGAACATCTCACATTCTTCTTCTACTGTTTTTTTTTTCTTTAGGCAGCTTCACAAAGATTTCATTTAATTATTTCTCATAATTATTCCTCACTGCCTCGTCTCTGAGATTTTTTTTTAAAGTTTATTAAAATCCACGGTATATTTTTGTATCATCTTTACTTTCTTCTCCTGTTGGTTCTTATTGTGGTAATTGCTTTATAATCTGCGTTTACACGGTTGGACACTACCCTCACATCTAATAATCTTTTTCTGCTATTTCTTGCCAGTATAAAATAAATTAGCTTTTGGTGTCGTGGTCTTTCCATTTATACCAAGTGTATATTTGTGATTCTTTGTGTTTAAAAATGTGTTTGTGCTAAAGAGGTCATGCTGACTGCATAACTCTATCAGTATGCCTCCATATAATTTCTCGCACTGTGTTGATCTCCAAATGTTCCAAGATGTTTCTCTATGTCCGTTCTGTTGTGGCGTAGTCCTGAATTGAAGTCTCACATAACCATGATGTTGTCTTACATGTCTATTTTGTTTAGTGTATCATGGACGTCTTCGAAGAACTAGCATTCTTACTCATTTGTGTTGTTTTACATGATACGTATATATGTCATAATCATCATGTGCCATGCCGATAAGCGTAGACGGTAATGTTTCGCCATCTCACGCGATCACAAGAGTTGTGGATCAGCTCAATGTTCTTGGCTCGACCATACCACTTGGCCAAGCCATCCAGGTATTTACGTCTCTGCCCTCATCTTGTTCTCTTCCCATCAATCTTGCCAGTTGTCACCAAGTTCTCCAATTTATTTCTTCTCATAACGTGCCCAAACAACCGTGACTGTCTGCGGCTGATTTTTCTAAACATTTTACGGTTTTCATTTGTTTCTTGAAGGACTTGGTCACTGGTTTTTCTGTCTATCCATGGTATTTTTTGCATTTTCCTCACAAACAAAATTTCCACACCATCAGATTTTTTTTTTTTTAGCTTGTCTGCTCATTGTCCACGCTTCACATCCATACAAAAGTACAAGTTCTATATAGCACCATGACACACTTTTTCTCGTTACAGATGACATCTGTTTATTGGTAAGTATGAATTCCATCTTGCAAAAGGCTACCATCGCCTTGGCGATTCTTGTGCTTGCTTGCTTATGTTCGTTGGCTTGAGCTCCAACGCAAAGTCTTGTATGTCGGATGAAGGCATCCTGTTGTCCAACATCAGTGTGATGTCATTTCTCTTCAAGACTTCTCCTATCGGATGTTATGACTGTTCGGATATGTTTGTACAGATTCGCTTGTGTAAGAATATTCCCACTTACTTGTATATTACATTGTACTCTTTGTTTTTTTCCCCTAGTGACGACAATAATCTGTGTCTTCTTTTTTGTACATATGTAGTAATTGCCTATTCTTTTTTCTCACTGTATGATTCTTTTAGATATGTATTTTATTTCTAATATTTTTCTTGTTAATCGTTGGTCAATGGCTATTAATACACCGAGTCTCGCCTTTTCTCGTAGTTCCACGCTTAAGTAGATAGGCCCAGACTAGTGAACGTAAAAGTTGCCTTATAAACCAACCTGGTGTTGGAAAATCTTTTCAACCGCTTCTGATTTGCATGTGATTATATTATACTTGCTAAGTACTTGAAGTTCTTTATTTCTTTTGTTTTCCTTATACGTATTTTATTTCTAATATTCGTTTTATTAATCGTGGATCAATGAGTATTTCTACACCATGTCTTACCCTTTCTTGTAGTTCCACGCCGCAGTAGATAAGTCCAGATGACAGAATGTAAAAGTTGCCTAATAACTCAACCTGGAGTTGGGCATATTCCCATTCGCTCTCACTGAACTCAAACGTAGTCCACACTAATGGTTGCTTTTAATGCCTGTGCAGTGTTTGAAAGTATTGCCGGTTCAAGTTTTGTATTCACCCTCTATAAAGTTCATGCAACATTATAGGTAAATACAAAACATGGACCGGCATTATTTTCAAACACTGCACAGTTATTAAAAGTGCACCATGTACCAGAGAGTGCATTAACTGATTTGTGTGTGTGGGTTAAATCGTCCTACTACTAGTGATCCCAGCCACCAGGCAAACTCACTCCGACTTCGGAGGTAAATATCTGAAGTTAAAATAAAATATTTCTGTTGGGAGCCGTGGTGGCAGTGCGGTTAGTGTTAAAACAGGGGTACAGGTTCAAGCCTCAATAGAAGCCGGACTCTTGTTCTGTCAGGTTGGCTCTCTGTCCGACCCAGCTTCATAATATGGCTAACAGGATATTTTCAGAATGTTCTGGAAATAGCATGATAGGTTTAGGGGGTGAAGAAGAGAACTGGCTATCTAACCTCATATATCGTAGTGTAGAATATATAAAGACTTAACACTTCACACGCCTAAGGCGGTATCTACCAAGGGAGTGCATTTACCTGAATATCTCAGTCACAATCTCAACGGGTTGCAGAAAATATTAATGGTATAAATGCATACAATACAATAGACAGGCAGACAGACAGACAGACAGACAGACAGACCGACAGACAGACAGACAGACAGACAGACAGGCAGACAGACAGACAGACAGACAGACAGACAGTTGGATGGACGGACTGAAGGCAGACAGACAGACAGACAGTTGGATGGACGGACTGAAGGCAGACAGACAGACAGACAGTTGGATGGACGGAAGACAGACAGACAGACAGACAGACAGACAGACAATTGGATGGACGGACTGAAGGCAGACAGACAGACAGACAGTTGGATGGACGGAAGACAGACAGACAGTTGGATGGACGGACAGACAGACAGTTGGATGCACGGAAGACAGACAGACAGACAGACAGACAGACAGACAGACAGACAGACAGACAGACAGACAGACAGAGAACGGGACAGAGAATGAGATAGTGAGCAAGAAGTGAAAGTAAACTTACAATTAATGGTTCTAATGCAACCGTGTTCAACAAACTGAGACATCATCCTCCTTGTATGGAACGGTTGGTCATGAGGCGTCTGGTGGCCAGCATGGCGAACAATCACGCGACAGAACCGACCGACATGTGTATAATAACCTACAATATAGTCCCACATTTGGCGATCTGACTGATTGTAAACACCCTGGAGGGACCAAGGTATCGACAAGATGGCTTCTTCAGTCGCTACGGTAGTCACGATTCCATCAAAGTCCCCGGAATAAATGAGAACCTTGTAGTTGTCCATGAGCTCTGCCAGCTGTGACTTCGTACTGACCAGAATATCGGATGTATAGTAGTCACCAAGCTCTGCATTTTTGGCCTTAAACTTGAGTTTATTGCCAACATGGACCATCTGCCGAATGTCCTGCATGTTCATAAGATAATCAACCAAATTATAACCTGGTTGCTCTCTGGTATGGTAATTGTCGTGGACTATAGGCGTTACGTGTGTGAGTTTAATAAATAAGGATTGCTTTGTTTCTCCGCGTGTATCATTTTTCTCAAATATTTCTCTGACGGCTTTCTGGTGATTGACAAACTGTGCATAAGAAACTGCTCCAAGGGAATAATAAAAGCGACCATGTGCTGCACTCTGAATATAGGGATCAAAGTAAGGTCCCCCCAAGTAGATCCCAGCTAGAGGTAGAGCTGATCTATTTGCCTGAATTTCTTTGTGAATTCGGAAAGCCACAGCCGGGACGAATTTCCCAGCGTACGACTGTCCGCCGATGTATAGTTCGGTTTTCAAATAGTCCGGAAATAATATGTAGAACTGGGTGATGAAGGAGAATAAGTCGTCTGTGTAGCCATTGGTGGTAGTTTTCCAGCCACGACGACCACTGTCAGAATAACTGTAACCAGTGCCAACAGGATTATCTATATATAGCATAGAAAATATCTCTGCCCAAGATGTCTTCCATTTGGTGTAAGTGACGTTATCGGGGATTTCTCCGGTTACCCTTATAGGACCGTTTTCCCAAAGCAGGCCTAGCATGGATGAAATAGCGGGGCCGCCATTCAACCACACAAGAACCGGTGCTTGGCGTCTTAAAATGGCAGGGAAGAACCAGAAAAACAAATGATTGCCCAGTTGTTTGTCGACCGTTATAAACCCAGCGTAGCTCTTTGGGATTATTTCCTTGGGATCCCTGACTTCGCTGAGCTGCAAGGCAGATTTGATATCTCCTTTCTCGAGAAACGGCGAGAGAAGTAATGGGTCTGTGCATACTCCGACAAGCCAGAGTGTGGCGTGGAATAGCCACAGGGAAACATGGCCACGTCTGTCTAACCTCATATCCTGTTGCGATAAACAAAAGGAATAAATTAAAATATAGTGCACTCAGTATTGAAAGTAAAGTAAAGTAAAGTAAAGTAAAGTAAAGTAAAGTAAAGTAAAGGACTGTTTTATACTTTTGGCATGTGGTGCTAGACCAACCGGAACTTGAGTGGTGATGTGCCATCCGCCTTGGCTTCCAAGGGCATTTCCTGGTCCCCATTCTGGGCTGAGTCGACCCTGAAGAAGTCCAGGTCAGTCTTAAATATCGGGTCCCGACAGGGATTCGAAACGACCATCACTGGACTGGCAAACCAGCGTCAGGCCACTACACTATCGCTAATCCCATTCAATACTGCTCTTTTCTTTTAAAGGTCCCGAAAAAGGAACTTGCTATTGGTCTGTGAAATGTTAAGACCATAACATTTCGTAGGCCTGAGTGCACAGAGATACTCCGTATCTTTCACTCTGTTAGCCGGCGACGATCCCTCGTTCAAATACGCTAATGCTCTTATTACTACACAAACGCGCCGGCTGTACAATAGTGTACTGCAAGTTAATATACGATTTTATTCTGCTATTTAATGGGTGGTATATGGAGGCTAATCAAGAAAAACTAGCAGGCAAGTGAGGAATTATGTGAAAGCTGCGGAGATGTGGTTTTATAGAAGACAAGGTCGAGATATGGTGTCCGCCTCGAGTACTGAAGGTCCCGGGTTCAAGCCCCGGTGAGGGCCGGGAATTTTTTCACGTGGACTTCTAGTAACAAAATTGCCCCTGGTCTCTGGGTAGTGAGATCGGACGCCCGTGTGTATTGTTGCGCATGTAAAAATTCCCTTGGCTGTTGGAAATCGACAGGAAAAAAAAAGAGTAGCCTAACGGCGTTGCCCGGGCAAAATTTCGAGTTAAAAATCTATTTAAAGTATTTCATTATCCTCGCCGGTACTACGGAGTTCGTGCACTGAGCTGAGATTCTCCGGACTCCGGCACTTATGGGTTACACCCGTGTGCTGTGATGTTGATCTATCGACTAAACTAAACTAAACTGCAACCCAAAATAAGAGAAGAACAATGTGGGTTTGTAGAAGTAAATGCTGTATATATCTTGTATGCTGAGAACATTAATTGAACGTTCTATAGAAGTAAACAAAGACTTACATCTTTGCTTTAATGACTTTCGATAAAGTTAGACATGTCAACATGATGGAGATGCTTGCAGATCTACAAATTGAGGGAAAGACCGTAGACTCATGAAAAAACACATACTTTGGTAACGACAAGTTGCCATAAACATTGATAATGAAGTAGGTCAATATCAGCCTATTAAAAGAGGCGTGAGACAGGGATGTGTAATGTCTCCAGATATTTTTTTCCCGTATAATGAAAACATATTCAGAAATGTTAACGATATGAGAGGAATCATCATTAGGGGACATAACATAAATAACATTAGATATGCTGATGATACAGTAATGATTGCAGACAATGAGCAGGATCTGTAACATTTATGCGATTGTTGCACACAGTGAACAACCTGGGTTAGAATTAAATTGCAAGAAGACACAGATTATGGTCGTTACTAAGAAGAATAGAAACCAACAATGTAATATACAAGTAAATTAGAATATTCTTAAACAAGTGAATCGGTACAATTATCTCGCAACATTCATAACATCTGATGGGAGATGCCTTGAAGAGATTAGAACAAGAATTACTAAGGCGAAGGCAGCCTTATGCAAGATGAAAAACATACCAACCAATAAAAAGTTGTCATTTGCAACTAGAAAAAGAGTGTTGAGTTGCTACATAGAACCTGTGCTTTTGTATGGATGTGAGGCGTGGACAATGAGCAGACAAGCTGAAAAAACATCTGATGGCTGTGGAAATGTGGTTGCTGATGAAAATGCAAAGAATACCATGGACAGTCAGAAAAACCAATGACAAAGTCCTACAAGAAACGAATTAAAACCGTAAACTGATAAGAGAAATTAGACGTAGTGTCACAATTTTTTGGTCACGTTATGAGAAGAAATACATTGGAGAACTTGGTGACACCTGGCAAGATCGAGGGGAAGAGAGCAAGGGGAGGACAGAGAAGTAAATACCTGGATGGCTTGGCCACGTTGTATGGTCGAGACAAGACCACTGAGCTGATCAACGACTATGGTGATCGAGTGAGATGATAATACATGACCACCCGCGCTTACCGGCATGGAACATGATGATGATAATGACATTGAACTTATACAGGGTGGTTTTAAAGTTTGTAGAACAAATTTGAAAAATGAAGAACATGACGCCGTCAAAAAATTTGTTCCACAGTCCATTGTAAAGCAATATGCAGCGAGTGGCTGTCGTCTAATGGAGTATTTATTTGCCCTCCTAACAGAATGGTGTTATCAGCGAAAGAAATAATGATTTGGTTGAACAAGTGTTTAGAAATGGCGGTCGATACACACGGATGGTTGTTCAAAGATTTATAGCAAGAATTCCTGATAAACAACTGCCTAATCGCATTACGGTAAAAAAATTTGTTGAATAAGTTTCTTGCTACGGAAAATATGGAAGATGCTCCGCGATCTGGTAGGCCTGCTGTGTCTGAAGAAGAATGTCTAGATATCCAAGACAGAATCATGAAAAGTCCAAGCACGTCCTTAAGGAAAATGTCGCAACAAGTGAACGTATCAGTAAGCACAGTGCACAACATTCGTAAACAACGACTACATTTTAATCCATACACGATTCTGTTGTGTCTGAACTAAAAGAGTGGGATAATCAATTCAGGGCCAACTACTCCACGTGGTTTCAATCATTTTTAGCTAAGAAGACGAGTATGATGAGACATGGTTTCATCTATCTTGATACGTTAATAGCCTAAAATAATCGTATTTAGAGCACTTTTAATCCCAATGCATTTCATGAAGAGCCTCTACACAAAGAGAAAATTGAGGTATCGTGTGCCGTCTGTAGAAAACGTTTTAATGGACCAATTTTCTTCAACAACACTATAAATGCCGATCGGTACATCAATTTTCTCGTCATTCGCACTTGCGGAGCGCTATCGAGAACAAGTCACCTGAACTGTTCAAGAAACCTGAGACAGCTGAGAAGAAGAACGAGGAGAAAGACACCAGAGCCAGAAACACCGACTCACAGACGATCAGATGGGTTGTCAAACGTATCCAAGTGGAGCTGACAGATGAACAAATCCTAAAACAGCTACAACGGGAGAATCTCCATATCCGAATTTTGAAGACGTTGTGAATTCTGACGTACTCCAGGATATCTACTACTCTAGCGGTGGTAACAACGGAGGGCAGCGAGATGCCGATAACAGTATCCATGAACAAGAAAATTCAACAGCCTGAAAGATTCATTCCGAGAATCACTCAATGTTCAAGATGCCAGAGGGCTGGCCACAGCAGAACAACATGCCTCAGCAAGACAGAGACCTGCCTATACTGCGCCGAACACCAAGCATTCAAGGAATGTCCGCTGGCCAAACAGGACAAGGACTTCCGCGCACCCAAAGACAACAGAAAGTGTGCCAACTGCCTTGACAAGCATGGAGCAAGATACCTGGAATGTCCGTACCTCCAAAGACATAGAGATGTCTTAAAGACCGCCATAACTACAAAGACATCATACAAGGAAGCACTGCGGAGGTGCGAAATAGCAAAAGGCATCTCACAAGCCAAAAAAATCACAGCTACAAAACCAGATTGACGAGCTGAAGAAGCAAGTCAAGGCACTGCTGACGCCGACTCCGACCAGCGACAACGAACAACCGCTGGCGGACATGAAAGAAATCCAGCACAGCATCCAACAAGAGATGGAACGCATGGCCGAGATGAAGAAGGAAAACGAAGAAGTCCTAAAAGCCATCAAAAAAGAGAGAGAACTGCTGAAAGCCTAAAGGGAACAATACCAAAAGAAGCAAGCAGAAGCCACGCAAAAGATCGCAAAGAAGCCGCAAGCAAAAGTCACACAAAAGACGGCAGAGAAGCCGCAAGCTGGAGCCAAGCCAAAGACCAGTGCTGACATTTTGGGACCTTTTTTTTTTTTAGAACAGCTGAATGAACGGGAATTTGAAGAAGCGTGGTTCTAGGAAGATGATGCAACCGTACACACAGCTAGAGCATCACTGCGTTTTTTGGAAGACATTTTCGCAAATCACATAATATCACGTGGAATTTGGCCTGCTCGTTCTCCGGATCTAACTCCAGTAAATTATTATCTATGGCGGGGGTCACCAAACTTTTGTTCACAGCGGGCCGGATAGCTGACAAAATGACGAGCGCGAGCAGCATACTCATTCTATACAATACTTGCGCCGGTCTCCGTGGCCAAGGTCTTACGGACGCGGTTCGTAATCCCGTAAACGCCCGTTCGAAACACAGCTTCGCGCGATTTTGCGACACACCACGTTGTGCTGGTGTCTTTTGCACTATGATATGAGTGCCGGTCGTTAAGAAAGCAATGGCAAACTTCTGAACATAAATTTGCCAAGACATCAAAAACAGCAAACAATACTGGTGTTGATGGCAACTTCCTGTAAAGAATATGCAACTAAATTTAACAATACTTGCAAGCCAGAACGAAAGCTCTGCGGAAAAAAGTCGAAAAAAACTCAGTTAATCATGCTTGAGTGGCGTGCAATGCACAAAAACAAAGACAACCAACATATTTATTTACTACAAAATGTTATCAAAGAAGGTGACGTTAGCAAACAGGTTAGTTACATAAGACCTAGTGTAAACATATCCGAATCTCATAAACTAAGCAGCAAAAAACGTCAGTGAGATTTGCGAAACTGACGGTTGGCTTTCAAGATATTATAAATGTTTGGTTTGGAATTGCTGCATCCAATAAAGAGAATTGCTTTCAAATGTTTATTAGTCAATCTCGTTTGATGTGTTGACTTCACATAATTCATTTATGACAATGTTTGCTCACAGACATAAGTTGTTCCAAACACTGATGCCATACCAGCGGCAAATTTATTCAGTTTCGGAAACTCAACATCGGGTAAGCAGCGGTAAAATTCAACAAGTTTTCCTTCTCTGTGATTTTCTTTCAACAAGTCATTTGCTTGCAAATCTATTAGCTCCAACTGTAGTTCAAATGGCACATCATCATGATTACAATCAAACGGATTCTGGAACAGAAGAATGTCACTGTCAGCTCTGTCAAGATCTGAAAATCTCTCCAAAAAATGCTTCTTCAGGTCACAAATAATTTTTTTTCTCGGAAAATTGAGGTTGACATCTTCGGCGACTGTAGCGCAAAACTATTTGAAACAGTGAAAATGAGTAAAGTTTTCTCCTTCCAGTTGTGCTTCAAACAATGACAGCTTTCTCCGAAATCCTTTGATGATTCTGTAGAGATCACAGACGATTTTCACATTCAGTTCATTCACGTGACATCTGATGTCGACCAAAAATGACAACTTAGGCATCCAGATAGGATCTGACAGCTGTGGATCAGCTCTATCTTTTTTCAGTGAGGAAAACATCTATTTCGATTCGGAGTTTGTAAAAAATGAAACAGGACTTTACCACAGCTGAGCCATCTCACTGATGTGTGATATGGCAAGTCACAGAATTCAGAATCAAATTTCTTCAAGGAAAGTCTGGAACTGACGGTGATTGAGTGCATGTCCCCAAATGAAGTTCACAGTTGAAACGACTGTTTTCAGTACATAAGAAATATCTAACTCTTTCGTACATAGTGCTTGCTGGTGTATGATGCAGTGTATGAACAAAGCGCCCGGAATTTGCAAATCTTCCAACTGAGTCCTGATCTAGCCCAACAGACTCTTCCTCTCTCCAGCCATGTTTTTTTCCTCCATCAACTGTAACACATCGCAGCTGATTCCACTTAACTTTTTGCACTTCCATCAAACTGTCGTTTCCAGTTGTTGTTCCATGCATGCTGCAAACGGATGCCAACTCTTCAGTTATCTGACAGTCCAAATTGACACCACGAATGAACACGAGAAGTTGTGACGTACTCGAGAGATCAGTAGACTCATCTAGCACCAGAGAATACCATAAAAAGTTCCTAGTTTTCTCGCGTATCTGTATCACTATGTTCTCTCCAAGTCCTTCTGTTCTTCGCACAACTGAACTTGCCAAAAGGCTAATAGTTCCAAGCAAATCGGTTTTCTTAGGACACAAGTCATTTGCTGCTTCCATCATACACTCTTTGATGAAGTTGCGATCAGTAAACGGTTTTCCTCGTTCTGCCATCATATGCACTATTTTGTAACTTGTGCGAGCGACAGATTCATTTTCAGCAAACTTTCTCGTGAAGAGATTTCTTTGTGTTTCTAAACCAAATTTCATTAAATTATATTTCTCAGAGCGTAACTTTCCAGAAAACTTTGAATATGTTGATAGATGTTTTGTTCCGTAGTGACGCCGAAGATTGTACTTTTTCAAAGAGGCAATACTTTTGCTGCATATTATGCAACTGGTTTTCTGGTCCTTTTTTTCCCCAAAGAAGTACTTTATTCCTCTTTCTTCATTGAAACCGCGACATTCGGCGTCCACTTTTCTTTTCTTAGTAGCCATAATGAAGGGATCTGAACATGAAAAAAGACATTTAATTATAAATATAATTAAAATCCTATTGAAACACAAGAAAAGCAGAGGACTAGGGGTCACCGGTGAAGCTGCGGCTCACCAAAGGTACATATACAGTTTATAGGTACCTGTTGTAATAGAATATATCTTGTAATAAGGTTTGGAAAATATATAAATAGGGCCGGCCTAAATAAACAGCCTAGAGCAGAGTTTTTCAACTGGGGTTCCGCTTTTGGCAGCCAGGGGTTCCGCCGAAACAGGCCAAAATCGTCTAAATGAAACATGTCTGCCCATCTGGTTTATTACATAAAGTAGGACAGACACTTGGATAATCGCACAGAGTTCCCTGAGCAACGTAAACATTTGCGTAAAAAATCTGCTCCAGCAGAAAGGTTGAAAAACACTGGCCTAGTGATCAGCTCGATTAACACCTTGACCAGGGAAATCTTTACTGAGCTGGGAATAATATTTTCGTAACAACACGAGGCTTCTATGGCATTTTTATGCTATGTTTGCTACTTTATTGCCTCTATTCACACTTGTAGTTTACTTACCTATCACTGTCAAACAAAGAAATCCTTGTTATATACCTATACAATGGATGACTGACAAAAAGAAGTAAATATTTCTGGAGCATCGGACCTGTGCTGACAGCCGGACGCATCTGGGGAAGGGAAAGATGCGCGTGTGTATGTGCTGCCATGGAAACCATTGTAATAACGTCAGAGCGTATGCGGCGCTACCAGGAGCCGGGGAAGGACTTGGGATGGCGAGATATAAGCAAATCTTACAATAAACAAGAACATCTAGATACAATAATTTATAACTGAAAATAATAAATTTAAAACACATAGCAGCAAGGAGGTCTCCGCAAGTGTGAAGATCTATTATTCTAAGCATATTTAAACTTAAATTGTATCACAACGTCTCGTGTTCCATACGTTATATCAAAAAAGTTCGAGTGCCGTCGGTAGGACGAATGAAATAACGTCGCGGGCCGTAGTTTGGTGACCCCCTGATCTATGGGGCTTCTAGAAAGGAAACATTTACAAAAATAATGCACACACAATTGAGGACTTGAACGAAGCAATCATAATTCAATCAATCAATCATGTACCATGCCGGAAAGCGTGGGCGGTCATGACTCGCCATTTCACTCAATCACCAGCGTCGTGTTCCTGTCTCGTCCATGCCATGTGGCCAAGCCATCCAGGTATTTTCCTCTCGGTCTTCCTCTTGGTCTGTTCCCTTCGATCTTGCCAGTTGTCACTAAGTTCTCCAGTCCATTTCTTCTCATAACATGTCCAAAAAATGTTGACTGTCTACGTCAGTTTACGATTTTCATTTGTCTCCTGTAGTACTTGGTCATTGGTTTTTCTGTCTGTCCATGGTATTCTTTGCATTTTCCTCAGAAACAACATTTCTGCAGCCATCAGATGTTTTTCAGCTTGACTGCACATTGTCCAAGTTTCACATCCATAAAAAAGAACAGGCTCTATGTATCCCCTCAACACTCTTTTTCTCGTTTCAATTTACATCATTTTATTAGTCAGAATATTGTTCATCTTGCTAAAGGCTACTTTCGCCATGGCGATTCTTGTTCTAATCTCTTCAAGGCATCTCCCATCAGATGTTATGACTGTACCGAGATAATTGTACCGATTCACCTGTTGAAGAATATTCCCATTTACTTGTATATTACATTGTGGTACTTCGTTATTCCTAGTGACGATCATAACCTGCGTCTTCTTACAATTTAATTCCAACCCCAGCTGCTCACCGTGTACCACAACTGCATCTACTAATTGTTGTAGATCTTGCGCGTTGTCTGCAATCAATACTGTATAATCTGCATATCTAATATTATCGATGTTTCGTCCTCCAATGCTGATTCCATTTATATCTTCTACATTCCTGAAAATATTTTCACTATACAGGGAAAAAATATCTGGAGACATTACACATCCCTGCCTAACACCTCTCTTAATAGGTTGATATTGTCCCACTTCATTATCAATCCTTATGGCAGCTTGTTGTTTCCAATATATAATTTTTATAAGTCTAATGTCTTTCCTACCAGTTTGTAGATCTGCAAGCATATCTACCATGTTGACATGTCTAACTCTATCAAAAGCCTTTGTGTAGTCAATAAAGCAAAGGTGTATATCCTTGTTTACTTCTATAGCACGTTCAATAACTGTTCGCAGCATATACACAGCATTTACTGTACCCTTTCCTTCTACAAACCCACATTGTTCTTCCCCTATTTCAGGTTGTATTTTCTTCCTCATTCTTTGCATGATAATTCGTAGCACAATCTTTGTGATGTGGCTCATTATACTAATTGTTCTACGTTGATCAAATTCCAAGGCTCCTGATTTCTTTGAGATTGCAATAAATACAGAGTTGCATAATTCAGAAGGTATATCTTCAGTATCATTTAATGTGTTCAGCAGTCTGGTGAATTGATCTAGTCCAAATTCTTCTAAAGTTTTAATCATTTCTGTTGTGATGTTGTCTGCACCGGGGGCCTTACCAGCTTTCATATGCTTAAGAACATTTCGAACCTCCATCTTCAAAATTTACGACCCTTCATTATTAAATCTAATATCATACTGTTCCTCTCTGTTATCATTATACAGGTCTTTCACATAATCTGTCCATACATGTAGAATCTGATCTTTTTCTATTATGATTTAGCCATCTTTAGTTTTTAGACAGCCTGTTGATGTACTTGTTCTTTTATTAGTAAGTTCCTGAATTCTTTTGTGCACTAATTTGGTATTTTGACTGTTGTGTTGTTTTTCAATGTCTAAACACTTTTCCTTAAGCCATGCTTCTTTTGCCTCCTTACATAATATTCTGACTTTTCTGTAAATTTCTTCATATTTGGCAGGATTATTTTTGTTGAGTCTTCTTGTTTCCATTAGGTGTACAATTTCTTCTGTCATCAATTTCTTACGACCCACCTTCTTTAATTTTGGAATAGTTGTTTCTGCAGCCAAACTGATTGAATTCTTCAACATTTCCCATTGATCATCCACATTCTGGAATAATATCTCTAGATCAGACAATATATCAAATCTGTTCTGTACTTCTATGTTGAATTTGTTTTGTATTTCCTTGTCATTACTCAATGTACACAAATCATATTTAGTGTTTCCTGTTGTATACTTGCCTTTCTTCAACTTTATCCTCAGTGTTCCTGTAAGTAGTCTGTGGTCACTATAACAATCAGCACTGGGAACTGTTTTTGCTATTGTTAGTGTTTAAATCTTCTGCTAATCAGAATGTAGTCAATCTGGTTTCTGATCCTGCTATCTTGACTCCTCCATTTCCATAATCTTCTAGGGCGTTGCTTAAACCAAGTGTTTCCTACAATCATTTCCTATTCTTTTTCCCACTCTACGAGTCTGTATCCTCTTTCATTTCTCTCTCCTAAACCATAGTTTTCTACTGTGTATCTGTGACCTTGATTTCCTACTTTTGCATTGATGTCTCCTATTATGATGTTTATTTCTGAATTTTTACATTTCTTTAAGGCAGACTCTATGTCGTTATAAAATTCCTCCACATTATCTTCAATGGGTTCTCCTGTTGGGGAATATACTTGAATAACATTTATGCTAAAAGGTCTGCCACTCAATTTAACTAGTAGAACTATGTCCGACACGGTCCAATATCCTTGAACAGATTTTGATGTTTTCCGAAATAATTGCCACTCCCCTTTGTCGGTCTTCACCTCCAGAATAAATAATCTTAAAATCTTCATCTATCTTGATGCTGCTCCTGTCCATCTCGTTTCGCACATCCCTATAATATTAATTTTTTCTCTTTCTATTTCTTGTTTTATGTTCTCTAATTTTTCTTCGTCGTTTAACATCCTAACGTTCCATGTTGCTAATGTTAATGTCTCTGTCCTTGTCTTGCGATGATCAGTCTTAAGGCGAATCATAATGTACTAGGCATTTTAAAGAGGTAGTTTGCCATTGCTTTCCTCTATGGCAGTGACCATACTGGCCGGGTTACTGCAGCCATTCCATTGTCTCATGAAAGAGATCCTCTGCTTGCCGTCGCGAAACTTGAGACCATAACCAACAAATATCTGTCGGCTGCCCCCAAAATTTCATCCACCACGTACCTTCCGTGACTTCTTTTGAACACTTCCCATAAACGAATACGAAATAACATCACATAATCCACAGGAAAACACCAAACAGCGTCTCCTCGAAGAATAGACGTATCACTTCGTCGTCATTGTACCGGAAGATCATAATCCATTAAAGAAATAACAACAGACACATTGCAGAAGGTAGTTGACATTATGAAGAGACGAGTACAATTATGTCTTGAATCCTATGGTGAACATTTCCAACACCTGTTATAATGAATACTTCATTGGTACTTTCCAGCTTTCCCAAAACAGCATTAGACCATAACAGTGACTATTTTAACTAATTTAATGAATTTGATAGCACATTTTTTGATGACGTCATTATTTCATGTTTAAAATTTGTTCTACATACAAAGTGTAGTCAGACTTTACAAACACTCGCTACTTACTTGACTGTACGGCTTTTAGAAATATCTGAAACTTGTGCTTCAACCGAAACCAGAAAGAAAGCAATACATTTGAAAACAACAAGCCAACATCTGGCCAACACTTGTGTATCACTACTTGTCATTGGCAGGAACGCCTATGTGGCCAAGCCACTGATGAATTAATTAACAACGACAGCAGCAACAACAACAAGGAGAGGCAACAACCTGAAACTCTCCAACCATACGTTCTCACGACTATTTCTTTCACCAGTTTCTCCCTCCACGTGATTAGTTTTCGTTCTAAAGATACCGAGTTGTTTTATTTCGGTAGGTTTTTGCATGTAACACTATGTTAGTTAGTTGTATTTCCTTACTGGGCGTCGAAATCAATCCCAGCATTTTTGGGGAGCTGTTTGTTGATTTTCGAGGCAGTTTTCACGTTAAATAGGAAAAGAGTGTTAAGTGCTACATAGAACATGTATTGTTGTATAAATGTGAAACGCTGACATTATGCAGATAAGTTACACATACACAGCAACCAAAGTAAACGTCTAATGACAGTGGAAATGTGGCTTCCGTGGAAATTGCAAAGAATACTATGGACTGACAGAAAAATCAATGAGCAAGTCCTTAAAAAACACCAACACAACCAATTAAAACCATAAACTGATTAGATAACTTAGACGTAGATAGTCAATATTTGTGGACACGTTATGCAAAGAAATAAACTGGAAAACATAGTGACAGCTGGCAAGATTAAGTGGAAAAGAACAAAGGGAAGGCAAAGAGATATATGTCCAGATGACTTAGCAACATGGCATAATCGAGACAAAACACCGGTGCTGTTTCACATCTCAGTAATTGTGTGAGATGGCGAAACATGACCGACTACTATTATCGGTGTGAAACATGATGATAATAAGTTTGCCATTGCTTTCCGAACCACCGACGCTCATACTAAGGAAATGAAGTCAATGCTTGTCTACTTTGAAATCGTCTGTGTCTGATTTCGAGCCTACGACCTTGTATGTCGGGGAATTGTTAAACACTTTTATCGCCCCTAAGCCGCAGCGCATTTAACACTAGCAAACAAATTAGAGTCATAACTGTGTCATCGCACATTTTCCTCGTGGTGAAATACGGGAGTGGATCATAGTTCATTTCACAATCACTAAAGAAAACATTTGAGTCTTTTTAACGTAACTGATTAATGCCATGGGATGATTAATCGTCTTAAGCGAATTCCCACATCTGCCATGGGCTTATATGCAGTTGTTTTCCCTACGCAGCCTGAGTTAATTTGATATATAATACAACATGTCTGCTGCCATATTAGCAACTGTTAAGTTTTAACTGTGACACACCCCTACTTCCCATTTTCCGCCATCCATTTTTGTTTTGTCGAATCCTACTTATGTTTGGCATAAAATCTATTAAATCCTGACAATAAAATGGACCCGGAAGAAGACAAATACTGGTTAATCTTCGTCTTCTGCCTTTTACCTCCCATAGAGGTATAGGCCCTCGACCAAACCACGCGAGGCCGCCCTACATTTTACTGTCTCCTGCCGCTCCTTCCACATTTCCCAATACTATTCATCTCTGTCTGCAATTCTTTTCTCCGTGTTTTAGATCTCCCGATATTTCGTTTGCCTTGTGGTTGCCAGACAAGAAACTGTCTGGTCATACAGTCCTCGTGTTTTCTCTGTCTGTCCTATCCAACGTCAGCGGCATGTCATTCTCCGCTTAGTTCACTGGGATTTCTTTAGTCCTCGTCACGAGCTCTACATTTGGTGATTCTGTCATACCATTTTATTCCCACTATTCTATTATTAGAAATTAATTAGTGAAAGTTTGTAGTTTACAAGTACTTCCGTTAGTTGTCTCCGTGTTCTAGCCCATATGGTAATGCCGATTTAACATTGGAGTTAACAATTCTATGTTTGGTGCTAAGTCTAACTTTGACTTCCACAAATGTGCTAGCGCGAGAGAGTAGCAGCAACGTGTAAACCTGTGATTGGCCTAGCAAGCCGGCGGGGGATTTTCATACTGCTCGTAGAAAAACTAAGAAGTATAATCGGACTGTAATAGAGTCCAAGGGAATCTCGATACATGAAGCCCATAAACGGGCGCTCTCCTGCTGTTTATACTTCACCTCGACACCGCAAGGTGCAAGAAGAACAGGATGAGATGAGAGATAGCGGCATGGTTCCAGTTGCCGGTTTTTTATATCCTTTTACAGGACATTGCAGTCAACACTAGCATTTTCAGCTGCTGTTGATGTCTTGGCAAGTTTTACATTCAATAGTTTGCCTTTGCTTTCTGAACGACCGGCTCACATACCTCCGTAAGTAACCAGAGCGACGCGATCTACTGCCAAATCTCGCGCAGCTGTGTTTAGTACGTGGGTACTAACAACGTCCTTAATCCCTTCGCCAGAGAGACTGGCAATCGCCGGGTAGTTGGTCTTTAAAGTTGACTTTCAGTTCAGAAAGCAATGGCAAACTAAGTTCAAGTTAGTTGCAAGTCTTTTACAAAAATGTTGCAACAAACCCCAACATTCATTGACTGTTTGAGATTTACAAGACAATTTTAGTTCAGTAACTTGTCATTGTTTTCTGTACGACCGACGCCCCATGCCATGGAAGCGCTTTGCTTCTAAATCACCCGCGCCTAGTTTCGAACCTGTGACCCAGTATGTCGGGGAATTGTGAAGCTACGCGTCTCACTATCCCCTAAGTCACAGCTCCGAATGGCTACTACTGTGTGTAAAATTGCCTAGAGAATCACAAACAACCAGTAAGAGTTGTATTTGATTGCACGTCCTGCAGAGGACATGCACTTGTGAGAGGACATGCACTTGTGAGAAGATATGCAATTGTGAGAGGACAGAACCTGGAACATGCGGCGGCTGGAAAGATCTGTGGTGAAAGAAGTAGGGGAAGACAGCGAGAGAAAATTCTTGACAGTCTTGTCGTGGAGATGGCAAGTTTCGGAGAAGCATGATCGCCCCCACGCCAGTCGGCAAGCACTTGATACTGATGATGATTATTAGTTAATAGAGTTTCCACACTTGCTAGTTGTGTTTACAAGTGCTGTTTCAATAACACGCAAAAACGCAAAAATTACACCGGATACAAACCATATGTTGATAGTGTTATTTGGCACCAGGCAAGCGTGAATAAACTGCCTGCAGTAATTAGCGGTGACCGATAAAAGCGCATCCTGCTGTGGCATTTGTCTGTGCACCATCTTCCTGTCGAAAAAGGGGAGTCTATGTGGCCAGGCCGTTTGCCTCGCACTTAAGTCATGTTTTGGTTTTCGAATTACGTCATAGGTTCGCGAGTGCATTTTATTCGGAAACCCCTGGGGGGAAGAAGGGGTGGGGGTGCTCTGAACAACGCATTCGGTAGGAGATTAGCAGATCTGCGGAGAACGACTAATTGATGTGGGGTGAAACTCGGTGCAAGAAAGTCGATCCTCTTACAACTTAACCACTTTGCAACTGGAGAAATTGCGAGGTATCTGTTTTAATGAGATTGGCTGGCAATTCTTCTTTCGTTAGCTTGGCGTGATTGTGTGGCATCCTGATTTATGTGGTGCGCCTACGGCTGACTGCCTCCGTCTTCAGCACATTTCCTTTGCTAGAGTAGACTGTGATCTGACTCTTGTTTAGATATGCATGTAGGTACACGCGTATCTGTATGTATGTCTACGTTGTTGTTGATTGTCCATCAGGAATGATGATGACCATTCATTTCATCCAGTGGGGTTGAAAGTATGAAGCTGTGAGGTTTAAGATGGCTGATAAGGCCTATTTTGGCTCAAAATGTTCTTTGACAAAGTGGGCAAAGAATGCTTGACTTTCCAGGGGGGGGGGGGGGGGGATCTCCTGCGGTTATTTTTCTATCCAGCCTTTTCTTCACATCTCTCAGTCCTGGTTGCTTCACAAGTGACTGCACCCTTGCGTAATGATGTACACCACAAATTTCGGTCTTTGGCAGCAGTCTCCCAAGTGTCATGGTGAATTCCAAAAGCTTTTAGTGAGATCTTCATTGAATTTTTAAAGCGTTTCATCTGACCGTCAAGGGAGCGTTTACCACAACGCAGCTCGCCGTAAAATATTCGTTTAGGGAGCCTGTGATCTGGCATGCGAGTCAAGTGACCAGCCCAGCGAATCGGATTCTTCATTAGTAGAGTGTGGATACTGGGCATGGATGCTTTTTCTAGAACTTCAGTGTCTGGGATCTTGTCTTGCCATTTCATCTTCAATAGCTTCCTAAGGCAGACTGTGTGGAAGTGGTTTAATTGGTTTAAAACATACATATCTACAGCAGTCTGGTTTTACGGCGTCAGAGACTCGCCGTCGCCCCTTCTCCTGTTAGTTTAAACAGTACCGTCACGCGAAGGCCAGGAGTTGGTCTTTTGCTGCCAGAATTGATGAATGCACAGGCCATGGGGTATTTTGCAATGTTGGGCGCGCACCCCACCAGCTATAACAGGAATTTGGAACCTGGCTGTCTATGAATAAAGCCAAAATTGCCATGGCAGAAGTAGCCGTTTGCAAGATGGAAAACATGCCAATAACAATATGTCAGTTGTAGTGGATACAAATAGTGTTAAAGTGCTTTAATGCGTCTCTAGTGTGGTATGTATTCGAGAAATTGACAATATGTAGACACGCTGAAAAAACATCTAATGGCGGCAGATTTCTAGGGAGAAATGAAAAGAAAATTGTGGACAGAGAGAACGGCCACTGAGACAGTTCTTCGTGAAACATGTGCAACGATGTCGACCTTCTTACCCTTTAAACGCTTGTAAAAATATAAATGATCCCGCACGCTAAGAAACAAACATTCGAACTGGTGGAATTATTAGATACTACGGACACAAATAATAAACACATGGCATCCATGGATATAGCCTCCCTATTCACCAACGTTCCATTAGATGAGACAGTGAAAATAATAAGTGAACGCATCAGAGATAAACAACTAAAATTAGGTATACCAACATCTATTCTGGAGAGGCTGCTATTACTATGTGCTGCCAATATAAAATTCAATTTTCTGAATAAGTCATACCGCCAAACTGACGGAGTGGCCATAGGGAGTCCTTTTGGTTCTATTCTAGCGGACATCTTCATGGCACATTTAGAAGAAAAGAGATCCTCAGACCTTAAAAACTTGGTCTTCTACCGTCGTTATGTGGACGATATATTAATTTTCACCACAGAACGAACGAACGAACGAACTTTATTTTAGGGTTAAGAATTGGGCACGCAGGCCCGTCTTACATTCTGCCCTTCTATCACTCACTTTCAAACATTATTCCATTCATACATCTTCCAAGGCTAACAGAGAGCAGCAACAATATAAATGGCATGCATTATAAAGGCATGGGCAAAATGCAAACATCAATACTACACGATTAGTAATATTAGATAATAGTGTGACACTTGTTATTAGCTATGTGGAATATACTGGTCTACCAAAAGGGGACTGGCTGTTGTACTAGGGTTTTGTTATTATTATTATTTCTATTATTAAGGGGGAAGGTAATCCGTACTGAGATAGTGTTCGAATAATTTGCGATTATATATATAGGGATTGGTGATGTCTTTGATTTCTTGCAAGAATGCGACAGCGTGGAGTGACGAGGGGATCTGGCCGATGCTCGACGCTTTGAGGAAAGGCGAGACGCACATATAATCAGATTGCTACTGGTACTATTGGGGTTGAAACTCTTCGCTGGCTTCTGAGGATGGGGACGGAGCGCTTATGGCAATGCCCAGAATGCTGTGATGTCGGTTCCTAAATCAATCAATCAATCAATCAATCAATCAATCAATTTGATTTCTTGTGGAAGATTGTTCCACAGCTGAGCTGCAGAGTACGTTAAGCTTCTTTTGTATAAGTCAATCCTAGGCATCGGAATGTGTAGTATATTTAATCGTTTATTGTGTCTAGCATTATATTTAAACAATGGCCAAAGGTAATTTGGGGCATTCCGATGTAGGATTTTGTGAATTAGTTTGGTCTTATTGAAAAGCAGGCGTTTTCGGAGTGGTAGTAACTGAAGGCGCTTATGCAGGCTAGGATTGTCAGATAAGTGTTTGATATAAATTAACTCATGGCCCGTTTCTGGAGTGACTAAAGTCGCTTGGTGTTTGAATTAGAATAACCGTCCCAGATTGTAGAACAGTAGTCAAAATGTGTCTGTATGTGAGAAGTATAGAATATTTTCCTTGTGTCCTCATCAAGGATATTTTTAATTTTGGCGAGTTGGTAGACTTTTCTCGCTGTTTGTTTAATGAGTGCTTGAACGTGGGAATTAAAGGTTAGGTTTCTATCAATGATTAGGCCTCGTGGTTTAGACAGTGATTATAGTAAGGAAATGGGTCTGTAATTGTTCGGGAGCTATTGTCCAATGAACCAGATTTAAGAAGAGGGTACACTTTAGCGATTTTGAGAGCTGATGGAAAGTGGCCTTTGGTGAGACACTGATTATATACACAGTTTAGTGATATACAGATCATTGGCGCAGCACAACGGAGAATCCGGTTGCTGATTCAATCTAACCGAGATGAGGTTGTGTTTTTTTAGATTACTGAGGTAAGTGAATACTTCAGTGATTGTCATTAGCGGTATGTCGGAAAGAATATCCTGGGAGCATCTAATCTTGCAAAACGATGACAATAAGGGTAAGTTGCAAGGAGAATTTGAAATTGAAACCTTCAATTGGTCTTTCTCTTCTTCTTCTTCTTCAGCGTTCCGAGCCATTGAGGTTCTTTGCTGCAAATACAATCCGTCTCCATTCGTCTCTTTGGTGGACCTTCTTTTGCCAGTCGTTGATTCCAAGTGCTTGTAGGTCTGTACATGTATTATCTCTCCACCGCCTTCTTGGTCTACCTCGGGGTCTACGGTCATTTATTTCCTGAGTGTAAGCGAGTTTTGTTTCCCTATTATCTTCCATTCTTTCTATATGCCCCAGCCATTGTAGTCTATTAGCCTTCATGATACCAGTGATTAGCGGGGACTTAAACAGATCATAAATGTCTTTGTTACTTCTTCTTTTCCACTCTCCACTTTGTGTATCCCTAATGGGTCCAAAGATGCGTCTTAAAATTTTGTTCTCAAAGGTTTGTAACAAGGCTTCGTCTCCTTTCGTTGTACTCCAGGTTTCAGAGCCATACAGCACAACTGGTCTGATCAGTGTTTTGTATACTGTGATTTTGGTGTTACGAGATAGCGCCTTTGATTTTAGTAGATGTTGTAGTGCATAGTATATCTTATTTCCAGAGTTGATTCTAGTTTGTATTTCTTCCCTTATGATGTTGGAGCAGTTGAAGATTGTACCCAGGTATTTGTATGTTTCCGTTCTTTTAACGGTCATATTATCTATTTGTATGTGGCCAGAGTTTCTAACCATTCCGTCTTTTTGAAATTACCATATATTCTGTCTTATCTTGGTTGATAACCAGCCCCATCTGTTGGGCTTTTCCCTTTAAGTGAGTCAATATTTCCAATGTCTTTTGTTCACTTTGCCCTATAATATCTATATCATCTGCATAACCAAGCAGCTTGGATGTTCCTCCAATATCACATTCCTCCTTTACCTTCCTTACAACTTTCTCTAGAGCCAGATTGAAGAGTAGCGGCGATAGTGCATCACCCTGTTTCAAGCCAGATGTTATTTGGAAGGGGTCTGATTTCCTGCCTTTATATGTTACTATATTATAAGTATCTTCCATGCATAGTCTGGTCATGTTGATTAACTTCCTTGGTATTCCAAATTCCTGCATAGCATACCATAGACTATTCCTATGGACACTATCATAAGCCTTTTTAAAATCCACAAAAATGTTATGGAGATCTCTTTTATATTCCCAATGTTTCTCGGCTATTTGTCGTAAGATAAATATCTGATCTATTGTTGATCTGTTTTGTCTAAAACCCGCCTGGTAGTCACCCAATATGTCTTCTGAATATGGTTTTAGTCTATTTAGTAATACTGCGGATAGTATCTTATAGCTTGTGGACAGTAGTGATATTCCTCTATAATTTCCACATTGGAACTTGTCTCCTTTCTTAAAGATAGGTATCAATAATGACTCTTTCCAGTCATGGGGTAATTCTTCTGTCCTCCAGATTTTTATTATTAGTTCGTATAGCTTTAGATGTAATGCATGGCCACCTGCCTTTATAAATTCAGCAGCAATTCCATCAGTCCCAGTTGCCTTATTGTTTTTAAGTCGTGTGATTACATATAGGATTTCTTCAAATGTAAGTTCTTCAATTTGTGGTTCGCATGTTAGAACCTCTTTCTGTGGGAAAATGTGACTTGGAGCTTCACAATTTAGTAATTCAATAAAATATTCTTTCCATGTGTTGCACATTTCCTCATTGGTATTTATCACATTCCCATTTTTGTCTTTTAAACCATATGTGTTTTGTTGGTGCCCTCGTTTCATTGACTTCAGTTCTTTAAAAAATTTTCTGGATTCATTTTTCTGGTGATTAGTTTCCATATCTTTGATTATATTACTCATATATTCTCGCTTCTGCTGTCTGACTATTTTTGTAGCCTCTTTACATTCATTTCTATAATGCTCTTCCTTCTGGATGTTATTGATGTCATTTAACCATACATGTCTGGCATTCTTCTTCCTAATGACTGCTTCTTCACATTTTTGATTGAACCATCTGTTCTTTCTATGCGTGGTTAACACACCGAGACATTCTTCTGCGGTAGACTGAATTGTATTCTTGATGTTCAACCAAGTTTGGTCAACGCTTTCCTCCAAAGGGTTTTGCAAAGTTTCAAGTTTACATTTTATTTCATCTGTAAATTTCTCTTTGACTGTAATGTCTTGCAGTTTTTCTCTGTTATATGTTGGGTGTAATCTTTGTAGTTTAGTATAGAAAGCTCTCTTAAGTTTTATTTTAAATTTTGCTCCAACGAGGAAGTGGTCACTGTGGCATTCAGCTCCTCTATAACTTCTGACTTGCTGTATGTTTGATGCATTTCTGTTGTTAATTAAAATGTGATCTATTTGATTATAGGTTCTCTTGTCACATGATTTCCAAGTTTGTTTGTGTATATCCTTTCTTTGTAGTCTGGTACTGCTAATCTGCAGTCCTTTGGCTTCTGCCAGGTTGATGACTCTCCATCCATTATCATTTGAAGTTGTATGTAGGCTTTCCATACCGGCCACTTTTTTATTAGTTTGCTCTCTACCTATTTTTGCATTGAAGTCTCCCAGCACAATCAGGATGTCCTGTTTGGGGGTTTCTTCTATGACATCTTCCAGATCATTATAAAAGTCTTCTTTAATATCATCTTCTTTCTCTTCAGTAGGTGCATGTACATTAATCATCGTTATATTTTTCCATTTACCTTTTATTCGTAATTTACTAATCCTGTCATTAAAAGCTTTAAAGTTTAAAACGTTCCCCCATAACTCTTTTTTGATGACAAATCCTGTTCCTAATTCATGTTTATTTTGGGTGTTTCCTCCATATATTATAATCATTCCATTTTGCTCTAAAGTACCCTCTCCTGGCCACCTTATTTCTTGAATTGCTGTTATATCCATTTGATATTCACCCAGCTCCCGGGTTAGTTCTTCGGCCGCTCCCGCTCGATATAGTGTCCGTACATTCCATGTTCCAAATCTCAAAAGTCCTTTAACGTTCCAAGGTCGTTGTCCAGATAAGTCAGTCCGATATCGAGGCTCGTGTATTTGTTTCGTAACAAAGAAAGGTTTTTACAAAGGTGGGGATGTTAACCCCACGCTTCAACCCCCAACCTGGAGGACCAGGGTGTTTCTCTTTGTCTGTTCTCTACCCTTTGACCTGTCCGGCTTGGGAGGCCCTGCTGGTAGCTACGCTACCGCCGGCATAGCTCTCAGGGTCATTGAGAAACTCAAGCTCCCCCACCACGACAAGGTGGAAACACCATCGGGGGAGAATTGGTCTTTGTCAGTTTGAAAAAAAATTACTGAATTGGTCGCATGTAATATGATTTGATGGTAAATAATTTGGGAAGTTATACTTGTTTGTCAATGTGTTAATTGCCTTCCATATATCCTTACTATTTGTTTTATCCATTTTTTTTTTTTTTGTTGCGTATCCCTTACGGGACGTTGCAGTCAACACCAGCATTTTCAGCTGCTGTTGTTGTACTAGGCAAGTGTTACGTTCAGTAGTTTGCCATTGCTTTCTGAACGACCGGCCCCTATACCTTTTTCGAAAAAACCAGCACAGCCGTGTTTCGAACCCGGGTATACGGGCTCACAAACCGCGTTCGCAAGCCCTTAGCCACAGAGACCGGTCCATTACTATTTTAACTATGTTACTATTTAACATTTATCCATTACTAAGTTCTTTAAGTAATTGTTTTCTTTTCCCTTCGTATGGTATATTGAACTTTGTTTCTAAGAGTACGGTATGTGCTTAGATCTCGCTTGTTATGTGCTTTATCTCTGTCTCTCATAATTTCAAGTATTTCCTGGGTGATCCAAGGTGGTTTGACGAGATGTTTTACTCGAACTTCCTTCATTGGCACATGGCTATTAAACACATCAATAAAGGTCTTCATCCAGAATTCCAGAGCATCATCCGGGTCAGGAAGCTGATACACATTGTCTGGAGGTGAACTGAGCAAGTCCTGTAAAAATGCGTTTTGGTTAAAATTTTTGTAACTTCTATATTTTACACTTATGTGTTTATGTTTAGGGGTTTTAATTCCTTTTTTAGACCACGTGCAACATATTGGGTACTGATCGCTCATTGCACAATTGGGTACGGTGCTTTCTATGATGTCTGAGTAAGTTACATAAATGTGATCTATGAGTGTTGAAGATGATTTTGCTACTCTAGTAGCTTGTACTATTTGTTGGAAATTGTATGATTCAATTATATTTCCCCATATTATGTTGGATTTGTTGGTGTCAATGTTAAAGTCTCCGAGTAGTATAATTTCCTTCCCGGAAGCGAACCTTCCCAGACGAACCTTCCCAGACGAGCTACAAGGAACATCGTTCCAGACCATATGAACATGGCGCATAAAAGACATTTCTTTATCTATGGAACACGAACAAAACGAAACGTTGCCGTTCCTGGATATCCTAATGAGACGTAGAGCAGACGGCACAATTCAAAGATCGGTGTACCGCAAAGAAACATGGACTGGCCAATACTTAAATTTTCTTAGCTTCGCACCTGTCCAGTACACACGGGGCTTCGTGAGGGCCCTGTTTGACCGTGCTAGGAAGATATGCACACAGGTCACACTGACGGAGGAAATTGAAACTCTGAAGAATGTCTTACACCTGAATGGGTACTCCACAGGATTTATAAAGTGCCACTGCCAACAGCCGAAATCAAAATCAGACGTAACTTCAGTCCCTAAGCTCAAGGTATTTATACAGCTAACCTTTCGAGGGGATGACGTAATGCAACGACTACATGACCGGCTCGTTCCAGCAGTTGGCAGAACATTCTGTACTGCTACTCCAGTTATTAGGTACAGAACCACACCTATTCCCACCCCAGCAATACAAGAATCTACCCCTCTGTATACCACATCTAATTGCATTTACCAGTTCACATGCAGGTGCGAGTCTACCTACATTGGCAGAACAAAGATGCAGTTACAAACCAGGATTGTTGAACACAACCAAACTGGGTTGACAAGAAACTACACACAAGCGATGGGATCATGGGAAGTGTTACACACCACAATTATAAACTTCAGGCGTCGTCCATTGCACGTCATGTCTTGGAAACCGGTCATGTCATTGATAGAGACAGCGCTTTTCGCGTGTTGTTTCATACACAAAATAGCCGTTTGTTAAAGTTTGCAGAAGCGATAATGATCCATCTGCACAAGCCAATTTTGTGCAAACAGAAAGACATGATAGTCAATTTAAAATTACCATGGTAAACAACTGATATTACTGTGTGAACATGTGTATATTTCAGCTTGAACGATGAATCTAATTATTTTACTCTACGTTGTGTGACATCTGCAGTAAGTACCTGACGAGATGCAGCGAAATGTGCCAGGCAATAAATCGTACTATAGATGGTTTGTGTCTTTGTTATTCAAACACCTGTATACTTACTGACAACAGGCAAAGCTGATGGGGAAAAGAGCACGGGAAGGCGAAGAGGTAAATATACCTGAACGGCGTGGTCTCATTGGTGAATCGAGACAAGTAAATAGAGACTTGATTCAAGACCGGTGATCGCATGAGATGGTGAATCATGACAACACGCTTTTCAGAATGGTACATGGTGTTAACGATGATACATAGACACTGAATGCTTTGAGAAACTCCTATCATCATCATCATCATCATCATCATCATCATCATCATCATCATCATCATCATCATCATCATCATCATCATCATCATCAGCATCATTATCATCATCATCTTCATCATCATTAGCATTATCATTAGAATCATTATCATCATCATGCCCACTACCATCATCATTATCAGTATCATCATTATCAGTATCATAATCACTATTATCATAATTATTATCACCATAAACATTATAACATTATCCTCATTATTATCATCATCATCATCATCATCATCAACATCATCATCACATAGTAAGGCCTGTGCAGAACGTTGCTCTCATCACAGTATGCCCGTAAGACAGCAGATCATTGGTCATTGCTCTGCCTGGTACATCTCAATGCCTGGGCTGCTTTCAATGCCCTGTGTCCGCTGTCGATTTGGTCGGCAATGGCCTCGTTTTCTATAGCACCCTGTTAACTTCTATAGCACCCTGTTAACTATTGTCTATAGCACCCTGTTAATTTCTATAGCACCCTGTTAACTATTGTCTATAGCACCCTGTTAACTATTGTCTATAGCACCCTGTTAACTTCTATAGCACCCTGTTAACTATTGTCTATAGCACCCTGTTAATTTCTATAGCACCCTGTTAACTATTGTCTATAGCACCCTGTTAACGTCTATAGCACCCTGTTAATTTCTATAGCACCCTGTTAACTATTGTCTATAGCACACTGTTAACGTCTATAGCACCCTGTTAACTTCTATAGCACCCTGTTAACTTCTATGGCACCCTGTTAACTATTGTCTATAGCACCCTGTTAACTTCTATAGCACCCTGTTAACTTCTATAGCACCCTGTTAACTTCTATAGCACCCTGTTAACTATTGTCTATAGCACCCTGTTAACTTCTATAGCACCCTGTTAATTTCTATAGCACCCTGTTAACTATTGTCTATAGCACCCTGTTAACTTCTATAGCACCCTGTTAACACGCTCTGGGGCCTACAGGATGTATGGTGTTCACCCCAAATTTTAAAGACCAACCGCCACTCGATGGGTAGTGTGGTCGGTATCACACCGGCAGCGTTTATTTCCCAGAACATTTATTGGTATCCATTGTAGGCTGGGCGAGCAGAGAAGACGGGTTCGAAGACATGACCCCACCCCCCTCCCGGCTGGGAAGCGCTCTAGTGCGCTACCTTGGCTCATCTTGTGGCACATAAGAAAAGAATAATAAATAAACGCCACAACAGCTGAGTTGAGTTAAGAACTGACATCACTGCACTCAGGACATCCCCAGACGCGCTCCGTCCCCTTGTTCAACAGCCAGCGAAGAGTCATACCCCTAATCGTTCCCACCGCTATCTGATTGAAAGTTCTCCTTCTCATCCCTCTCAGTTTTGATATTCTTCCTGAACCCCTGCAGATCCCCCGCCTTGTCATTCTTTCCACATACTGGTTCTCAGTCTGTCCTTCTTCACTTGCTCCCACAGACGCTCGACCACCTCTCCCCTGCCCGTCGGTAATCTACCGCCAAGTGGTGCATTCCTTGCCAGCCTATCAGCCTGTTAACTCCACAACATTGGTAACAGGAGTTTTTCTAGGAAGTCAAGGCGTCCGGTGTGACATTGACTATATCACCCATCTAGTGCTCATGTGGGGCTGTCACCATATACCCAATACGACTCATTACATGAGACAAAATCTTGACGTTTACATTTACACGTTAAAAAAGGACCTATACTTTCGTATGTACACGTTAAAAAGGACCTTTAGTTTTACACGTTAAAAAGTACCTTTACTTTTACATTTACACGTTAAAAAGGACCTTTACTTTTACTCGTTAAAAAGTACCTTTGCTTTTACATTTACACGTTAAAAAAAGACCTTTACTTTTACATTTACATGTTAAAACAAGGAACATGCAGTGTGTGTGTGTGTAAAGCGATAGAACCCTCAAATGATTTAGACGCGAGTACAAAGGAAAGGGAGGGGGTTAGGCGGTCAAGTCCCGTGGCTAGCGACGAGAGCTAGTATCGAACCCTTGTCCAACCGCTCTCATTTATGCAATTCAAGATTATACCTGACTAGAAATTTCTTCCTTCAATTCAAGCTTATACCTGACTAGAACTTCCTTCAATTCAAGATTACACATGGCTAGATCTTACTTTCTTAATTTCAAATTAATAGCTGACTAGAACTTACTTAAATTCGAGATTACACATGACTAGAACTTACTTTCTTCATGTTAAGTTTATACCTGACTAGAACTTCCTTCCTTCAATTCAAGATTATAGTTACCTGACTAGAACTTCCTTTAATTCAAGATTATGGAACTTACTTCCTTCAATTCAAGATTATACCTGACTAGAACTTCCTTCAGTTCAAGATTATACCTGACAACAACTAACTTCCTTCAATTCCGTACTTACGAATTTGGTTAACCTTCCAAAAAAAAAAAAAAAATGCCTCCTCTCTGCAGCTTCTGTCACGTGGGCTCCAGTATTATTGTTTAAATGAGGTGCCTGTCTCGTCACGTGTCACATAAAATATCTGGTCAATTAGAGATATAAAAATGCATAAAGATAACCCGAGATGCCGGGTTGTTAGCGAAGTGCTAACCGTCCAGCAATGATGTCCAACTTCATCACCTGTACTCAGTGTATACACAACAGGGGTGGAGTTGCCAGATTGCGTAATAAATACTGCAGGCGTTTGTGAACCCAGGCTGGTTTCACGCAAGTTGGCAGCTGAATGAGGAAAAGCCCACCTCCCGCTTCTGCGTTTGTGATTTTAAAGCTCGAAACGAAACAAAATAAAATTAGTTCGCATATTTTTTTTCGGCAGTTTACCAAGAATAAGTGAATTTCCTACCTCAAACCGCCAAGTCAAAATGGAATAACGGGCTTGGGGAAAAGGGGGAAAGCGGGGGCGGGGGGGGGGGGGGTCGCATTAAAACAACACACACGCGCACATGTTAGAGAAGAATATCTGAAAAAATACAGGGGTAAGAAATAGTGACAACTGATTTTTTTTTATTTTTTGGGGGGGAACCTGTAGAATAGCTTATTCTTTTGCGGAAATCGTCTTTCCATTTTCTGTCACATATTCAGCGATAAAGCAAGTTTATCTTGAAAACAATCAGCTGAAGTTAAGCTGGCTCCTAACCTTCATTCTGTTTATGCTGTGTGTTATCTAACTGTGTACAGGCGCACGCGCTGGTGTGGTTGTTAGGGTTTACGTTTATATTATACTATTTATAGTGGCAAGAGGGGGTGGGACGACTGTTCGACGTCTGCTTTCTACGACCGCTAGCAGAGTAAAACAGTGGTCGTCTATTCATCGATGCATTCAGGCTAACAAAATGTGACGGCCCTATCACAGACCAAAACCAGGTTCTTGCTTCGGGATTTTATTTGTGTGTACTGTGGTGGTGTTTGTCCCTCATCGTTTCATCCAGTGGAGTTAAATGTTTGGAGCTATGAGTTCTAAGATGGCTGGTAAGGTCTATTTTGCCTCGAAAGGGTGTAGAATGACTAGCGCGATGAAATGGATTAAAGTGAGAAAGAGTTGCGCAAATTGTCGACCACACTCTCTCGCCTGAGGCAATCTGAATCCAGTGGCAAAACAATTTAAGACGACTGGAGACGTATACGGGTGCAGTGGATGACCATAACCCAACGCCCTACGTGTCTTGCCGTGCTCATTGCATCCAACAACGCTTTGCAGGTAAACGCCGTCTTGCCCGTTGAATCATCAATGATTTATTCCGCGCAGCCTGCCGAATCATGTCTTTACACGCTGGGTAGGCATACCCTAGTTCACTGATTGGTTTGACGTTTGTACTGTACACACTAAAGAACTACTGTTAGTATTAGACCGTAAGGAAACAGAAATTATGGCCGTCTTCTAGACAAAAGAAATATCAAAATGTAAAATCCAAGTAAATGGAAACATTCTTAAACATATGAATTGGAACAATTATCTTGGAAACATCCGACCGAGAATGCCTTATAGAGATTAGAACTAGTCGCCATGGTAAAGGTAGCCGTTTACAAGATAAAAAGCATATTCACAAATACAATTACAGTGAGATAAAAATATATAGAACCTTTACTTTTGTATGTACGTAAAAGATGATCAATAAGCAGACAATCTGAGAAACATCTAATGGCGTTGGAAATCTGGTTTATGAGAAACATGCTAAGTATATAATGGATATAGATTTAAAAAAAGCAAACAAACAAACAAACACGAATGAGATAATATTTCAAAAGATAAATGAAAACTGTAAACTGATTAGAAAAATTTCTTTGACACGTTACGAGGAAAACTTAGACACAGTTGGCAAACTTTATCGGAGAAGAGCAGTGTGAAGACAACAAGATAATTATCATTAGTTGTGTCCATGGTCGCTATGTTGTGAAGTGCACTTTGTTTTAAAAATGGCGGACGGCTAGTATCGGGACTCCAACGGCTGCCTTATGCGATAATGCGTATGCGACCTGCTTGTTCTTTGTTCAAAATGTTGTCTTCTTCAACAATAAACAGCAGATTGAGTTGAATGGTGTCTTGTTGTCTGTGCTCTGGCGATTTGATCTTGTTGATCACGAGTTCACACGGCACAATGACACACATTTCATGTTGTTTTTGTTCGCTCGGGAATTGAGTAATTATGGGGCGACCCGTTGCTATGACCACAGCTGTTTTAGAATGTACAATCATTATTTTAATATGAGCATGGCTTGCCTTACCGAAGTGGTGGCTCAATCTGAATCCGTAGATGAGGTTAAAGTGGTTTTAATTGCTGATCACTGCGGTTCAGTCCATGATCACAAACTAGTCATTATAAGTCGAGGAAGTGAGCTGATCACTCACCTCACAATATAGTGACATAATACACACACACACACACACACACACACACACACACACAAGAGCGAGTCAATAAGTAAGACACACAGTTATGTGGGATGGCAGGTAAATGTAGTTGGTGTTTTATACAGATGTCATTAGGTGACAGCAACATCGAACATTATATTCCCGTTCGTCAGGTTGTGCTAGGTGTCTCATGCCCATGCGCAACGCTTAAACAAAATGGCGACTGTACTTATTGAGTATACAACCAAAGAGCAACGTGCTGTTGTGCGTTTGTTTGTTTTTTGTTTTTGTGGGCAAAAGGACTGCCTGCATAGGACATTCATAAGGAAATGCTTCCTGTTTATGCTGTCAAATGTTTGTCCAGTAAAGCGGTGCATAGCTGGGTAAAAAAATGTTCTCAAGGACGCGAATGACGCCAAAGTTGAATGTGAAGTGAAAACATGGTTTAGAAAACAGAGCACGCAGTGCTATGCAGCCGGTTTGGGATGACTGATAAAACGATGGGATAATTGCATCAATGTTCGCGGAAAATTATTTTGAGAAACAAAGGGACAATGTATGTATAAATTAAACTGGTTTCAGGTTGTTATCATATTTAGTTATTTTTCTACAGCCATTTATGACTTACTTATTGACTTCCCCTCGTGTGTGTGTATGTGTGTTTGTGTGTGTTTGTGTGTGTGTGTGTGACGTTGAAACAGTTCGGTTATCATCTCATCTCATCATGTTCCTCTTGTACCTTGCGGTGTCGAGGTGAAGCAAAACAGCGGGAGAGTGCCCGTTTACGGGCTTCATATATCGAGATTCCCATGGACTCTGTTATTCCCTCCGTCCATCGTGTACATGGTCAGCCTCTTCTTCTAGTTCCATTTAGTCTTAATCATTCTTTTTTGTGGTATACTGTAAGTTGGTAGCCTAGTTATATGATCAAACCATTGATCTTGCTGTGTTCTGATTAAATCTAGCGCTGTTATATACCCTACTTAGCCCTGATTTCTTCATTTCTGTTTTTCTCTCTTCTTGATACATTGAGTATTCTTCTCAGGAATCTCATTTCCATTGCTGTAATATTTTTTAAAAATCTTTTTCTGTGATTATCCAGGTTTGGCATTGTTAGCATAGAGCTGGTCGGAAGATTGCGTTGTAGAGTGCTTTTTTTAGTTCGGTCGTGTAATACGATTATCCCTAAACAGTATACCATTGACAGCTTTCTCATTTAGATCGAACGAAAAAAGGGTAAGATGCAGGCCCTGTAAGGGAATAATAGCGGAGGAAACAGACATCATATTCTAGACAATCGACGCAAGAACGTAATACATATTATATCTTATAATTTATGTCGTGTGGTGCTGGTCAACATGCCTTTCACTCGATCACCAGAGTCGTGAATCAGCTCAATGTTCCTGTTTCGACCATGCCATGTGGCCAAGCCATCCAGGTATTTACTTCTCGGTCTTCCCCTTGGTCTGTTCCCTTCGATCTTGCCAGTTGTCACTAAGTTCACCAATCCATTTCTCCTCATAACCAAAAATGTCCAAAATATGTTGACTGTCTACGTCTAATTTCTCTAATCAATTTACGATTTTCATTTGTCTCCTGCAGTACTTGGTCATTGGTTTTTCTGTCTGTCCATGGTATTCTTTGCATTTTCCTCACAAACCACATTTTTGCAGCCATCAGATGTTTTTCAGCTTGACTGCTCATTGTCCAAGTTTCACATCCATACAAAAGAACAGGCTCTATGTATCCCCTCAACACTCTTTTTCTCGTTTCAATTGACGTCTTTTTATTGGTCAGCATGTTTTACATCTTGCTAAAGGTTACTTTCGCCATGGCTATTCTTGTTCTAATCTCTACAAGGCATCTCCCATCAGATGTTATGACTGTTCTGAGATAATTGTACCGATTCACTTGTTGAAGAATAGTCCCACTTGCTTGTATGTTACATTGTGGTATTTCGTTCTTCCTAGTGACTACCATAATCTGTGTCTTTTTACAATTTAATTCTAATCCCAGTTGTTCACTGTGTGCAACAATCGTATCTACTAATTGTTGCAGATCCTGCTCACTGTCTGCAATCGATACTGTATCATCTGCATATCTAATGTTATTGATGTTTCGTCCTCCAGTGCTGATTCCATTTATATCTTCTACATTTCTGAAAATATTTTCACTGTATAGAGAAAAAAAGATCTGGAGACATTACACATCCCTGCCTAACACCTCTCTTAATAGGCTGATATTGTCCCACTTCATTATCAATACTTATGGCAGCTTGTTGTTTCCAATATATGTTTTTTATAAGTCTAATGTCTTTCCCATCAATTTGTAGATCTGCAAGCATATTGGAGAACTTAGTGACAACTGGTAAGATCGAAGGGAACAGACAAAGAGGAAGACCAAGAGGAAAATACCTGGATGGCTTGGCCACATGGCATGGACGAGACAGGAACACTGAGCTGATCCACGACGCTGATGATCGAGTGAAATGGCGAGCCATGACCGCCCACGCTTTCCCTCATGGCACATGATTGATTGATTGATTGAATCATATCTACCATGTTGACATGGCTTACTCTATCCAAAGCCTTTGTATAGTCAATAAAACAAAGACGTATGTCTTTGTTTACTTCTATAGAACGTTCAATAACTGAACGCAGTTCCTCCATACCATGATATTAAACTTTTCAGCATCGTCTCTCTTGGTCTCCCTGCGTCACCTCCCATCGAGCTTTTCCGTTGTTACGATGTACTGCAGTTTTCCCTTTCTCATGGTATGCTCAAAGATTGTAAATTGTCTCCTTCTGATGCGAGTAGCTTATTTTCTTTGTGATTTATCTTCTTTTAAGATATATTTATCACACTTTTTATCTGTCCAATGTGTTCTCATCATTCTTTTATGAAACTACATCTCAGAAGCCACGACATAATTCTTCATGAGTCTGCTAATTGTCCATGGTTTGCTTTCCTACATTGACTCAATATATCATTTAAGATCTTTTCTTCTCTCGTCGATTGACAAAGATATATCGCAAGAATATTCTTCATCTTTTGAAATGATAAGGATATCAGGGGTCCTATATTGGTGCATGTCCAGGAAATGTTTAAAACTGCGACTTGTGCTCGCTTCAGTGACATGTTAGTGAACAAACTGAAATCCATGATACGATTGAAACGCCGATTATGTCTCTCAAACGGAGTATTGTTGCTGCACGACAACGCCCGCTCTCATACGGCTGCATATACAGTAGATTCACTACGTACTCTAAAAATTTGACTTCTTGAAACATCCAGCGAACAGTCCAGACTTGGTGCCATCGAGCTGTTCCTTGTTTGGACCCTTGAATATATATTTGCAGAGTCAGAGATCTGCAGATGATAACGAGGTAATTAGGGGGTGCAAAATTAGTTAAGGCCACGCCCAAAATCTTTTTCCTAGAAGGAGTCATCGAGCTAGTGGAAAGGTGGACCAAGTGTCTTGCTACCCAGAAGGGGGAGGGGGGGGGGGGGGGCTATGTTGAGCATACACAGCATTTATGGTTCGCGCTGTTGTAAAAAAAAAAAAAAAAAGACAAATTTATAAAATCCCTGTTATTTAATTGCTGCCCCTCGTGTGTGTATGAGCGTGCGTGTGTTTGCGTCTCTCTCTCTCTCTCTCTCTCTCTCTCTCTCTCTCTCTCTCTCTCTCTCTCTCTCTCTCTCTGTGTGTGTGTGTGTGTGTCTGTGTGTCTGAGCAGTCCCTCAACGAGTTCACTCCAAGCCGTCCCATCCACAACTACCCCACGCAACTCTGTTCATCTCCTCCACGCCATCCATCTCCGTTCCCACTTCTCCTCTCCGTGTAACCCCTGGTCCCCCGCCACCTCATCCCTCCCTGTGGATTCCAGACAAAACCTCCCCTCTTTGCCATACTATTATCGGGCCCTCCCAGCGTATGTCCCATCCAGCCCCCCCCCCCACCTCCCGGTTCCCTGGCACCGGTCCAGTTCTCTCCAAAAGCTCCCACTGGCTATCCTCTTCTGGCTGCTCTATTTTGTTCAGGCACCAATCAATGAAATCAGTCGTCGGCGATTAGGAAACAGACCGCTCATGGTATGAAATGTCGGCCTCACAGACAGCCAAGGCAAACTACTGAATGTAAAATTGCCTAGTAAATCACAGGCAATAAATTGGTGCGTTGATTACGGCGTCATGTAAAGGACATGCAATTAACTTTAACCAATCTATGAATATTTGAAATCATTTTATCTGATTCAGTGCAAAAGGACAAAACACCGCCATATGTGACCGCAGATTTGGACAGAAGGATGACATATCACCATACTAGAGTCATTGTGTTATTTGTTTTGTGTCGGTTGTGTGTGTGTGTCGTTGTTTTTGTGTGTGTGTGTGTGCTGACGACGGCTTTAGCCACAAAGTCCATTTTGTTACTTGAGGTCAATGTTTAGCAAAACTTACTATCTGTTTCTCGTGTTTTTTAATTTTTAAATATTGAGCACAACCCACTACTGGCAACGCTGATCGCATTCTGGTATGAACCTAAGGCCTATCCACGTCAATATGGAAGCACTATACTCGAGTTTCGCCCTCGTTTGAGCTCGTCAGTAGTGCATATCCCTGACCGGATCCGGAAACAGTCCCGGATCACGCGTGTGAAGCGGGTGTGTACCACGCGGCACACACTGGACACACCAAATTATCACAACAGAACACCACAACGCTACCCATCGTAGGCTATGCTCAAGATTGCCCAATCGCCGCGACCGACGTCCGTCAATCGATGGGACCCGAACGATCAGGACTTCTCACTGGCAAGGAACACCAGGCCTCCTAAATCCAGTGAGCAATAATAAATTGATTATGTGGTTGTTTCGGGATTTGAAATTTAAATATTGAGCACAACCCACTACTGGCAACGCTGATCGCATTCTGGTATGAACCAGATTTTTAAGGTTTTCATTTGAAGCCCCTTTGTATCGCACGTTTCGTCTTCCCACACGTTGACGTGGTCGAAAGGGTTAGAGAGCTCGCTCTTAAACTTCCGCCACGCTGATGACGAAGCATCTCGTACGCCTGCATTAAGTAGGATTTACACGTTGACTTTTCGTTCAGAAAGCAATGGCGAACTACAGAACATACAGGTGCCTAGAAAATGAACGTGCAGAGAGTTAAGTTAGTTGTATATCCGTTACAGGACGTCGCTGCCAACCCCAGCATGTTTGGCTGTTTGTGATTTCTTGGCAAGTTTACGTTCAGTAGTTTGCCATTGTTTTCTGAACGATCGGCATCAATACCATTTTCGTGAAAGAAAAAGAAGAAAAAAAAACCAACGCATGGCGGTCTGCTCCTAAAGAAAACGTGCCACAATTTTATTTCTTCTTTGCCAAGATAAACTTCAAGCAGACACAGGAAAGCTGCAAAACCACAACGAGTAAATGAACAACAACGGACGGTGTAGCCAGTCAGCATTCGATTCTTGCATATTCTTTACATGACGTTGCAGTCAACCCGGGCATTTGTTCTGCTGTTTGTAATTTCTAGGCAAGTTTACTTTCAGAGAGTTTGCCATTGCTTTCTGAACTACCGAAACTTATACCATTGTGTGAAAACCAACGCAGCTGTGTTTCGAGCTCAGTGTGCGGCATTGCGAATTGCGTTCGTTACCCCATTTGACACAGCGGTCAGCGTTACAAGACCCCGATCGCAGGTGACAGAATGGATGTGGCGGCCAGAAAGCCTTCGTCCGCGCGCGCGCGCGCACACACACACACACACACATACACACACACAGACACACACACACACACACACACACAAAGCAAGAAACACAGGAGACATTGACACAACTACATTTAAAACAAAACAAAAAAATCACTTAGCTTGTAAAGCGTTGATCAATGACACAATTAAATCCTAAATCATAAACACAACGCTGTGAAAAATATTTGCATATTAAACATAATACCTGACTTATATACAAACAGCTACAATAGACGTTTTACAGTAACTTTGTATACTGTGTCTGTAAATTTCGTGCTTTGTGTTAGAATCTGTATCATAAGTTCATTCCTTCCCGCTTTGTTTAAAGCGAAACATGCTTTCCTTCCTGTTGTAAATAACGCGAATAGTTATTTTTCCTGCTGTAAATCAGTTGAAACAGTCATTTCTTCGTATTGTACATCAGGCGAAACAGTAATTTCTTCGTGCTGTATACATCAGGCGAAACGGTCATTTCTTCGTGCTGTATACATCAGGCGAAACAGTCATTTCTTCGTGCTGTATACATCAGGTGAAACGGTCATTTCTTCGTGCTGTATACATCAAGCGAAACGGTCATTTTTTCGTGCTGTATACATCAAGCGAAACGGTCATTTCTTCGTGTTGTATACATCAAGCGAAACGGTCATTTCTTCGTGCTGTATACATCAGGCGAAACGGTTACTTCTTCGTGCTGTACATCACGCGAAACAATCATGTCTTCAATCTGTAGATCAGTCGAAACGGTCATTCCTTCCCGTTGTAGATAAAACTAAACAGTCATTATTCTGCTGTAGAACAGGAGAAATAATCACTTTCTTTTGCTGCAGAGAAGGGGAAACAATAATTCCTTTCCGCAGTAGAGCAGGGGAAACAATCATTCTTTCTGTTATAGATCAGGCGAAACAGTTATTCTTCTGGCTGTAGATCAGGAGAAATTCCTTCCTTCCTGCTGTACATCAGGTACAATTGGTAAAATAGTCAATCATTCCTGCTGTACATCAGGCGAAACAATTATGTCTTCAGGCTTTAGATCAGTCGATAAGGCAATTCCATTCTTCTATAAATCCAGCGAAACAGTCTTTCTTCCCTACTGTGGATGAGACAAAACAGTTACTCCTTCCCGCTGTAATTCAGGCGAAATAGTGCTTGATTGCTTGCTTGTGTTCGTTGGCTTGAGCTCCAACGCGAAGTCCTGTATTTCGGATGAAGGCATCCTGTTGTCCAACATCAGTGTGATGTCATACAGGACCTGAGGTTTGCGTGAGTATCCGTTGTCCCATGTCTGGCTTTTTGGTGTGCAGACTGGTGGTTCCTCGCAGTACAGGCAGACACTCTCCGACTTCGGAGGAAAGGCGAAATAGTCATTTCTTCCCTCTGTAAATCAAACGAAACAGCCGCTCTTCCTGCTGTAGATCAGGGGAAACACATTCCTCCCTACAATAGATCAGGTAAAACAGCCATTCCTTCCTGCTTTAAATAAGACAAAACAGCCACTTCCTTTTGCTGTAAATCAAGCAAAACATGTATTTCTTCTTGTAAATCAAGCGAAAGTTATTTCTTCCTGCTGTAAGACAAGCAAAACAGTTATTTTTTTTCCTATTGAAAATCAGACGGATAAA
Organism: Cepaea hortensis; assembly: GCA_963921405.1. NCBI lineage: Eukaryota > Metazoa > Mollusca > Gastropoda > Stylommatophora > Helicidae > Cepaea > Cepaea hortensis. The sequence continues at coordinate 38,595,212 of OY992897.1, read as the reverse complement.
TCCTTAATCATTGCTACATATGAGACGAAAGTATTCACCCTTGCTGTAAATTAGACGAACCAGTCATTCACCCCTGCTGTAAATCAGACGAAACAGTGATTCACCCCCGCTGTAAGTCAGACAAAACAGTCTTTCACTCCTGTTGTAAATAAGACGAACCAGTCATTCACCCCTGCTTTAAATCAGACGAAACAGTCATTCATCCCTGCTGTAAATAAAATAATAGTCCATCGTCCCTGCTGTAAATCAGACGAAGCAGTCATTCATCCCTGCTGTAAATAAAATAATAGTCCATCGCCCTTGCTGTAAATCAGACGAAGCAGTCATTCATCCCTGCTGTAAATAAAATAATAGTCCATCGCCCCTGCTGTAAATCAGACGAAACAGTCCTTCATCCCTGCTGTAAATCAGACGAAACAGCCATGAGTTCTCCGGATTTTTAATAAAGCCACTGCCTTGTTGCTGAATAATCGCATGTTTTTCTGAAAATAGAATCAGCACGTGAATGCATGAATGCAATTACTTCTAACGTATCACGCGTTTATGGTGTGATCGTGACAATAAGCACCGCGGTAGCGCAGTGGCTCAGACGTCTGTACACAAACCCTACGGTCTTGTGTTCGAATCAAACAAGAGCCAAAGAAATTTTTTTTTTAATTTTGTTGTTTTTAAAGCTATGTCCACACAGCTCTAAATATGTACCAGAAAATGTTCTCGAAAATAAAGTCGGCTAGGGTGATATTTCTCATATTATTCATCGAGCGCCGGTTGAACTATAACAGTGTGGGCTGGTACCACATACCAAATACACCTCAAAGTGAAGAAGAGGATCCATTTTTACGAGGGGGCTTTAAATGAAAACCTTACATGTTTTTGTTTGTTTGTGTGTCAATATATTCTAAAAATCGTAAGGAATATATGTTTAATTTTTCGATGTAGTCACCATTGGCCGGCTTCCTGGCCTAGAGGTTAGCGACTTTTCTCCGTAATATCGTATACTCTCGTAAGTAACGTGACGACGGTGAGAATCAGCAGTGGTTCCAATCGCGTCGGTAACTTACGAGGTATGTGAGCCGGCCGCTCAGAACGCAGTGGCAAACTACTGAGCGTAATCTTACCAAGAAATCAACAATCAGCTGAAAGATGCTGATGTTGACAGCAATATCCTGTAAAGGATACGCAAACAATTTTTAGTCACCATTGAGTTCAATGCAAGTTCTCCAGCGCAGATAAAGTGCTTAAATTCCTGTAGAAAAATCGATTCTGAGGTCACTGCTCGGTGTACCTGACCCGGTCTTGAACAGTCTGTCACAGAAGTCACGCCGTTTTGAAATGTCCTACTCCACTCATATACTTGCTGGACTGACAGGCATGCACCACCATACTGGACCTTTATTCGCCGATGAATTTCTGTAGGTTTCACACCTTCACTGAAAAAAATTAAAACACAACGTTGCTCCTCTTTGGTGCATGTCAAAAGTGCGGCGGCCATCTTTATACTGTCCTTATGACGCCACTATTATCGTCTGCACCGTGATGCCACGTGCCTAACCCTCTTGACACCTTTAACAGCCGCAGGCGATTAGGAAGCAGACTCGCTTTGCGTTGGTCTTCATACAATGGTATGAGCGTCAGTTGTTCAGAAAGCAATGGCAAACTACTGAACGTAGACTTGCCCAGACATAATAAACAGCTAAGCCCGTCAAAAGACGTCCAAATAACTGTTTGACTCACCCAGGACATGCCACTATATGCTATGAAACAAAGGGATTAAAGTCAAGAGGTCGAGTTCATTGCATGGGGTACCTCTGAAGTCGGAGTGGGTTCGCTTGATGGCGAGGGACACTGTTAATAGGGAAAGCTAATCCACAAGCAAAATCCAGTCCATCACTATTATAAATAGTGTGTATGGACTACCATAGCCATGGGTGCAGGTGGTGGATGAAGATGAAGAGCAGCCGACAGATAGTTGTAGGTTAAGGTCTCCACCTTCACGACGGTAGGCAGAGGATCTCTTTTTTTTTTTTGAGGAGACAATGGCTACGGTCACTGACCAGTATGGTCACTGCTAGGAAGGAAAGCAATGGCAAACTACCTTCTTTGCAGATGCCAAGAAAATCATGTTGTGTGGTGTCATAATCTCCCCTGTAGTTGTGCCGCCGCGTCGTTACCTGCGCCAGGCGAATACCATTTGCCTATCCACAGGTTCGCCAGTGAGCTGGTCTTACCCGACAAGGGTCGAGCCAGTACAGGCGTGACGCACGAAGTTCCCGCAGAGACTCAACCCCACATGGCAAGTACTGAGAGCGGGAACCGTCAGACAGGCTTGGGTCGCCGGACTGAGAGGACGGGTTTGAGAGGAGCTTGTATGACTGCTGTGCCTGAATGCTGGTTGATAGTTACTCTTGTGAGAGGATGGAAGACTGTGCGGCTGTGGTATAGGTCTGTGGGTGTATCCTGTGTATTGATTCATTGACTACTTGTATTGTTGTATCAACATTGTAATGGCGAGACGCCGGATCTGATTGTGTTGCGTGAGAAGTGTAAATAAACTGTTAAACTTAGTGTTACCGTGTGTCACGTCAAATCATTCCGTGACTGTGTTTGTCTCACATGTGTTAGGTCATACGAGCCATATTCATTGTTACTTGTAAGAACCTGACATGTGTGAACGTGGGGGGGGGTGGGGCTACGTCCTTGTTTATGAACCAGATGTAAAGATGCATGGAGGAAATGTGTGAACGTCCAGCTTGAACCGTTTTTGTGAACGTGTTGGTTGAACGGTGCATAAAATAACTGTGTACGCGAGTGACTCATCCTAACATTATCTAAACGTGTTGTGATTGCAGATAGCTCATCCTCGTGTAATTTGGGCGTGTGTAAGCGAAAGAAAGTTCTGGAAAGAAAGAAAGTTGTTGATATTTGTTGAACGGACGACATTACGACATACAATCATACTTGGCAGCATGCAAACCTACAAAACTTAGTTGACACGCATACACCTCATAAAAACATAGATCCTAATATTTTTTCCTCCAAAAATAACAGGTTTTTGTGTATCACCCGATACCGTAATCAGTAGAGGTCATTTTTCCGGGCAGTAACGACCTTACAGTCTCTGGTCCAGTTTTCCACCATTCTCCAGTTCTCCAGAGCACTTAAGTATTATCTTTTTCATATACTTTTGTATGCAATTTTAGGCAAGCGCTGTAAGTTCAAAAATACTGTATAAATTGTTCAAGTTACTAACAACTTATAACTAAAATTGTTTGTGTGAACATTTATTTCATTGAAACATTCCATCATGTCTACTTTAAATGATTTCATCGAAATGGGTTTAAAGTTAAAGTTAACAGGTGATGAGTTGACAAAATGGAGTGACGCAAAATACTCAGAACACCTCCAGGAAAAAGCTAGGGAACGCGAAGACAGAGCAGCTGAAAGAGAGCTGAAAAGGCAGAAGCAGAACTGTCAGCAAAAACTAAACAGGTAGAAGCTGATGCCGAGATAAAGAAAGCTGAGATCTTAGCTCAGAGTAAGCGGGAAGAACTTGAACTACAGCTGAAAATTAAACAGCTAGAAGCTGAGACAGCTGTAGACAAAGAGTCCAGAAAGTCAGAAAGACTTGAAAAAGAAAACCTGTATAAAAAGTACCAAGGAATAGTACGAAATTACACCACGGGTGACTGCATAGCAGCCTTCACCCAGAACTTTGAAACTTTAATGGACCATTACCAGATCCCAGAGACTGAATGGAACATCATATACATGAGAAGTTTATCAGGGGAGCCTCTGAAAGTCATAGAGACCATCCCTAAAGATCTTAGAAAAGATTATCATTACATAAAGTCAAAAATTATGTCACATTTCCTGTTAGATGAAGCAGGCTACAGAGAACAATTTAGTAAAGTAGCTCCAAAACCTACACAAACGTTCTCTGACTACATTTCTGTAGTACAGGACATTTTCAGTAAATGGCTGTCAGCAGCCAAAGTTAACAATGACTTTAATAAGTTGAAAGATCTCATCCTCAGAGATAAAATCATCTCATCTCTTCCACCATCATTTTCTAAGTTTCTGCAAGAGTGTGAGTGGGAGAATGTACAACCGATTGAGAAACGAGGTTCGGCTATTTTACAGCCAACAAACAATGTTTTTCTAGTGGGTTGACTGACATAAATTTTGTAGCAGCTGCTAACTATGACAAACCAAGATCAGAACCCTACAATAGGCAAAGATCATTTAAGCCTACTACTGAGAAATACCACCAATGTAGTTTTTGCCAGCTGCCACATAATCAGAATGATATGTGTGATAAAAATCCAGCATACCAAACATACTTGCGAAACTACATAGATAAGCAAGATAAAGAGCGAAGGAACTATAAACGGCTAACCAAATGCTTCCTTTGTAAAGCGTATGGCCACTGGCGCCATGCTTGTAAAGGTAGACAGATGACCAGGAAGGCGAATGCAGCCTTGTTTGATAGCTCTTCCTCAGATGAGGAACTATTTGAAAATCACCCTGTGAACTCAGCACAGGCTATTGATGTATTTAACCGTGAAAAGTGTACCATCTGTGATCAGTTCCATGAAGATGGCCTATTAACATGCGGCCACTCAATACATATTGTCAATGAAGAAGCTAATTTGGTGATAGACTCCAAAGGCAAGATTAACATCCACCAAGGATATGTGAATGGCAAGTCTGCTACAGTCTTACGAGACAGCGGAAGCACTCTTATCGGTTTGAAAAGAGATTTCATATTGCCTACAGATTATACAGGCAAACATATAACATTCAGAACTTTCTCGGGTAACATAGAGAAATATCCACTTGCATGGGCATATATTGACACCCCATTGCTCACAGGAAAGGTCAAATGTGCAGCATTATCCAATCCATGTTGCGATATTAGTGTAGGTAACCTTCCTGAGGTGAATGATATGCCTCATAACACCATAACATCTGTTACCAAGTGTATGGATGATAATGTAACATCATCTCCAACCAATTCTATTGTTGAGAGTGTACGATCATCGAATTAATGCATGTTTGCTAATTCAGTGATAACATCACATGAATCCATCGATCTAAATGTTTCACCACTATGTCATCCTAGTGAAAATGATAACGCAGTAACTAGATCGGCTGCGAGAGTGCAAGAACAAATTGATCAAACTGAGGCACTAGAAATGCTAAGTCCAGTGTTATTACCTCCTAAAACCATGAGGGATAACTTTATAACAGCCCAAAAGGCTGATCCATCATTGTATAAATATTTTAATCTCATAGGCCAAAAGCCAAGGCTGACTAAGAATGCGAGATGGCATTTTGCTCTGAAAGATGGCATCCTTGCAAGGTACTATACCAGAGGTGACAGCACCACAGAGCAAACGGTATTACCAATCGAATACCGCAAACAAGCCTTACATCTTGCACATGATATACCTTTCGCAGGTTATATGGCTTATTCGAAGACTAGATCTAGATTGTTAACCCAGTTTTATTGGCCAAAATTCTGTAATGATACTAAACAATACTGCAGAACTTGTGACATCTGCCAAAAGCTGGTCAAAAAGGGTAAACACCCACAAGCTGAATTACAGGTTACAGATTTAGCTAGTAGACCCTTTGATAAGATCTCTGTTGACATTGTAGGTCCTCTAATTCATGTAACATCTAGAGGAAATAGATTCATAATTGCAATAATTGATCTATGTAGCCGCTGGCCTGAAGCTATTCCACTAAAGAACATAAGTGCCAAAGAGGTGATGGAAGTTTTCTTTCACATATTTTCGAGAGTAGGGTTTCCTGACACTATCCTCTCAGACCGAGGAAGTCAATTTATAGCGGCAGCAACTCAGGCTTTCAACAAAATGTTAGGGGTGAAGCAATGTTTCAACAGCCCGTCCATCCTCACTCAACGGGAATTATAGAAAAAATTAATGGGGATCTCAAGCATATGCTTTCCAAAGTCACCCAGGAACATCCTGAAGACTGGGATACCTATTTGCCTGCCATATTATTTGCATATCGCGATGTACCTCATTCTAGCACAGGTTTCTCACCATTTGAACTTGTGTATGTTGCCAAACCACGTGGCCCATTATGTATATACCATTCCATGTTAACTGAAACTACACCTGTACATAAACCCATATCATCATATGAACATGTAACATCATTGCGTGAAAGGATAATGAGATCTTGTATCATAGCTAAAGAAGCACTTAAACAATCTGGTGCGATTTACAGACAGTACGCAAACAGAGGAAACAAGACGATAACACTGACAACTGGACAAGACGTTCTGACAGACTCATGGCAAGAGCCATTCAAGGTACTAAGACAGATCTCGACTGTTGACTATGAAATTGCAGTCAAAGACAAACATAAAATATTCCACATCAACATGCTAAAACCATACTACAACAGAGACAAAGAACAGGACGAGACAGCAGCCAGCACAAATATAATTGACCATGAAGACGACGAGGAGACCGACGAAATACCAACACCAGCACTTGACATTACAAACTGTTTGCAAGACATTAAAATAAATCCGCATCTGACGCAAACAGAGACCGACAGTTGCAGACAACTGATACAAGAATACAGTACTGTCTTTTCTAACCACCCAGGACAAACAGACCTAGTGCATCACCACATTACTTTGACACCCAACACACCAATAAAATGCAGACCATACTCCATTCCCATACATTACAAAGAGAAACTACGCCAAGAAATTATAGACTTAGAAAAGAATCACATCATCAGACGATCACAGTCACATTTTTGTTCTCCTATTGTGATTGTGCGTAAAAAGGACAACACGATAAGACTCTGTGTGGACTATAGGAAACTGAACAAGATCACACAGTTGGATTTAGAACCAATGACCAACTGTGAAGACCCATTGACTGAACTGACAGACTCTAGGTACTTTACAAAACTGGACATGACAAAAGGTTACTGGCATATACCGGTAGACGAACAGAGCACACACCTGACACCATTTGTCACACCCTGGGGACTGTACGAATGGTGCAAATTACCATTTGGGCTTGTGAATGCCCCCGCAACATTCGTACGCATGACAAGACTGCTTCTGACAGACATATCTAATATTATCTCGTACTTGGACGACATTTGTGTACACACAAAGACAATGACAGAACATACAACGATACTACAGCAGACATTTGACCGAATCAGACAGCACGGACTGACAGTTAAACCTGCTAAAGTTGACATAGCCTACCAAGAAATCTCCTTTTTGGTCTACAAAATTTCCAACGGCTTTGTCACGACTGACGACAACATCGTATCAAAAATACTAAAACTATCACTTCCGACTACAAAGAAAGAAGTCAGAAGTGTCTTAGGTCTGTTAAATTACTACAGACAGTTCATACCAAATTTTGCGGAGCTGACTGAGTGTTATACTAACCTATTAACAAAAACTCAGCCAAATAAGATTGTGAACAGCGAATGCCTAAGACCTGCATTTGCAAAAGTATTATCATATTTCTCTGACATTAGTTTAGATAATCCCATTCTCAAGTTGCCAAATTTGGATATTACTTTCAGATTACGTACAGATACGAGCTTCGTGGCGATTGGGGCAGTACTACTACAGGAATACGACGGTATTTTACATCCTGTATATTATCTGAGCCGAAAACTTAAACCGAGGGAACGAAATTGGTCCACACCTCAAAAAGAAGCCCTTGCCCTTGTATATGCAATTACAAAATTGTGCAGATACCTCCTGGGGAGGCACTTTATAGTTGAAACCCACAAGAGTCCGTTAACAATCATCACATCAGGTTCTCCGACTAACCACATGACTGCACGTTGGTCGCTTCTGCTCCAAGACTACAGTTTTGAAGTCAAACATATTCCGGGCAAGCACAATACATTAGCCGATCTTCTATCCCGTTGTCCCGACGACACCCAGTAGCCTAACTACGTCTGAGTGCAAGGTGTCATAGCACTCATATCACACAGCCATTAATGAAAATTTTTCAGAGAAGCTGTGAAAGTTGTGATAGGGACGTGGTCCCATTCTAAATATAATTATTATTTTATAATTAGTATGATAATTGTGGTGATAGATGTGTAGAATGTGGTAGAAAGTGAACATTATTTATTGTAAATGTTATGAACAAAAACAGCGCCACATGAGTTCAGAACTTACTTCAAGTGAACGAGTTGATATATCCGTGGTACCAGCCAAAACGGAGAAGTTCCTTTGCATTTTAATCCGTGTGAAAGAAATTGTGACATTTAAACTCCTGCAGAACACTGTAATCCAAAGTTTCCAACGAAATAATGTACTCACCAGCTGTTAATAAGAACTGTGTATTCCGTACCATTGTTACATCCATGCGGAACAACACTGTGTTAATAACATCCGTTTACATCAGCTGTGTGTGTAGTTCCGTTACTTTACAAAGTTATGTAAAAGTTAGCAGACAACAAACAAATGTTCACAAAGGAATGACGAATGTAAGACACTTTGTGAAATCATATTTACCATACACGAATTGTGTGTGAGGATTTTTCATTATTGTGATCTTAGAATCATAACTTGATTAACTTTTCCACAAAAGCGACATATAGTTCGCTATTGTAAAAAAAAAAGCATCAACTTATGATGCTGAGAAATAAGAGAACAAATGTAATTTATTGTTTTGAAAACATGTTAAAATTATCTCCCATGAATTTAAAGTGTTTCACAGATTACACCAAAGGGAAACAAATCGTAAATGTGTAGTAATATGTAAGATATAAAAACAACCTTCATGTTGCCAAATTGTCAATACTCCAAGATGACATCAGCTGGGTATGGAAGAGATTGCTGAAGTTGTAGACCAACAAGAGATGTTCCTACCAAGAGGTGGGACTCAAATGTTGGAGCCGTCTCATATCGTTTTCGGACGTACTGGAATTTTTGTTTATTGGTTGCGAGGTAGTTGCGTGGATCGCTGATGCTAACGGTCTGATTGTGTCATATTGCAACTAACGCGATAATCCATCGAGAGGATTGTACTTGGGAGGTGTTGCTTTTTGACATCACATGAGAGAGTGTACATGTAACTTGCAATGCCTACGTATTTCAATGAAACCTAAGTCAAGTCAGATGACAACTAATGGGAAGATTCTGACTGGGTTAAAACATTAACCCATATTTACAGAGAGCACATGAAAGGTTTCACCTTTCATGAATGGAAGGCGGGGAGAATGTCATAATCTCCCCTGTAGTTGTGCCGCGGCGTCGTTACCGGCACCAGGCGAATACCATTTGCCTATCCACAGGTTCGCCAGTGAGCTGGTCTTACCCGACAAGGGTCGAGCCAGTACAGGCGTGACGCACGAAGTTCCCGCAGAGACTCAACCCCACATGGCAAGTACTGAGAGCGGGAACCGTCAGACAGGCTTGAGTCGCCGGACTGAGAGGACGGGTTTGAGAGGAGCTTGTATGACTGCTGTGCCTGAATGCTGATTGATAGTTACTCTTGTGAGAGGATGGAAGACTGTGCGGCTGTGGTATAGGTCTGTGAGTGTATCCTGTGTATTGATTCATTGACTACTTGTATTGTTGTATCAACATTGTAATGGCGAGACGCCGGATCTGATTGTGTTGCGTGAGAAGTGTAAATAAAGTGTTAAACTTAGTGTTACCGTGTGTCACGTCAAATCATTCCGTGACTGTGTTTGTCTCACATGTGTTAGGTCATACGAGCCATATTCATTGTTACATGTAAGAACCTGACATGTGGACTCATCGATAATCAGAGAAACGGCGTAAATGGGTGCTCCATAGGAGCAGCCTCGCCCGGTAGGGATAGTCATGCGCACCAGGTGACTCCAGACCGTCAACTGGCTACTGGGTGCAAAAGATTAATATCATTGAAAGTAGGAACTTGGAATGTTAGAACAATGAATGCAGATGGGAAATTAGAAAACATCAAAAAAGAAATGGAGAGAGAGAAGATTAACATATTAGGAATATCGGAAACGAGATGGAAAGGAGCAGGGATAAGGACAGGAGCGGATTGTAAGATTATTTACTCTGGGGGAGAAGAACAGCAAAGAGGTGTAGCCATTATATTAGATAAGCAAACATCAAATTCTGTCAAAGGATATCGGGCTGTGTCAGAGTTCTATTAGTAAAATTAAACGGAAGACCTTTTAAAATAAATTTCATTCAAGTATATGCCCCAACAAGTGAATGCAGTGAAGAAAGTATAGAGGAATTGTATAATGACATGGAGTCTGCTTTGAAGAACTGTAACAAATCAGAAAAAAATATCATAATGGGTGATTTCAACGCAAAAATAGGAAAGAAAAGCGATGGATGCAGTGTAGGCAACCATGGTTTGGGAGAGAGAAATGAAAGAGGATACAGACTTGTAGAATGGACAAAAGAACAAGAAATGGTTGTAGGAAACACCTGATTTAAACAGCATCATAGAAGATTATGGACATGGAGGAGTCCAGACAGCAGGATTATAAAACCAGATAGATTATATCCTGATTAGCAAAAGGTTTCGAAATGCGTTAACAGTCGTAAAATCAGTTCCAAATGCAGACTGTTACAGTGATCACAGATTAATTGGATGCACATTGAGGGTAAAGTTAAAGAAAGTCAAGTGTACAGCAGGAAACCCTAAATATGACTTGTGCAAATTGAAAACTGACAAAGAAATACAAGATAATTTTAACATAGAAGTAAAGAACAAATTTGATTTATTGTCTGATCTAGAGATCCTATTTCAAGATGTAGATGATCAGTGGGAAATGCTGAAGAATTCAATCAGCAGCAGAAAAAACGATTTCAAAAGTAAAGAAAGTGGGCCGTAAGACATGGATGACTGAAGAAATTTTACAACTAATGGAAACAAGAAGACAGAACAAAAATAATCCTGCCAAATATGAAGAAATTCACAGAAAAGTCAGAACCTTATGTAAGGAGGCAAAAGAAACATGGCTTGAGAAAAATTGCAGAGAAATTGAAGAACAACACAACAGTAAAAATGCGAAACTAATGCACAAAAGAATTCAGGAGCTTACTAATCAAAGAACAAGTACATCAGCAGGCTGCCTAAAGACAAAAGATGGAAGAGTCATAAAAGAAAAAGATCAGATCTTACATGTGTGGTCAGATTACGTGAAAAACCTTTATGACGATAACAGAGACGAACAGTATGATGTTCAAAATAATAATGAAGGACCAGCAATTTTGAAGATGGAGGTTCAGAATGCTCTTAACCATATGAAATCTGGCAAGACCCCCGGTTCAGGCAGTGTCACAACAGAAATGATTAATGCTTTAGAAGAATATGGAATAGATAAAGTTACCAGTCTGCTTAATACAATATATGATACTGGAAATATACCTCAGGAGTTATGTAATTCTGTATTTATTGCAATCCCAAAGAAATCAGGAGCCTTGGAATGTAATCAACATCGAACAATTAGTATAATGAGTCACATCACGAAGATTTTGCTAAGAATTATCATGCAAAGAGTTAGGAGGAAAATATAACCTGAAATAGGAGAAGAACAATGTGGATGTGTAGAAGGCAAGGGTACAGTAAATGCTGTGTATATACTGAGAACCGTAATCGAACGTTCTATAGAAGTAAACAAAGATCTACACCTTTGCTTTATTGAATCCTCAAAGGCTTTCGGTAAAGTGAGACATGTCGACATGATAAGGATGCTTGGAGATCTACAGATTGATGGAAAAGACCTTAGACTTGTAAAAAACATACATTGGAAACAACAAGCTGCCATCAGAATTGATAACGATGTATGTCAATATCAGCCTATTAAGAGAGGTGTGAGACAGGGATGTGTAATGTCTCCAGATCTGTTTTCCCTGTACAGTGAAAGTATTTTCAGAAATATTGAAGATATGGAAGAAATCAACATTGGGGGACGATGCATCAATAACATTAGATATGCAGATGATACAGTCTTGATTGCAGACAATGAACAGGACCTGCAAAATTTAGTAGATGCGGTTTTTACACATAGTGAACAACTAGGGTTAGAATTAAATTGTAAAAAGACACAGATTATGTCGTCACTGGAAAGAAGGAAATACCACAATATAATATACAAGTAAATGGGAATATTCTTCAACAAGTGAATCGATAGTTATCTTGGAATTTTCATAACATCTTATGGGAGATGCCTTGAAGAGATTAGAACAAGAATCGCCATGGCAAAAGTAGCCTTTAGCAAGATGAAAAACATACTGACCAATAAAAAGATGTCAATTGAAACGAGAAAAAGAGTGTTGAGATGCTACATAGAACCTGTACTTTTATATGGATGTGAAGCTTGGACAATGAGCAGTCAGGCAGAAAAACATCTGATGGCTGTAGAAATGTGGTTTCTGAGGAAAATGCAAAGAATACCATGGACAGCCAGAAAGACCAATGAACAAGTCCTTCAAGAAACAAATGAAGATCGTAAACTGATTAGAGACATTATACGTAGACAGTCACGATTTTTTGGGCATCTTATGAAAAGAAATGATTTGGAGAACTTGGTGACAACTGGTAAAATCGAGAGGAACAGGCCAAGGGGAAGACCTAGAAGCAAGTACCTGGATGGCTTGGGCTTGTGGCATGGTCGAGACAGAAACATGGAGCTGATCCACGACTCTGGTTATCGAGTGAGATGGCAGAACATGACCGCCCACGCTTACCGGAATGGCACATGATGGATGGATGGATGGACTACGCTTGAGTTCAAAGCGAGCGAGCGCAAAAACAAATTGCAACAAATTGGGGTTTATATTCCATGTGGCTCAGACTTCTTTCTGCCCAGCGGCCTGCCAAATGTGTCCCACACAGCACGAATGTCTTAGCTCCAGCGACGACCCTCGGGGATCTCCCGAAAAGAAAAAACTGCACACGTGAACCGAATGACGTTATCTGAGAACAAACTCGCGATCTTCATGCAGGCTGCTTGACCACTCCCCCCCCCCCCCCCCAGAGAACCCTTCCTATCCCCGCCCCAGTCTAAATGCTCCCATCCGCTCCGTTATCAATCCATTAGTTTGTAACGACTAACTGTTGTACCCGTCTGGTATTTGTTGAAGTGCCTATCTTGTGCTTGATAAGCAGATGTTTTCTGGCCACTTCTATCTTCGCTCCCGACTGTTGTATTCTAGCTGTTGATGTTGATTTATACTAAAGATGTTAGTTAGCTGTATATCCTTTACAGGACGTCGCAGTCAAACCCAGTATTTTTTGGCTATTTGTGATTTTTTGGCAACTTTTATGTTCAGTAATTTGCCATTGCTTTCTGAACGACCATTGTATGAGATAACAACGCAAGGGTGTCTGCTTCCAAATAGCCTACAGCTCCGTTACGGACGTGGTATACGGGATTGCATTCGTAAAACCTTCGCCACATACGCCGGCGGGAACCAGAGATGTGGAACCTTTTTTTCCGCCAAGGGTTATTTATAATATTACTCGCAGGCCATACACACTTGACTGGCACCTGATCGTCTTCATATACGATAGTTTGTAAAATGGAGTTATAACTTTACATAGCACAGAGTCTGGACTGAAATCAGAGACCATGTGTTGCCCATGCAGCATGATCCCTCTCTCGGCCTTGCCTAGTTTACTCCATAGGAAAGGTAATACTATTACACCTGGAACAAGACAAGCCTCGGGAAGTGGCGGATCAGCAAAGCAATGCTCTAACTGTCCGCCTGTCGGAGCTTCCATCTTAGACCAGTTGCTGACCAAGGTTTAGAGGTTGGTCTGTTCTCCCCTGCCATGACATTCAGTCTTTAGGTTGCATTTCCTCGCACTAGGGTAAGACTTGTACCTTCCCAATTGCACTCTTACGCCCCAAGCCGTTGGCACAATGTAAGGTGTCGGATTTGGTTAGCGCCGCCCTACATTCGGCGCTAACAGAAAGTAGGTAGTATCTTCTACTGTCATACGATAGCTCAGTCATATCTGACTAAGACCTGACTAAACAAACGGATACACAAGTATCAACGTAAAAGAAATGAGCCTGCTGTATTTGGTCAAACATTCAATTGGTGAAATTGGAAGAAAGGCGCTAGTCAAAGGCGTCGGAACTTCAATGACCCCTCCCCACGACGCCTAACGGCAAAAGTGAAAGAGACAACAACGATAACAACAACCTTTATTGTGATGACTGGAACTGCATGTATTTGGTGAGACGTGTGATGTTAGCTGGTACTGTTGATGTTGCTACCCTTATTTACTTTTCCATGTTTGTGTCGATCAGCTGTTTGCGATGGTCAGTTCTGAAAAGAACTTCCCCCAGCAGCAAGTTGTTCCGAAAACGGATGCTTGTTTAATTGCATATCTCCTCACAGTTGGAAATTTATCATTGCTTATGTAACGTTTATAGTACTCAGGCAGTTTAAGTTTGTTGTACCTATCTTTCAGCTCATCGTTTCTTTGTAGCTGAGAGATTTCGTGCTGTGGTTTATCAGGAGTGTGATGCTAGCTGTGATAGCTGGTTTCACGTTGAATAGAGTAGCAAAAATGTTCAATTACATATGTTTACTTTTCACGTAATTGACTCATTCATTAGATGTCTCAATCACTTTCGCACATTCACGAGCATATTCAAGTGTCGCAGACGTTTTGTGATCTTCCAGAGTGGGGCAATGCACTGTGTTATTCCTTTCGAGTTGCACTTTCCTCAGCCTTAATTTAGCTTTAAATAATATCACGTTTGATAGCAGAAAGCTGAGAAGCTCGTTGATCTGCCTGTGGTTGCCTTGGCAGAGCTATAACAAATGATTTCGCGAGCCTTAAACGGCCCTCGGGCCAAACGTTCTCCGCCCCTCATTTATACAGTCGAAATGAGCCGTCTAGTTTTTGCTCGACTGTCTTATATATGCATTTAGTTAGTTTAATTTAGTCGATGGATCAACATCACGGCACATGGGTGTAACCCATAAGTACTCCGTTGTCCCCCTAACTCAAACCTGAGTCAGGAGAAACTCAGCTCATTGCACGAACTCCGTTGCACCGGCGAGGATCCTTAAATACTTTGGGTAGATTTTTAACTCGAAATTTTGCCCGGGCAGCGCCGTTAGGCTACTCTTTTTCGATTTTCAACTGCCAAGGGATTTTTTATGTGCGCAACAGTAAACACGGGCGTCCGATCTCACTACCCAGAGACCAGGGGAAATTTTATTACTAGAGGTCCACGTGAAAAGGTCCCGGTCCTCATCGGGGCTTGAACCCGGGACCTCCAGCACTCGAAGCGGACACCATACCTCGAGACCACGCAGCTCCCCCTAAATATATATTTTATAAAATTTTATAAAGTAATATGCCGGCTCCATGGCCGAGGGGTTAGCAGCTTTCTCCGCTAACCCCGAATACTCTCGTCACGTGACGCGACAAGAATTAGCAGTGGTTCGAATCGCAAAAGTGACTTATGAGAGTATGGAGCCGGTCGCTCAGAAAGTCGTGGTGCGCTGATGAGCGTAATCTAGCCTAGGAATCAACATACAGCTGAAAGATGCTGGTGTTGACCGTAATATCCTGAAACAGGATGGAAACGCGGGAAAAAAAAATAATAAAGTAATATAAATATATATATATATGCATGTATGCATGTGGGCATGTCTGCGTGTATGTATGTATTATTGAGTGCGACATATGATATTTGCACATGGTAATTGCAGTCTGTGACATTTGCGCCTGAAAGCACCATTATGGAACACTAACTACGATAATCATTATGCCATCACTGGTATAGTGTAGCCACAACAATGTTGGAATGTTCGGAGTTTCTATTGTGACAAGAGAAAGCCCAGCTATGGTCCATTATCATCATCATCAAGTGCCCTGTCAGCTGGCGTAAGCTTTCATGCTTCTCCCCGCATCACGGCATTTGATGTTCTGGGTCAATTCTGCTGATAATATTCCTCCATATCACCGTCTCAATCCACCCAGCATCATTTCTCTTGGTCTGCCTCTGCCTCTCTTCCCTTTGATTTTTCCAGTCGTCACGATGTTCTCCGGTGTCTCTCTTTTATCACATGACCAAAGAAAGCTGTTTGTCTCTTTCTTATTGTTGTATATTGTGTTCTAGTTTCATTAGCCTCTTTCAATCAGTTGTTGTTAGTTACTCTGGCAGTTCAAGGAATTCGCAACATTCGTCTCAGGAACCATATCTCTGTACATAAAGTACCTATTTAGGTACTTTTGCTTTCTTTCACCCCAAACAAACTTTGCGAGCTATTTTTAGAGTCACCAGCTATATTTAGCGCCGACGGTGATCTCCTCTGTGTTCGGCTGGAGTGCGTATCAGTGCGTTTCAATTGCCCCACACCACAGTGTTGTTTCTTTGGGCTGTGGCAACCGTTTCTGTGTGAGTGTCTGTCTCATCATGAGTTTTCTGGAACTGGCAGCAGCTGTCCACGACAAGCAGAGTAGCGTGGCTTTTCTGCAGCAACATGGCATCTTACATTCTGCAAGACGCTGTTCTCATAATCATGTCATCATGGTGCTATCGCTGACTGAGCGTCAGGACAGATGGAGATGCCGACATTCATCATGTCGGCAGGACATCCCGCTGAGACAAGGCACATGGCTGCAAGGCCCTCGTGTCTCCCGTACAGACAGATCATTCTTTTCATATACTGCTGGTCTCAAGAGTTAACAAGCATTTCATTTTGCCAGTTACAGTTGGGGATGTCGCCGAGAGCAACTGTTGACTGGAGTAATTACCTACGAGAGGTTTGTGCCCACAAACTGTTAGTCAATCCGGTAGTAATCGGAGGACCAAATACCACTGTCGAGATAGATTTGAGAGCCTATTTACAAGGCGCAAACATAATGTCGGACGAGTGTTGCCACAACAGTGGGGGTATATGGTGGCATCTGTCGTGAAACAGCCGACTGCTTCATGTTCTGTGTTCCAGACAGAACAGCAGCAACGCTTCTGCTGCCGCTGATCAGGAGACACATTTGGCCTGGCACAACTGTAGTCTCCGACCTCTGGGCGTGCGTACAACGGAATTGGAAGTATTCCCGAATTGACGCATCTCACAGTCAACCACTCCCACCACAACTTTGTGGACCCTACCACCGGTGCACATACTCAATGTATCGAGCGCATGTGGAGAACGGCCAAGGAGAGAAACAAGAGGCAGAATGGAACACGCAGGCATCTACTAGAGTCCTACATGTGCGAATTCATGTGGCGCCGACAGACTAAATGCGCTGGTCTAGATGTGTTCAACACCATTCTTGCGGACATTGTTGGATTCTGGCCACCGCAAGAATAGCGCACCACCGCCGCATAGAATTGCGCACCGAGCTACGGCGCAACACAGGGAACCCCTGGATGTGACGTCATGCCCTGGGATTCCCTTTTGTTTGAGGTGAAAGAAAGCAAAAGTACCCCTATTTATATTCCCATATTCACTGCCATACAGAAAGACAGTTCTGTATAGCACTTCAGCACTCTCCTATTTGATTTATTGCATAAGATATTATTCATTTTCTGAAATGCAGCTTTTGCTTGCTCTATTCTGTTCTTAATCTCTATTGTGCACCTTACATCTGATGTTATAAATGCCTCTAGATACGTAAAATTACCCACTCGGTTAAGAATTGTCCCTTCTATCTCCATTTCACATTTTGGTGTCACCTTTTTTCTTTGATATCGCCATTATTACTGTTTTCTTGATATTCAATTATTCAATGATATTCAATTTCTTTCTTTGCATACTCTGTTACTACAATGTCCAACAATTGTTGTATATATTTTGCATTGTCCGCCACCAATATTGTTTCATTTGCATAGCTTATATGGTTTATATTATAACCTCCGATTAGTATTCCCGGCTTTCCTTTGATCTCTCTCATTGTAACTTACGCAAAAATCGGTAGCGGTTCTCGCCGCGTTGGAGACTTACGGGGTATGTGAGCCGGTAGCTCAGAAAGCAATGGCAAACTACTGAGCGTAATCTTGCCAAGTACATCAACAATCAGCTGAAAGATGCTGATGTTGACAGCGATGGCCTGTAAAGGATATAGCTTTACTTGTTCATAACTACCATCTTTATTTCCCATTTTAATTGCTGCTACTTAGTTCCAGTGAATATTGTCACCGGTATTGCATAGCCATTACATGGTTGAAATGTTAGGAGGTTGTATTGCGGTGTCGAGATGCAAATATCATTTCATCTCATCTCTCATCGCATCATGTTCCTCTTGTACCTTGCGGTGTCGAGGTGTGAAAACCATCTGATCTAATCCTGTGCCTCTTGTACCTTGCGGTGTCGAGGTGTGAAAATCATTTCATTCAATTGCTCCTGGTCTCGCTGGTAAAAGTGTATATCATAGATTTCAGCATATCACAAGTTAAGTATTCTCCGTTAAAACTACCATTCAAGAGTTAAGTTAATACTTCTACTCCAAATTCTCCCAGTGATTTTAATTCCTACCTGAGATCTTGAAAGGACAGGCTGTAGGAAAAGGCATCAACCACTGTTTTTAACAGCATAGTAATGCAGTATATGTGAAAAAGAAGTATAATATGAGACAATCTACATCAAAATGCTGTCAATAGATGGTCCTAAGCAAAGGTATGAGTTTCGGTTGTTCAGCAAGTAATGGCAAACTACTGAACGTAAACTTGCCAAGAAATCAAAAAAACAGCCCAAACCCGCCTGGGTTGACTGCCACATCCTGTAAAGTTAGTTAGTTAGTCGACAGATCATCCTCATTGCACATCGAACCATTCAGTCCATAAGTGCTCGGATCCCCTCCTCAGAAATTCCCGCAGCGTGTAGCGGCTAACGACGCCAGTTCTGTGTTGGTTTATAAATCATCTTTGGTTTCCTGCGTAGTGTTCTTGCCACCCCTCTTTTAATTTGCTGCTCTCGCAGTCTGGCCATTGTTGTAGATTCACAGTCATCACTTGGTTCTCGCAAAAGTCTTACTTCTCGTAGAGCATTCAGAATGTCAGCCTGGTCCATGGTGCGTCCGCCCTCCACAGTAGCCTCACCTGCGAGCTTGTCAGCCCGCTCATTTCCTTGTACTCCCGCATGCCCTGGCACGAAGATGAAACTAATCTTTGCCAGCCGAGACCGCTCAAGAGGCAGCAACCATTCTCTTCGGATCGACCCCTCCTCTATCCTCTTGATCATGTTCATTGAGTCTCTAAGGAAACAAGCCCTAGTGAATGTCTGTGTCTCGAGCCATGTTATTGCTTTACTTACTGCCATGACTTCCATGGTCAGGCTACTTGTGGTTTCAGTGAAAGCACCAGAGTCCTCCTTCACAATTCTCCCTCCGGCCCGAGCTGTAAAGGCCCATGAGCTTCTCACATGTCGGACGACCGACCCATCTGTGTAGATGACCGCGTCACCGTCTAGCGAATTCTCGAAAATCAACGCTCGTACTTCAGCCTCAACAGCAGCCGGATTTTCTTGTCTGCATTTTCTATCTAGTTGGATGCAAACTGAAAAGGATGTGCAGAAGTCTGTTGGCACTTGCACCCACTCCTCGCCAGGTTCTAAGTCCTCAAGTGAACACACCTGTTGAAGAATGTCTTCGGCTTGACCCATCCACGACCGTCTTCTTTTTAACCTGCTGCCCTTCACCTTCCTAATTTCACTATGCAGTGGATGTCGTGTGTTTGCGTTAATTCTGAGGTAGGCGCGTGCCCTGCAAACTTGTATTCTCTCTTCAATGGTTGGAAAATCAAGAAGGTATCGCATCGCCCTGCATGCTGTATCTCTTGTACATCCAAGAATAATGCGCATAGCTTCATTCTGTATCCGTTCCATCCTTTCTATCTGCTTATGGCTGAGAGTCAGGATTGCCATTGCATACTCCAAAACAGACATGACCAGCCCCTCGTACAGAAGACATAGATGGCGCTGCTCACAGTTTGCTGCCGCCATCACCCGCATCGCTGCCAAACCCCGCTTGGCCTTTGTTATCACCTGGTCTATGTGCACATTATAAGCAAGGCTTCGATCAAACCGTATCCCCAGGTAATGCATTGCCTGCGTTCTTTCCACCATCTCTGAACACAGCATTACAGTTGGTGTTGGATTGTTGACAATATGATTATTCAACGAGAACCAAGTCAATGTTGCCTTTGTTGGGTTGACCATTGCCCCAGCTTCATCACACCAAGTACTTATGCGATTGAGTTCGGTTTGTAGTTCCACAGCAACCTCCTCTCTATCCTTACCCTGACGATACACTAAAACATCATCGGCATATGACAATGTCCTGCCAGATCCAGTGATCTGCTCACTGGTGATTCTCACTGTATAGGCGTTGAACAGTACCGGAGATAATGGTGATCCCTGTGGTAGGCCAGGATATATTGTTGTTGGTTCCGAAGTCCAACTGCCACATCTAAAAACTACTTTCCGTTGGAAGAGGGCTGCAGCGATCCAACTAAGGAGGAATGGACTTACGTTTAGTTCAAGAAGCTGAAACATTAAAAAAATCCAGTGGTACTCTGTTGTATGCGTCCTCAAGATCAATCGCTGCAGCAACGGTTTCAGTGCCTGAGTGGAAACCTTCATAGACATCATGGGCAAAGACTGCTGCATTGGTCCAGGTTTCTCTTTTTGGACGGTACCCACCCAGGGTAGGTGGGAAAACACCTTGCCTCTCTAGTTGGCTTGATATTTTCATGGCAATTACCTTCTCCAGCAGCTTGCCTATTGTATTCTGCATGGTTATAATTCGATATCCCTGAATTTTTTTGTGGTCTTTGTCAGGCTTCGGCAAAGGAATCAGATAGCTGTGTAACCACTCCTCCTTGATGCTAGCAGTCCCTATACTGTTGTTGTACATGTTTGCTAGTTTCTCTAGCTCATTGTCGGTACACCTATTTATGTCGTCGTATCTTATGCCATCAGGACTTGGAGCACTGTTTTTTTTATCGTCGAAGCACAGCCTTGATTTCTTTCACTGTCACTGTGTCTTCATCCGAAGTGTTCTGGGCCTTGCATCTGTCTGAGGTGACCTCCTTGGCCAGATTCCGGCCTCCCATGTCTGTCTGGTTGCTCTGCTCAAAGTAGCGTTCAAAGAGGGCTTTGCCCTTGTCCTCGTCAGTTCTCTGCCAGATGAGGTCAGCACCTTGGAAGTCAGAAATGCTATTATTCTTGACTACACCACTCATGCTTTTATGTAGTCGCCAGAACGATTTCAGTGACTTGTCTGTGCTTACTCTTTGACACACCTCTGCCCATTTTTCGCTTTTAACCACCTTGACCAGTTTTTTTAAATAGCTTACTTTTGTGTGCATCTCTCTTTCTAAGTGCAAGCAGGGACTAGGATGACCAGCTCTGTTCCTCTTGGCATTTTGCCATCTCCTTACAGCACTACGCTTATCCACCCAAGCCTTCTCCACCTCGAAACTCCACCACGGTGGCTGCTCCCAGCTTTTTTTCCTGCCCTGAAACGTTCTGCGCTTGTCACGTCTTATTTTACTCACCACATCTTGCCCTGTACTGTCATACTGGAACGTCTTTACCTTTAGCTTGTGTTGTGCTGCCTTTCTCCACCAATATGCTGCAAGGGTGGTGGTCGCTGCCATAGTGTCCTAGGACACCCCATCTACACACTGTAGTGAGTGAAAGTGAAACTAGCGCCAGATCAATAGCACTGTCCTCATCGCCTGGACGGCTTGCTGTCCTGGTGACACAGCCGCTGTTGATACAAACCAGGTCGATGGTTTCCAGTGCAGTCTCGAGCTCCTCCCCTTGTGTATTGGAGGAAGTGTTTCCCCATGATATGCCTTTAGCGTTGAAGTCACCACAGAAAATAACATTTCTCTCGTGGCCTAATATGCCACTTAAGCACTGCCACTTCTGGAAGTCCACACTCGCATTGCGGGCATAAACATTGACCAACACAAATGGTATACTGGAATGAACTCTCAACGCCTGTATATATAGTATATATATAGTATGAATATCCTGTAAAGGATATATGCAACTAACTTTCTTTAATTAAGCTTTGCATAAAGGTCAACGTGGCCGAAAGTTAAAGAGCATTCCCTCTTAAACTTCGTGTACCCTGATGGCGAGGTAGTAGGGATCATGCCCTGCACCGGAAAGTTGAACGAAACAAATTCACTTCTCGTTCAGAAAGAATTAGCAAGCTACCGAACGTAAAATTACCTACAAAACCTGTCTGGGTTTGACGGCGACGTATCGCCTACATGCAACATATTAAAACATTGCACTCCACACCAGGAGTTCATCAAATGTCAATACACTAACACTTCGATTAACCGTCACCGTCGGGACCAGGGCTGTGACGGATAACCGAATAGACAGATAACAGACATCTCTTAATGCCTATGTACAGTAACGTAATTTCACGGAGAGGCTTGGGACGAACATGAAAATTAAATCATT
Source organism: Cepaea hortensis (assembly GCA_963921405.1). Lineage (NCBI taxonomy): Eukaryota > Metazoa > Mollusca > Gastropoda > Stylommatophora > Helicidae > Cepaea > Cepaea hortensis. The sequence continues at coordinate 38,572,768 of OY992897.1, read as the reverse complement.
TAAAAGTGTATAATACATACATATTGTATTAATTTTACAAAAACGATCAATATAAACTTCAATATACGAGTAGTAATATACAGAAATGTATTCTAATACTATAAACCTACGTTACTTTAAAATAATCTATCATCTTCTTCTGTGTCTTTGAGGCTCGAGCTTTCTGCGCGGTGATGTTCCGTATCTTACTCAGAAGTAGGATCTGTGTTGCATTTTCCTACTCTTGCATTTCAAACCAATGGATGCACTTTGATAAAATTGTTTCTGCTTCTGATTGGCTAGTTGTACTTTTTTGGCTAAGAACTGATACTTCATCGTCATCAATTTCTTCTTCTTCAATGGTAGTAACACTAGAAACAATTTCATCATCGTTCTAAATTTCAAAGCCTCCATCCAGTTTGTCACATTCCAACCATTCTGTTACTTCTTCTGGCGTAATGTTTTCACTGTTTAGTCATACACTAGTTAGTTAGTTAGTTAGTTAGTTAGTTAGTTAGTTAGTTAGTTGGTTGGTTGGTTGGTTGGTTGGTTGGTTGGTTGGTTGGTTGGTTGGTTGGTTGGTTGGTTGGTTGGTTGGTTGGTTGGTTGGTTGGTTGGTTGGTTGGTTGGTTGGTTGGTTGGTTGGTTGGTTGGTTGGTTGGTTGGTTGGTTGGTTGGTTGGTTGGTTGGTTGGTTGGTTGGTTGGTTGGTTGGTTGGTTGGTTGGTTGGTTGGTTGGTTGGTTGGTTGGTTGGTTGGTTGGTTGGTTGGTTGGTTGGTTGGTTGGTTGGTTGGTTGGTTGGTTGGTTGGTTGGTTGGTTGGTTGGTTGGTTGGTTGGTTGGTTGGTTGGTTGGTTGGTTGGTTGGTTGGTTGGTTGGTTGGTTGGTTGGTTGGTTGGTTGGTTGGTTGGTTGGTTGGTTGGTTGGTTGGTTGGTTGGTTGGTTGGTTGGTTGGTTGGTTGGTTGGTTGGTTGGTTGGTTGGTTGGTTGGTTGGTTGGTTGGTTGGTTGGTTGGTTGGTTGGTTGGTTGGTTGGTTGGTTGGTTGGTTGGTTGGTTGGTTGGTTGGTTGGTTGGTTGGTTGGTTGGTTGGTTGGTTGGTTAGTTAGTTAGTTAGTGGAGTCCCCGGAAATGACAGAGCTGATCGATTGGCTAAGGAAGGAGCAAAAGAAGAACAACCTGATGTGCCCATTACATACCACAAAAAGAAAAGACTGATCAAATCAGAAGGCCACCAAACCCTACTCAAGACGACTACCACGTTATGGACAGACCAGAACAGGTCATTCTTCTGCGCCTCAGAACAGGACACAATAGATTACGCAACCACATGTATACAAAATTCAAGATTGGTGACTCAGCCATGTGCACATGTGGTTTGGCGTCGCAGACAGCAGAGCACATACTCCAGGATTGCCCAAACTACAACATATCCAGGCGAACCTTCTGGCCTAGAGAGACAACAGTGGAAGATAAACTCTATGGACCGCTGAATGAACTAAAAAAGAATTTTGGATTCATGCAAGAGACAACATTGCAGTTATAAGCATATTTCAGGCGAACGAAAGAAGAAGAATAAGTTAGTTAGTTAGTTCTCGTAAACGACTTAATTCTCTTAGAGCATTCAGAATGTCTGCCTAGTCCATGGCACGTCCGCCTTCCACGGTAGCCCTACCTGCAAGCCTGTCAGTCTGCTCATTCCCTTGTACACCCGCATGCCCTGGCACGAAGATGAAACTAGTCTTTGCCAGCCTAGACCGCTCCAGAGACAGCAGCCTCTCTCTTTGGACCCACCCCATCTCTATCATCCTGAGCATACTCATTGGGTCACTAAGGACACATGCCCGATTGAATGTCTGTGTCTCGAGCCATGTTATTGCTTTACTTACTGCCATGACTTCCATAGTCAGGCTGTTTGTGATCAAAGCAAAAGCGCCAGACTTTTCCTTCACACTTTTTTCTCCGGTCCGAGCCTCCGTGTAAATGACAGCATCATCCTCTAAAGAATTATCGAAGATCAGAGCCTGTAATTCCTCCTCCATAGCAGTTGGATTTTCTTGTCTGCATTTTCTGTCTAGTTGGATGCCTACTGAAAAGGATGTATAGAACTATGTTGGCACTTGTACTCACTCCTCGCCAGGTTCTAAGTCCTCAAGTGAACACACCTGTTGAAGAATGTCTTCGGCTTGACCCATCCACGACTTTCCTCTTTTTAATCTGCTGCCCGTTACCTCCTTAATCTCGCTGTGCATACTAGTGTTAATCATACACTGTTGCGCAGTTGTACAATGTCGTCAGAACTAACAGTCTCAGTTCCTTCAGTTTCGTTAATAGGTTCGTGCAAGAGTTTATTCCAACCATTCTTTAGGTTAGACACTGTAAGGTCAGTCCAGGCAGTGGCGACATTGAAAATTGCGTCCTTTATGTTGTATTTCTTTCCCATTTTTGTTTTAAAAGGACGATGACCGATTACATAAACTGCCTGTTAAACAAGTGACGGTTAATAGAAGTTTTACTGTAAATACACACATTTTGTATGGCGCTCATAGAAGTAAGGGTAAGAATTAGAGACTTGAGTATTTATTTATTAACTGTCATCAAAGGGTTCCCCAATTGATATTTATGTGTAATACATTGGAACCGACCAATCATTTCTCTTCTTTAAATGTTCGTGACTATACTGGACACAGCATTACGGTTTGATGTGTATGTGTGTTTATTATTTGACCTATGCTGGTTTAATATAAATTTCTTAGACCTATGATGCTATTCCAATGGTTTGATAAGAATTATGTCTATATTCCATAGTTGTGGGTTTATGTTGATGATAGACCTGGCAAATAAAGACACTTGTTTTGGTGTTGTTCATGTGTCGAAGTACTCTTGTTGTCATCATTTGGAGGTAACAAGTTTGAATCCCGGTCGATGACTATAGTTTTCAAACTTTATGTTGTCTAGTGCGTCCTCTAATCTCTAATTCTTACCCTTACTTCTATGAGCACCAAATAATGCGTATTTATTTATTTATTTATTTATTAACTGTCTTGTGGCCTCAAAGGGTTCCGCAATTGATATTAAATGTAAAGCCGAGCTATCTCACCTGGATGTGGTGGAGTCCTGTGATTTAGATGAACAACATCAGCATAATAATGAAAAAATTTACGGTTAACATGATGGGCGCGGCGGTCTGGTTCTTGACTGCTAGCGCTGGAATATATGAAAGTAAGAATAGATTATGTATACGAGGCGGTAACAGAGTAACAGGTATTGTATATATAAGATTCACATATAGAACATCTTTCTGTCTGTTTGTTTGTCTGTAGGGCTGTCTGTCTTTTGGTCGGCATGTCTTTCTCGGTGTATGTCTGTCTACCTACGTGTGGGTGGATGGACGAATGAGGAGATGGCTGGGGGAATGGACGCGTGGATGGATGGACGACGTCACGGGTGTAAGTCACTGTAAGGATGGATGAAAGCACGGATGGATTAATGGATGAATGAGTGACGGATATTGAATGGATGAATGGGCGAATGAATAATAGAATTGGAATGGATGGATTGATAAATTTGTGATTTGGAATAATGTATATAATGAATAATCTTCTTCTTCAGCGTTCCGAGCCATTGAGGTTCTTTGCTACAGATACAATCCGTCTCCATTCGTCTCTCTGGTTGACCCTCTCTTGCCAGTCGTTGATTCCAAGTGCTTGTAGGTCTGTGTATATATATTATCTCTCCACCGTCTTCTTGGTCTACCTCGGGGTCTACGGTCATTAATTTCCTGAGTGTAAGGGAGTTTTGTTTCCCTATTATCTTCCATTCTTTCTATATGCCCCAGCCATTGTAGTCTATTAGCCTTCATGATACCAGTGATTAGAGGGGACTTAAACAGATCATAAATGTCTTTGTTACTTCTTCTTTTCCACTCTCCACTTTGTGTATCCCTAATAGGTCCAAAGATGAGTCTTAAAACTTTGTTCTCAAAGGTTTGTAGCAAGGCTTCGTCTCCTTTCCTTGTACTCCAGGTTTCAGAGCCATACAGCACATCTGGTCTGATCAGTGTTTTGTATATTGTGATCTTGGTGTTACGAGATAGCGCCTTTGATTTTAGTAGATGTTGTAGTGCATAGTATATCTCATTTCCAGAATTGATTCTAGTTTGTATTTCTTCCCTTATGATGTTGGAGCAGTTGAAGATTGTACCCAGATATTTGTATGTTTCCGTTCTTTTAAAGGTCATATTATTTATTTATATGTGGTCAGAGTTTTTAGCCATTCCTTCTCTTGAAATTACCATATATTCTGTCTTATCTTGGTTGATAACCAGCCCCATCTGTTGGGCTTTTTACTTTAAATGAGTCAATATTTCCAATGTCTTTTGTTCATTTTCCCCTATAATATCTATAGCATCTGCAAAACCAAGCAGCTTGGATGTTGCTCCAAAATCACATTCCTCCTTTACCCTCCTTGCAACTTTCTCTAGAGCCAGATTGAAGAGCAGCGGCGATAGTGCATCACCCTGTTTCAAGCCAGATGTTATTTGGAAAGGGTCTGATTTCCTGCCTTTATATGTTACTATATTATAAGTATCTTCCATGCATAGTTTGGTCATGTTGATTAACTTCCTTGGTATTCCAAATTCCCGCATAGCATTCCATAGACTATTCCTATGGACACTATCATAAGCCTTTTTAAAATCCACAAAAATGTTATGGAGATCTCTTTTATATTCCCAATTTTTCTCGGCAATTTGTTGTAAGATAAATTTCTGATCTATTGTTGATCTGTTTTGTCTAAAACCCGCCTGGTAGTCACCTAATATGTATTCTGAATATGGTTTTAGTCTATTTAGTAATACTGCAGATAGTATCTTATAGCTTATGGACAGTAGTGATATTTCTCTATAATTTTCACACTGGAACTTGTCTACTTTCTTAAAGATAGGTATCAATAATGACTCTTTCCAGTCATGGGGTAATTCTTCAGTCCTCCAGATTTTTATTATTAGTTCGTATAGCTTTAGATGTAATGCATGGCCACCCGCCTTTATAAATTCAGTAGCAATTCCATCAGCGGCAATTGCCTTATTGTTTTTAAGTCGTGTGATTACATATAGGATTTCTTCAAATGCAGGTTCTTCAATTTGTGGTTCACACGTTAGAACCTCTTCCTGTGGGAAAGTGTTACTTGGAGCTTCACAATTTAGTAATTCAACAAAGTATTCTTTCCATGTGTTGCACATTCCTCATTGGTATTTATCATATTCCCATTTTTGTCTTTTAAACCATATGTGTTGTGTTGGTGCCCTCGTTTCATTGACTTCAGTTCTTTAAAAAACTTTCTGGATTCGTTTTTCTGGTGATTAGTTTCCATATCTTTGATTATATTACTCATATATTCTCGCTTCTGCTGTCGAACTATTCTTGTAGCCTCTTTACATGCATTTCTATATTGCTCTTCCTTTTGGATGTTATTGATGTCATTTAACCATACATGTCTGGCATTCTTCTTCCTAATGACTGCTTCTTAACATTTTGGATTGAACCATCTGTTCTTTCTATGCGTGGTTAACACACCGAGACATTCTTCTGCGGTAGATTGAATTGTATTCTTGATGTTCAACCAAGTTTGGTCAACGCTTTCCTCCAACGGGTTTTGTAGAATTTCAAGTTTACATTTTATTTCATCTGCAAATTTCTCTTTGACTGTAATTTCTTGTAGTTTATCTCTGTTATATGTTGGGTGTAACCTTTGTGGTTTAGCATAGAAAGCTCTCTTAAGATTTATTTTGAATTTTGCCCCAACGCGGAAGTGGTAGCTGTGGCACTCAGCTCCTCTATAGCGTCTAACTTGTTGTATGTTTGATGCATTTTTGTTGTTAATTAAAATGTGATCTATTTGATTATAGGTTCTCTTGTCACATGATTTCCAAGTTTGTTTATGTATATCCTTTCTTTGCAGTCTGGTACTGCTGATCTGCAGTCCTTTGGCTTCTGCTAGGTTGATGAGTCTCCATCGATTATCATTTGAAGTTGTATGTAGGCTTTCCATACCGGCAATTTTTTTATGAGTTTGCTCTCTGCCTATTTTTGCGTTGAAGTCTCCCAGCACAATCAGGATGTCCTGTTTGGGGGTTTCTTCTATGACATCTTCCAGATCATTATAAAAGTCTTCTTTAATATCATCTTCTTTCTCTTCAGTAGGTGCATGTACATTAATCATCGTTATATTTTTCCATTTACCTTTTATTCGTAATTTACTAATCCTATCATTAACAGCTTTAAAGTTTAGAACGTTCCCCCATAACTTTTTTTTTGATGACAAATCCTGTTCCTAATTCATGTTTATTTTGGGTGTTTCCTCCATATATTATAATCATTCCATTTTGCTCTAAAGTACCCTCTCCTTGAATTGCTGTTATATCCATTTTATACTCAACCAGCTCCCGGGTTAATTCTTCGGCCGCTCCAGCTCGATATAGTGTCCGTACATTCCATGTTCCAAATCTCAAAAGTCCTTTAACGTTCCAAGGTCATTGTCCAAATAAGTCAGTCCGAATTCGAGGCTCATGTATCTGTTTCATAACAAAGTGGTTTTTACAAAGGTGGGGATGTTAACCCCACGCTTCAACCCCCAACCTGGAGGACCAGGGTGTTTCTCTTTGTCTGTTCTCTACCCTTTGACCTGTCCGGTTTGGGAGGCCCTGCTGGTAGCTACGCTACCGCCGGCATCTCAGGGTCATTGAGAAACTCAAGTTCCCCCACCACGACAAAGGTGGAAACACCATCGGGGGAGATATAATGAATAATAAATTGGAATAATAGATGGGTGAATGGATAGGTGAATGGATTGGATTTCATGGAAGGGTGGAGTCCTAAGATAAAATGCATCTCCCTGATGCAGTTTCTTGCTAGGAGTCTGAGATGTGATTGCTCCATCACATTTGTAGGCCCGAGAGCAAGGAGGAATATGTGGCCTAGCTTTCCCTCACTGTGGTAAGTCACAACTCCAGGCGTGGAACGCGCTTCCGACTGTGCTACAGACATTGCCAGTGCAGTTAGCTATTAACTTCGCTACCCCCCCCCCCCCCCATCTCCCCTTCCATGTCCTGATGTGTTCAGTCTGCTCATGTCGAGGATTGTTGACCCACTCCACGTACACACGCCACCTCCTAGTTCTTCGCCATTGTTAACCCACTCCACGTACACACGCCACCTCCTAGCTCTTCGCCATTGTTAACCCACTCCACGTACACACGCCACCTCCTAGTTCTTCGCCATTGTTAACCCACACCACGTACACACGCCATCTCCTAGTTATTCGCCATTGTTAACCCACTCCACGTACACATGCCACCTCCTAGTTCTTCGCCATTGTTAACCCACTCCAAGTACATACGCCACCTCCTAGTTCTTCGCCATTGTTAACCCACACCACGTACACACGCCACCTCCTAGTTATTCGCCATTGTTAACCCACACCACGTACACATGCCACCTCCTAGTTCTTCGCCATTGTTAACCCACTCTATGTACATACGCCACCTCCGAGTTCTTCGCCATTGTTAACCCTCTCTACGTACATACGTCACCTCCGAGTTCTTCGCTATTGTTAACCCACTCCACGTACATACGTCACCTCCTAGTTGTTCGCCATTGTTAACCCACTCCACATACACACGCCACCTCCTAGTTGTTCGCCATTGTTAGCCCACTCCACGTATACACGCCACCTCCTAGTTCTTCGCCATTGTTAACCCACTCCACGTACATACGTCACCTCCGAGTTCTTCGCCATTGTTAACCCACTCCACGTACACACGCCATCTCCAAGTTCTTCGCCATTGTTAACCCACTCCCCATACACACGCCACCTCCTAGCTCTTCGCCATTGTCCACGAAGACTAGATGTCCGATGCACTACCCCAAGATCAGCGGAGTGACCTTATAGTGGGTGAGTGAGTGTATGGAAGAATGAGTGGGCGAGTGAGTGAGTGAGTGAGTGAGTGAGTGAGTGAGTGAGGGAGTGAGTGACTGAGTGAGTGACTGAGTGAGTGACTGAGTGAGTGAGTGAGCGAGCGAGCGAGCGAGCGAACGAGTGAGTAAAAAATTTAAAGAAACTTACTTTCACCTCGACTAATGCAACCGTGTCGAACAAAATCAAGCATCATTTTCTGAGTGGCCTCAGGCTGGTCGTGCGGCGTCTGGTGGCCGGCATTGCGAACAATCACTCGACAGAACCGGCCTACGTATGTGTAATAGCCTACAATAGTGCTACTGTAGTGCTTCTTCCACTGTAGTCGGTTTGACTCATTGTACGCCCCCTGGAGGGACCAGGGTGTCGACAAGATAGATGCTTCAATCCCTACTGTAGTCACGATTCCGTCAAAGTCCCCGGAATAAATGAGAACTTTGTAATTGTTCATGATCTCAGCCAGCTGTAACTTCGTACTCAATATCGAATCAGAGGCGTACAGTTTATTAAGGGGCATATTTATCACATTATACTGACGCTGACTACCAACATGAACCATCTGTCGAATGTCACTGGTGTTCATCAGATGCTCAACCAGAGAGTAACCTGGTTCCTCTCCGGTATGGTAATTGTTTTCGATATACGACGTGATTCCTATAAGTTTTTGAAACACGGATTGCATTGTTTCTCCGCGTGTATCATTTTTCTCAAATATTTCTCTGACGTTTTTCTGGTGATTGACAAGCTGTGCATAGGAAACTGCTCCAAGTGAATAATAAAAATGGCCGTTTGCCATACTCTGAACATAGGGATCAAAGTAAGGTCCTCCCAAGTAGATCCCAGCTAGAGGCAGAGAAGATCTATTGGCCTGGATTTCTTTGTGAATTCTTAAAGCCACGGTCGGGACAAATTTCCCAGCGTACGACTGTCCGCCGATGTATAGTTCAGTTTTCAAATAGTCCGGAAATAATATGTAGAACTGGGTGATGAAGGAGAATAAGTCGTCTGTGTAGCCATTGGTGGTTGTTTTCCAGCCACGGCTACCACTGTCAGAATAACTGTAACCAGTGCCAACAGGGTTATCTATATATAGGATAGAAAGTGATTGTGCCCATGAAGCCTCCCATTTCGTGTAAGTGACGTTACGTACACCAAATAGACTGATTTGTTCAGTCACCCTTATAGGACCGTTTTCCCATAGCAGGCCTAGCATTGAGGAAATAGTCGGGCCGCCATTTAACCACACAACAACCGGTGCTTGGCGTTGTAAAATGGCAGGGAAGAACCAGAAAAACAAATGATTGCCCAATTTTTTGTCGACCGTTATAAATCCAGCGTAGCTCTTTGGGATTATTTCCTTGGGATCCCTGACTTCGCTGAGCTGCAAGGCAGATTTGATATCTCCTTTCTCGAGAAACGGCGAGAGAAGTAATGGGTCTGTGCATACTCCGACAAGCCAGAGTGTGGCGTGGAATAACCACAGGGAAACATGGCCACGTCGGTCTAACCTCATATCCTGTTTGGATGAAAATGGTGAAAATACAATCAACGCATGGAATACAATGTTGAACGACTGTAGCGTGTTCTCTTACTGGTGATAGTATTATATATAAAAAAGCAGAGACAAGAAGACTAACTTAAGGAGAGTCTGTCCACTGAATGCCGAGAAGATGGAAGTGGCTCGTAATAGTCTAGGTTGTATAGAAATACAGGTCCCATATATAATCTAAACTCCTTACAGTGGGCAGGCTGGGGAAAAGGAAAGCGAACAGCAGCAAACTTTGATCCAAAGGCCGCAGGCTTAGGTATTCTTGCTACTAGTAACCTGCAATAGAAATTGAGCCCCCAGTGCCCCGCCCTTTCTCACAACAAGGTGATAGGAAGACAAAACGTAGTACACACATTCGCCCTGTCACTCTAGACTCTAGATCTACTCTTAGGTAATATTATATAAGCAATCAAATGCTAAAAAGTAAGCTTAAAGAGCTGATTTATTAAAGTAAAACACTAAGCTCTCTCCACGGGAGAAACACTGACAAAAATATTGATTTTTCTATACCACCTTTAGGTTTGAATATTAAATCCAGTTTTATACTATGGTCTTTTAGCTAGAGCTACTGAGCTATCATTAGTCTTTATATTTTAATCATAGACTGTTCAGCCCCTGGCCTATTTGATTATGTAGATTATGTTTGGCACAGAACGGGGTTGTGTGCCACTTAGCCTTAGCATCCACTCCAAGATGTTTGGCTGTAGTGTCATCGAAGGTTTTTTTTCCTGCATCTCCTCTGTCGACGATGAAAGCTCACTCCATTCCGAATTGGGTATAACTGGATACTTGCTAATAGTTTGATTTAAATAATTGTCCAGCTTGCTTCACACACTACTAAAGAGTTCCTCGAGTGATAAGTTTACTTTGTGTGAAGCTTTATAATATTATTTTCTACTATAAATTTTTAGATTCACTTATCTAATGTGCCACTGGATAATGCGGATTTGCCGCTACGTAGAGTCACAAATTGTGTTTGGCATTTATAACTATGGTGGTTGATACGTCGTTGTAGATAGGTGTAGATTCTCCGTGAGGGTGATTCCTCAACAACTCAGTTTTTCTTTGAGCAAACACCGCAGGAGCCGGGGCCTTTAGAACTTAATTAAATATTGGTTTAAATATTGCCACGAGTTATGTTCTGCCTCAATTTTAAAATATTTGGTGTTACTAATTTCAATATGCGACCTACTTCCTACAGATCTGGTCTTGGAAAGAAAGACTAAAGTGTTGTTTTTTTGTTTTTTGTTTTTTTACCTAGCCCAAACATCCTGGTAGGGGTGATTGTAGCCAATCCGCCAAGTTGCCTGGCTGGGCTAAACCTAGCCAAACTTCCTAATTTTGTTTTGCCTAAAATTAGTCACACACACACACACGCGCGCGCGCATGCATATATATATATATATATATATATATATATATATATATATATATATATATATATATATATATATAAGTAACATTATACGCTTTGTTAAATGCATACAAGACGAGCGGGCGTCTAAACAGCTATGCCACAGATTCCTCCTGTTTAAAAAAAAAAAGTTTGAAAATCAGATTTGTCCAATGTTTGGGCGACCGTCTTCTTTTTGCTAGTGCTAACCCTAGCATATTGGGGTCATCTGCTGGCGCAGCCTCGGCCTCTACTTCCGTAGAACAATGTCTACTTAGAAAATCAGCATCTATGTTATGTCCAGGAAAAGTATATGGGAAAAGTATATGTCCATGAAAGTATATGGTTGTAGTAGGGGTGACCACCTCATCAACCTGGTGTTCAATTGTTTTGACAAAACCAAGACCATCAATGGTTGATGGTAGCTTTGAACCGTAAACTTCGCTCCGTACAGATTAGTCTGGAACTTTTGAATATCCCATACCAGAGCTAAAATTCTTTCTCAATGATGGAGTAGTTAATCTTCGGGTTTACATCTAACGTATGCTGCTGGAAAAAAGCAGCTCTTCATTGTCAAAACCTTGTTGTAGCAATGTTACTCCAATCCTTGCGTTACTCGCCTCCTTCCTCAAGGTGAACGGGCGTGACAAATCCGGTAGTTGTTGAACTGGCTTCGCTGTGAGTTTGTCCTTCACCGCAGTATAGGCCTCTTCACACGCTGGCGTCAATTTTACTTGTTCGGGTGCTCCTGCTTTAGTGGCATCCGCCCGTGGCCCCGCAAGAATGTTAAAGTTTTTAAAAAGACTTCTGATTAAATCCACACAGGGATACGAAAGATCTGACATATTTTTGGTCTGGGGGTCTGGTGGCCTTAAGTAGTTTATATAAATTCCTTTGTTCTGGGCACACGTGTCTTTGAAAAACTGTATGTCCCAAAAATTCCAACTGCCGTAAAGCGAGTTGGCATTTAGCTGGTCTGGTGGTGAGTCCTGTCTCAGCCAGTCTCCTTGACAGTCTGTCGATGGACTGCAGATGTTTCTCGAAAGTGTCCGAGGCGATAAGGATGTCATCCATAAAGTTACTTATACTTAGGTCATTTAATGGATTTAATAAGTATCTCATCATTCGGGTGAACACACCAGGAGCGTTGCTCAGCCCGAATGGGACCATGTTGAATTCGTAATGACCGTAAGTTATACTGAAGGCCAAATACAGTCGGATTTCTTTCTTTACTGCAATCTGGATGAAAAACTTGCTGAGGTCTATCTTAGAAAAATACTTCACTCTACTTAATCTTGAGATATCCTTGATCCAGTAAAGGTTCCGCTTGAAACTCCATAACTCCGTTTAGCTGCCGATAGTCGATGCACAATCGATGCTCTCCACTAGGTTTCCTCAGTAACACGATTCCGAGGGTGAAATTATTCCTTCTTTTAATAAAAGGTAATTTATTTCGGCGTGTAAAGCCTCCTGTTTTGCATATGGAACAGGATAATACTTTTGACGGACTGGGTCCGCGTTAGTTAATTTCATATCAAACTTTGCGAGTATAGTCCGACCCGGCTTGTCAGGGCGTGAGACATTAGAATTTGCCTCATTTTCTCCGACTCAGACGTCTCCAAGTCAGGGTTGATGAGGATATCACTCATGATCGCCTGAGGTTTAAGTGAGTACCCTACCCCTGAGTCTCCTCCACATTCTACCTCAGTTGCCACCGATAATGCCATCAGATGCCCCGGTGGATCAGCTTCTCTCTCAGCATACTTTATAAATAAGTTGATGTGGAATACTTTGTTTTTCTCGAATAGCAATCTTGTAGTTAGTGCGGCATACCTTTTATTTGATTGGAACAGGTCCATGCCATCCAATCTCAAGTTTATTACTCCCTTGGGGTAATAGTAGTCAAGCCGTGTCTCCTACCTCCAGAAAAAAAAAGTCTTTGGCTTTCTTATTATAATAAGAGGTGTGTTTCTTTCTGTCAAGACGAAGGCTGGAATTAGCCAGTTTCCATCCTGTCTTCAGTTTCCGTTTAAATTCCTCCACATACTGTGAAACAGTGACGACAGTTTCATTCACTTCCTCTTCAGTCTAAGTCATAATTAAGGCTTCCAACGGTCCTTTCATAGGTCTACCAAATAATAGTGTAGCAGGTAGAACTTGCATTGGATAACATCGTGACAACTGGACAGATCGAGGGGAAGATAGGCAGAAGCAGGCCAAGAGAAATTATGCTGGATGGATTGAGACGGTGGCATGGAGGAATATCAGCAGCAGAGTTGATCTAGAACACCAAAGACCGAGATCTGTGGAGAGTCATGAACGCCTATGCCAGCTGCCATGGCACTTGATGATGATGATGATGATGATGATGATGATGATGATGATGATGATGATGATGATGATGATGATGATGATGATGATGATGAGATGAAAGTTCTGTTGAAGCATGAGGTACTTCACGGTATGAAAATAAAGCAGAGGGCAAGCACTCGTGCCAACGTTCTGGCTTCTCCTGTGCTAGCTTACACAGGATCGACACGAGAGTCCCATTAAAACGTTTTACCGTCCCATGCTTGAGGGTGGTAAGGACTTATGTGGATACGGCGCGTTTGAAAGATGTTGAAGACTTCCTCCATTAACTTACCTTGGAACTGCAAACCATTGTCCGTCAAAAGCTGGTTATGAAAGCCTAATCTGGTGAAGATAGCCATCAGGGCATCCGCCACTCTCTTAGAATCAATTCCCGCTAGAGGTATAGCTTTCGTAGAGGTATAGTAAATATATCTACGAGAATTAGAATAAACGTATTCTTCCTCTTGGAGCGCGGCAGATAACCAACAATGTCCACGGCGATCCGCTCAAACGGCTCACTCAAAATTGGCATTTCGCCCAAAGTTGCTGGTGCGGGTCCAGTGGTTTGGTGATACCCGCTGACAGTCTGGGCAGAATTTGACATACCGTTAAATATCGATTAATATCCCAGGCCAGAAATAATGTCAAGTAATAAGCTGGGTGGTGGCTCCCGTTCGCATATGTCCACTAAGCGATATGGATGGCGTGTCCCATTTGTAAAATTTTATCGCAAAACTTCTTGGGGACTATAAGTTGTCCGTGGTCGTTTTGACTTTTCCTAGCTTTTGACTTTCCTTAGTGGTTTACTTTTCGTAGCTTTTGATTTCCCCAGCTTTTGATTTTCCCTTGCTTTTTGACTTACCTTAGCTTTTGACTTTCTCTATTTTTTATGCTTTTTATTTATTTATTTATTTTTTTAAATTTTCCTTAGCTTTTGGCCTCCCCTAGATTTAGACTTTCCCTAGCTTTTGACATTTCCCTGTCCAACTACAAGACAGTAGGTTTATTGGGTTTATTTTCTAGGGTTAACTTTCTCTAGCCTGTGACTGTTCCCCATTCTATCTACAAAGATGCCCGTTATTCTGTATCAATGCTCAGTTGTGGGAAAAGAATGCGTGTACGTCCGTAGAGCTATAAAGCGCATAGGTCATAGGTTAACAGGCTAGGCTGCTTACACGGTTGTCATGATTTTTAATTCCCAAACTAAATGGATTTTTAAAAATTGATTTGGGATCCTAGGACGATCCAGCCTTAAAAAGGGTACCAGTTAATATCCTGGTAAGTAAAGTCGGAAGGTGTAATATTGACTAAAACATCCATGAATTATCAAATGGTCTATAATAAATATAGGGCTACCACCATATTCCACTACGCTACTTGACATGTAAAACGGGTCCTTTAATTTATTTTACTTTATATATGGACACTTACTAAACAAGCTGAACAGCGCATAAATGCCTTGAATATAAATGTTATAGACGGGTTCTAAGAACATCTTGGATAAAGAAAAGAACAAATGCATCCATAATTCAAGAAATACTTGAACAAGGTCGGCTATTAAAAACGATAAAACAAAGACAATTGAAATATTCTGGTCACTTGAAACCTCATGAAAGTTTGGAGAGAACAATAATGGAGGGGTATATGCCTGGGAAGAGAGGAAGAGGAAGACCAAAGAGAAGATGGGTGCAGGGTGTTTCAGCTGATCTCCAGATGGGTGTATCGGACGCGGGACATGCTACTGAATGAATGAATGAATGAATGAATTAATTAATTAATTAATTAATGTTCCTCATGGACAGGTAGAAAAACCCATGAGCAAGCCCTACGAGAAGCAAATGAAAACCGTAATATTATTAGAGAAATTAGACGCAGACAGTGAAAAAGTTGGCGTAAGAAGAGATCAACTAGAGAAATTAGTGACAACTGGCAAGATTGAGGGGAAAAGGACAAGGAGAAGGCAGAGAAGTAAATACCTGGATGGCTTGACCACATGGCACGGTCGGGACAAGAACATAGACCTGATTCACGACTCTGGTGATCGTGTCAGATGACGAAACAGGACCGCCCAACCTTATCGGCAGGACACATGATTATGATGATGATGATGATGATGATGATGATGATGATGATGATGATGATGATGATGATGATGATGATGATTGTATACTGTTTACATTTCCACAGCTGTACCGCAATTCCACGAATGTTACTCATGTTATCAAAGACTAGAACATCTTTGTTAACTATACTTACTGTGTTTTGTCAGTGTTCTGCGTAACTTAAAGCAGTTTTGACACGTATGACGCAAACAGTAGGGGAAAAATGTTCAAAAGACACCAACAGGCCAATGTATCCCGTTCCAGAATTTGTAAAACACCGCAATTTTTTTGAAAACGTCGAAAACTAAAGCCATGCACAACATGAGCATATTCGCTAGATTGTCAAATAAATAGTGCATACATCTATGGCGGGAATCTGCCCTCACGCAACACTGGCTGTCAATCTAGGGAAAACTCAGCATCTCGACGCTGGCTGGTAGGTGCAGTTACCCCACGCTGTAGATAACACACACACGCACAAACACAAGTACGTGCAATGCTTTTAAGCCGTGTAGCCGAAATATCTTGATTCCGTTACTCAACAACCCCCTAGCACGAGAAAATTGGCTACGAATAATAAGAAAAGGATGATCGCTTTCACAGACGAAAGCCTGAGAAAATACTGATAACGGTTTTCTTAATGTGTTCTACGTTGAGGGTGTGAACACCGAAACCGCCTTTTATTTTACAAATTAATTGTTGTAAATACCAGTAATTTGATTCCCGTTGTTTTGCGTATAGTTTTAAGCCCGATAGTGTAAGTAACAGTAATTTAAAGCTCAGTTTTGTCAGCATCAGGTGCCTTGTCGACTTTTATTGGTGATTATGCTTTTCTCAATTTATTTTGCGATCTTCAACGGCATGTATGTGTTCGTGTGTTTTCCTTCCGTGCCATGAGACAATGAATGAATCACCCCCTCCCCCCCCCCAAAAAAAAAAAAAAACGAGTAGATTGTGAGCTTTACTAGAACACGATTACAAGAAACAACATGGACGTAGCGGCTAAAGCCTTCGTCAGTACAGAACAAACACAAACAGACACACAGCTATACTAATACATGAAAAACACTGCATGAAAATATTAAGGTTACTTATCTGTATGCCGGCTCCGTGGCCGAGGAGTTAGCAGCTTTCTCCGCTAACCCCGAATACTCTCGTCACGTGACGCGACGAGAATTAGCAGTGGTTCGAATCGCAAAAGTGACTTATGAGAGTATGGAGCCGGTCGCTCAGAAAGTCGTGGCGTGCTGATGAGCGTAATCTAGCCTAGGAATCAACATACAGCTGAAAGATGCTGGTGTTGACCGCAATATCCGGAAACAGGATGGAAACGCGGGGGAAAAAAAAAAAAAAACTTATCTGTATCCTTGCTTGGCGAGGGTGTGGAGGAGTAACGAGGGGATCTGGCCGATGCTCGACGCTTAGAGGAAAGGCGAGACGCACATATAATCAGATTGCTACTGGTACTATTGGGATTGGAACTCTTCGCTGGCTTCTGAGGATGGGGACGGAGCGCTTATGGGAATGCCCCGAATGCTGCGATGTCGGTTCCTAAATCAATCAATCAATCAATCAAATCCTTGCTTGGCCAAATACGCCTCAAGCTCTCAATTGGTTTAGTGACTATCAGTGGATTGAATGAACCGAATGACAAGACTGTGAAGAATGTTCTCTTGCTAACTTTCTCTATCTCCATTTCCACAAATCTTTCCGGTTGTCACAACATGTTTCAGTCTTTTGACTTCTCATCATGTGGCCAGAGGATGAAGACTGACTCTTCCTGTTTGTGATAATTTGTCTTTACTAATTATTCTTTCTCAAAATGTCCAGATTATTCATTATGGCTGACCAAGGAAATTTCGTCATTCTTTTATAAAACCATATCTCCAAAGCTTCCATGGATTATTTGCCCTCTTCTTCTTCTTCTTCTTCTTCTTCTTCTTCTTCTTCTTCTTCTTCTTCTTCTTCTTCTTCTCCTCCTCCTCCTCCTCCTCCCCCTCTTCTTCTTCTTCTTCTTCTTCTTCTTCTTCTTCTTCTTCGCCAGTCAGATGTTAAACCGGTTATATGTAAAATACACGAATTCTTTTCATAACTTTCAGTGACAAGGATTTATTACATAACATGTCCTTCGATGTGATAGTTTGCATGCTTTTTTTCCCTTTCTTATCGTATTCTGTTCTTTATCTCTGTGGTACACCTTCCATCTGATATCAGTCATGTTCCTGAATATTTGAATGTCTGCACTTGCCCCCAAAATAACATCATTTAATTTAATCGTGCATTTGGGCACTGTCTGTTTCTTTGACATCACCATGACTTTTGTCTTCCTAATATTCAAGCAAGGCCACTTTTTTTTCTCAATTTCTACAACCACTGTTTATATTTTTTTTTTTTTTAGTTCCCTTTGACTTGTTGCTATGAAGATGGTGACATAAGCATAATTTAAGTTCAAAACAATGTTTTCCCGTAGTCAATTTGAATAACGAATACACAAACAACAGATTTCACGATTTATGGTCTGGCATATTTCGCTGCATCTCATAGGGTAGGCTACATGCTGCAGAAATCAGACAACATAAACTAAAGTGATTAGATAAATCCTTTAAGCTAAAATATACATATTCACACATTAATTTTACTTGTCAACCACGGTAATTTTAAACTGACTGTCATGTCTTTTTGTTTGCACAAAACTTGTTTCTGCCGATTAATGGCGATTAACACATACAAAATGGTCGCTTGTTAAAGGTCGCTGAAGCAATTGTCATTAATCGGCAGAAGCCAGTTTTGTACAAACAGAAAGACGTGATATTCACTTCAAAATTACCGTTGTAGTCAATTGAAATTACTGTCTGAATCTCATCTCATCTCATCTCGTTCCTCTTGTACCCTGCAGTGTCGAGGTGAAGCGGGAGAGTGTCCGCTTATGGGCTTCATGTATCCATATTCCCATGGACTATGCAATTCCCTCCGTCCATCGTTTACGTGGTCAGCCTCTTCCTTTGCTTCCATCTGGTCTGTACATTACTGCCTGTTATGGTATACTGTTAGTTGTTAACCTACTTGCATGGCCAAACCATTTGACTCTAATAAAATCTAGCGCTGCTATAACCCCCACTTTAGTCCTGATTTCTTCATTTCTGATCTTATCTCTTCTTGATACATTGAGTATTCTTCTCAGGAATCTCATTTCTGTTGTTGCAATTTCATTTTTCTCTTTTTCTGTCATTGTCTAGGTTTGGCATTGGTAGCACAGAGTTGGTAGGAAGATTGTGTTGTAAAGTGCTTTCTTAGTAGTTATTGATACATGTTTGTTCTTTAGTATTGGTGCCATTTGTCCAATGAGCTGGTTTGCCTTATTGCACCTATTTTCGATCTCGTCTTCTGATTTGCCATTTGATGATATTGTACTTCTAAATACTTGAAACTCTTTATTTGTTTCATGGGATGTTCGTTTATGTGAATTGTTGTTGTTTTTCTTTCCTTCTTTATTATAGTCATTACCTCTGATTTACTTGCGCTAATTTTATTGTTATGTTCCCTACACATTTCGTTTAGACTATTAGTGTGGTCTTGTAATTCAGCTTCTGATTTTGCTATTAGTGCTTGGTCGTCCGCAAACAGCAGTTCTCTAATGGTGTAATTTGTAGATGGTTCTTCTTCTGTGTTCTCGTCATGCGGTGTTCTTGAGGCCTCTGTTTGGCTGATTTCTTTACAAATGTTATCTATATAGGTTATGAACAAGAGGGGGACAGGGGATAACCTTGTCGTACTCCGGATCTTATAGTCAAGGGTTCTGCGTGTCTTCCAGTTGCTCTCACTATGCATTCACTGTTGTTGTATAAACTTCTACATAGGTTTGTTAGATGTGTACTCACTCCATATTGTTTAAGGATTTCCCACAGCTTGTTTCTATCTATTCTATCGAATGCCTTTTCTTGGTCGACAAAGACTTAAGTAGAGTGTTTCATTAAAGTCGATTGATTTTTCTATAAGTTGTCTAAGAGCAAAAGTGGCATCTGTGCATCCTTTATTTTTCCTAAATCCAAGTTGTGTTTCTCTTAGCTTGGGGTTCTATAGTAGTTCGTAATCTTTTCTCAAGAATATTGCCAAATATTTTCCCAGTATGACTCAAAAGGGTCGCCTCTGTGACGTGTGCAGTCCCTTTTACTACCTTTGTTTTTCCAAATTTGGATAATTACGGTGTTTAACCAGTCTCGCTGTGTCTGTTGTTCTACCCAAACATGGTTGAATAGTCTATGTAGCCATGCTGTTCCTACTTCTCTTGCTGCTTTAATTAGTTAATTTGGTATTTCATCTTGTCCCGGTGATTTGTTTAATGGGGCTAATCTGACGGCTTCTATAATTTCTTTTTTTCAGTATGTCTGGTGTTTGTTCTTCGTTGTCATCTGTGTCGGTTTCTTGAATTTCTGTGACATCTGATGGAATGTTGAGTTGTTCGAAGTACTGTTTCAATCTTATTAGGATTTGTTTTTGTTCACTTATTGGTTCTCCATTTTCGCTGTTAATTATTTCAGTTGGATCAACGGGTTCTTCTCTGGTTCTTATTGCACTTATCTTTTTGTAGAAGTTTCTAGTTGCCTTATTTAGGTTTTATTTAAGGTTTCTCCAAACTCCTCCAAGTCTTTTTGTTTTTCTCTCATTACTATTCTATATTCTATGTAATCACGTTCTTGTTTGCTCTTCAACCACTTTTTATATTTTTCCTTTTTGTCTTTTACAGCTTTCTTTACCTCTGCGTTCCACCAACTTATTTTCTTTAACCGTGTTTTACGTTTTGTAGTGGGTCCACGTGTTATTTTTACAGTATTTATAATGCTTGATTTGAACACCCCCCAGAAGTTCTTCCACTGTTTTTCTTTTTATAGGTAATTTTACTAAGATTTCAGTTAGTTATTTCCCATAATTTTTCCTAACTACCTCGTCCTTGAGGTTTTTCAAGTTTACTGATTCGTATGGCATATTTTTCTGGTCTTTTCTTTATTCTTCTGTTGTTTCTTATTGCGGTAACAACTGCTTTGTGGTCTATGTTTATACCTAAGTTGGGCACTGCCCTTGCATCTAATATATTTCTCTTTCTGTTATTTCTTGTTAATATAAAATCAATTTGGCTTTTATTATTTAGATCGTTCCATTTATACCAGGTGTATATTTGTGAGCCTTTGTGTTTATAAAATGTGTTTATTAATATTATATACAGGTCATATTGACTGCATAGCTCTATCAGGCTACTTCCGGTATCATGTTGGTCTCCAAATGCTCCAAGATGTTTTTCTATGGGAGAGTTTATACGGACTCAAGTCCGTATAAACTACTGTGTATATACGGACTCGAGTCCGTATATACACAGTAGTTTATACGGACTTGAGTCCGTATATACACAGTAGTTTATACGGACTTGAGTCCGTAGAGTAGTTTATACGGAGCTGGGTATAGCTGAAGTATGAAGCTGTTTAAATATCAAGAATAATTTTCCAGATTAGTATCCTCAATGTGTCCCCATGCGAGTTAAAGAATTGTTAACTTGCGTTTCTGTACACTAACTGTTTACTACAGGCTTCCATCTTTGTTGACATTACCGCCCTACTATTTCCTGCTATCGATGTCTTTATAATTCCGGTCCAAGCTGACAGTAATATGCGTCGCCTCAGAAAGACATGATTAGGCAATTCAAACACCAGGTTTCCGACTTACTGGCCTGATGAATTAACAAATAAACAAGGAAATGCTACGCACATAAAGTGCAGGAAAACCTGGTATATGTGAAGCAGGTTGAAAAGAGAGAGGGGGGAGATAGATAACGAAGATAGTGTGAGAGACAGAGATACGAGAAAGATGTGTTGTGTTGAAAGACATAACAAAGTGATAAAGACAAGTGAGAGAAAGAGGGTGTAGCAAAACGCCAGTGGCCCATGTCCTTATGCATTCTTTTATTTTGGGTAAACAGGGGGAAACGGCTTTCGGAAGCTCTCAGTTCTCTTGTTCGCTCAAATCTCCATGAAAGATGGTTCTTTGGGTTATCTTCATACCACAATCTTTACATGGAGCGAATAGATATATGTCTTTTCTTTCGGGTAGACCCGATGGAGCGCCTTGCGCCAAATGTGCATTGGTGCGGCTGCTGGTCAATTCATGGCTGTGCCAACACCTACCGTTTGCTAGTTGCAGCATGTCAAGTTGAGTTAAAGATCAAGACAGAGGTGCAACATACTACTGAGGCACTTGGAAAGGTAATACTTGGGTTGTGGGTAGTTCAGCCAGACCTGGACTTATAAATGTATTTTGTCTCGAAGGGGAAGATGAATTGGCGAAAAGCCAATCATAACAAATGAAGAGTTGGTTGACCGTTGGCAAGCTAACTAGGCGTCTTGTTCTTGGCATAGCCGGGGAAGTGAATCTGAACAATATATCTCCCCAGAGGATTTCATTTGTTCTTGGCGTCAGATGAGCTGTTGCTATCTTTCTTTCTACGGCTTGAATTGGGCATATTGTCATCTTTCTGTAGAATATAATCATTGGATAGCTATGGTATGACGGAAGGAGGGAAGGGCTCCTTGGGGATGAGGTCCACCAATCTATGACCTATCTTCTTGAGCCAGAAGAGGCTATCCACAGGACTATCTCTTTCGTCTGTTACTCGATAGGATGATGTCGGGAAGATAATGGACTTCTCTATCTCAATGAGAGAACCTGAACTCATCTACACTATGGCTTGTGCAGGGCAATGCCGGTACATTGGGGCGACAGCTCAGTCGAGAGCGGCGGCCGGAGGGGGTGGTATCTTCCTTCTTATTCTTGCTGGCAATAGGGAACGAAACTTCTTTACATACATAAATGTACCCACACCACACCACAAGATTTTGGTTGTGAGAAAGGCATGGTTTGCAAGTGAGAGGGAAGCATGGAAATGAATGTGCCCAATCATAATAAAGGCTTGGTATGAATGTGGAGAGTGTGTCTTGTAAACAAAAAGTTCATAGGGTGGACAACCGGACATCTACAAGCTGGAGGTCTACTCAAGCCCGGACGTAGCCAATCCAGGGGCTACCTGACAGGTCAGGCCCATTCATTCGGGTATCGTATATACTATATGTCAAATGTAGTAACTGAGGCCCTATTGGTCCTCAGGATTGTGTGATACATGAGTCAGCCCAGTCGCTCAAATATTGTTTGTCATCCCCAGGGTCCTCTTCTGTTGGACGTGACTAAATCGGACAATATCGACAGTGCTTCTATGCTAAAGCCAAATACGTCTGATGAAGCAGGTCAAGGTATTGGCCATACCACACATGGTGTGCCTAAATCTGAGATAGAGGCAAGGTGCATATCTTGAGCCAATGACAATTTGCAGTAATGGCGCAGCTCAGGTCCTTTCAGCGACATAGGCCCGAGAGCAGTTGATTTCTGGGCTGAGTCTACGCATGATTATCCTGCATATCTTGAGCCAATGACAATTTGCAGTAATGGCGCATCTCAGGTCCTTTCAGCGACATAGGCCCGAGAGCAGTTGATTTCTAGGCTGAGTCTACGCATGATTATCCTGCATACCCAGTTTGTACCGGACATTGAAAGGCACCTATCTATTATAATTCCATGAACAATTCACATTATCGGAAACCATAATTCAATAGAAGTCCTCAAAAACCAGTGGCTTTGATTCTACAGAAGCCTGTTGAACTTACACCCAAGTGCCGGGAAGGAAGGAGATTCTGGCACATGTGGTGAGATGTATGTGGACAGATCGGACAGTATATGAAGCTGGGTCTGTGACTATGGCAACCTGAGGATCTGTGCCTGAACTTTATCAGTGTTGTGTCTGTTAGAACTATCTGTGTTAACTGCCTTGATGTTTTCCTGTGCTGTCCTTTCTTGATTTAATAAATCACGTTTTAGTTTATTCCAACGATCACTGCGTGATATATATGGATCAGCCAGAAGAACACTGCAGAAAATAGGTCCCTAGGTCGAAAGAAGAGTGACAGTGAGTCCGGGGAAAACGGAGGAGGGTTGGCAAGTCAAGACCTATCCCAGCCAGGGCTATAGAAGATTATTGAAACATTGTGACCGGGCTATTTGGGACCCTCCACGTAGCTTGTTACAGAGGGAGGGATATATATATATATACTTTAACAGATGGATCCCTAAACAGATCATAAATGTCTTTGTTACTTCTTCTTTTCCACTCTCCACTTTGTGTATCCCTAATGGGTCCAAAGATGCGTCTTAAAATTCGCCCAGGCCCTGGCGGGGATCTATATATCTGTCTCTGTCTGACCCGGCCCGTCTTCGCCCAGTACCTGATGGGGAGCATCTCATTTAATGTTAGTAATATATATCATTTTACTCAGGGAATTTAGGACAATGTAGTGGAATAATAATTAGAGAGATTAAGGATGGTTGAGAGGGAGGAGGGGAATGTGAAATGGTAGGATCTTCCAGTAGGGCATCTGCTGGGTTTCTACCTGTTCCTTTATTCTTTCCTGGTGTTGTCATGTCTCAGATCATATGATTGAGTTATTTGGCAGTATGACAGAGATCGGATCTCTGTTATATATCTGAGTGCTGTTATTGGCCTACACTTACCTAATTCCGGCCAGGACTGAGTTGCCCTCACCATAGTATTCTCTATTCTACAGGTTTCATTGACAGGTCCATGTATGTGTGCTATGATTTTCAACAGTGAAGCTAACACAAATTTAGAAGATGATCGCTCAGAGTTTGCTGAGAGGCCGCTACATGGGGCTTATACCCAAGTTGGTTTGCTGGAACCTGGCTTCTGCTGAGCAGGACATGCTGATGAGATTTATGTTTAGCAAGTGATAGTTGTATCACTGAACAGTCAGAACATTATATCTATATACAACACTGATAACAGGAACATTTATATAAAGTTATAAAAATATCTGGAACATTCAGATGGTGGTGTTAATATGGGAAATCTTTACAAACAGTGACACTAGATCAATTAAGATTTCCTAAGTAACATTGACAATAGTGTTAGAATTCTCTGAGCAACAGTTTTCACGAGACCGGAGAAGCATCACCTCGGTGAGGCTGCTTGTCTGGAATACATGGTGCTGGTGTGTTTTCAGCACAGGGATGAGAATGACTATACTCTTGAACACTGATCTGAGTCTATAGACACTTTAGAGTACACGTCACACATTCTACACCCTATATATACACACACACTTCTCCTACATATACTCTT
Source organism: Cepaea hortensis (assembly GCA_963921405.1). Lineage (NCBI taxonomy): Eukaryota > Metazoa > Mollusca > Gastropoda > Stylommatophora > Helicidae > Cepaea > Cepaea hortensis. Next base: position 38,548,190 of record OY992897.1, on the reverse strand, counting down.
TGCTTTAATAAATTTCTTGTGTTTATTTGTTGAGGCTAGAGTTGTCAAGTATGTTATGTTGGGGAAGATTGAGAGGGGGCATGATCCAGGGGTGAGTAAGAGTGAGAAGAAGGTGTCCTCAGATTGAGGGAGTGTGTCGACGGAGTCACTCGATCACCAGTGTCGTGGATCAGCTCAGTGTTCAATGCCATGTGGCCAAGCCATCTAGGTATTTTCCTCTCGGTCTGTTCCCTTCGATCTTGCCAGTTGTCACCAAGTTCTCCAATCTATTTCTTCTCACATGTCCAAACAATTTTGACTGTGTTCATTTGTCTCTTGTAGTACTTGGTCATTGGTTTTTCTGTTAGTCCATGGTATTCTTTGCATTTTCCTGCATATTGCAGCATGGTTGTTAACAGTAACATAGAATCAGCAATGTCTATAAGCAGTGCAATGATTGTGGAGGTGCATTCAGACAGAATGGCATTTTGAAATATCACATGAGAACACACAGGAGATACCTCTCCACTACCAACTCAATAATTAATCTAGGGTTGTTAATTAAAACAATTTTACTACAACAAGAAAACTCTCAAAAAGAAAATACCCATATTTTCAAAATTTATTATACATAAATGATGATATTGGTTATACATGTCATAAAATAACAATTTACTTTACAACAAAGGGCATATACATATTACATTATAATTAATACATATAATCAATCTGCCTTATTCTCCATTTCCTCTCATACATTCTTTCATTCAACATCTCTTATGAAGCAGCTACACCTCTTTGCTGTGCACTAACAAACTATGACAGTTGGCTGCACGGGAATGAGAACACATGTAGAAAATTTACTTCAATCGGATGGACCGTCTGCGAATGCATAAATATACATACGTACATACATTGTTTTATGAATATATATATATATATATATATAAAGATAATCTGACAAAACAAATATACCACAAAATATAACATTATACATTTGAAAAACTTTTACATATTTTACTAACATTAAAGGGTATCATATATAAAGTTATTATCTACCCCCAGCAGTCAGTACAAAACCATTTCTTAGGTTTAGAAGCAGAACGCACACCAACACAATCGAAGTGATACCACTCAAAACATCCGTCACACTCAATCATCTTTATACTCCCATCGTCCCTAACAGCGCAAGAATTGCAGCTGAAAAGTACATTCTTTTTTTTTTCTTCAATTCTGGCCTGCAAGGTTACCCATGCCTCTTGAACAAAGAGACTTTCAATTGATGACAAAGAAATGCTTTCATTAGCAAAGATGGATAGTATGTTCTCTGCTGACTTTAGATTAGAAACAGAGTAAGGTGGAAGGACAGATGAATCGAGCAGACAGCCAGATAGAAGCATCTGCTTCTTCCCATCATATGATCTGGAATGAAAGTCCTGTGGACACGTAATATGAAAGGTTTGTGAAATCAGAGAATAAGCAGCCCAAAGTTGTGGACAATTCCACCAATTCTTAGCAAAGTATGAGACAACATCAGGAGAGGAAAGTTCAGAAATCTTGTCTTTGAGGGCATTGTACTCAGATACATCAGTGCAGGCCTTTTGATCTGCAAACAGTTCAAGCAGACAAGTAACTTGAGAGGAGTGCAGCTTTCTCTGCTGAAGAGCTTTTCTGACAGCTGTGAATGTGTGGAAAGCACAGAGACGAATTGCAACAGAGGGAAGAGATGTCTCAATAGCACAGATTTCTGCCATGTCCTTGTCGACAAATATAGTCTGAGGGAGGGTTGATGAAAAAGCACTTGAAAAAAAAGAAAGACAAGAAGAGATGACAATAGCGTCTTCTGCACCCAGAAATGCATGAAATACTGGCCTACCTTGACCGTTGCTGTCCACGACAAGAATGTTTAGGAGGGGGTAATTATTTTTGTTCACCTTATAGGTAGTGTCCATAATAAGAACCTCAGGAAATTGAGCCAGATAATGAAGCATTTCTTTAGTCATAAATGCTAAATACTTAAACTCACCACCCTCATTTGTTCCATACTTAACCATCCCCCCCTCAGCTTGCAGCGTTTCTAATACCTTCGCCACATTCTCAGACTCCTCCGGGCTTCCCTGGTCACACAGCTTGTATTTTAAATTCCACACATCATGTCGGAGTAGTATTTGCCCATCATTCTGCCTCACGATGTCTTGAATGTCGCGAACAGGCACAGACTTTACAGAAAATAGCGTTTTCAGCGCACTTGACATGTTTGGTTTTCGATTTTCCGGATAGAGTTGCGAGAACTGAAACCAAAAAAAAAAACATACTTTAAAATTATTTTATATAATTATGTATAAGAAATAATCAAGCATTTAGGTCTCCCCCTTAATGTAAACAGTGACAAAAAGACTTTTTTCTAGCAATTTGATTTAGCACTCTTGATTTGTGGGGTATCACATAAGAAAAAAATACCAGAGAATTTTGTAAAAAATACCGTTTTTCCAGTAGGGTGGTTCTCATGTACCAAGTGGCAGCTGGCGACTTTCAGTTTACATGTAGCCCGATCCTCCACCAGACGTATAAAAGCAGGGCATCCGGTCTTTAATGTTCTGAAACAATTTGTGGATGTCTTTCATCAATCATATAAATCTTATAAATAATAATAATAAATATATATATACAAAATAAAAAATTAAAATATAATAAATATCTTGAATAATTAACACTTTGCAAGCCTTATCCTGGTGCGAGGGAATGCAACCCAAAGACAAAATAGTCATGGCAGGGCAGACCAGACCCTAAGCCTTGGTTGGCAGCTGGTCTGGGATCGAAGCTCCAACAGGCGGACAGTGAGAGCATTGCTTTGCTGATCCAGCAGCTTCTGCAGCTTGTCTTGTTCCAGATGTATGTTTAGGTGTCAACCTTCCTCTGGAGTGATCTAGGCGAGAGAGGGATCATGCTGCATGGGCAACACATGGTTTCTTTATTTTAGCCCAGGCGTTGTGCTAAATTATGGACAGGACCATGTTTTCATATGCATCTACTGTGGGCAAACATTTGCAGCAAGAATTGGCCTTACCAGCCACACTCGCCACGGGTCGTAGTTATTAAGTATTTTTGAAGCACAATGTACCAAACTATCATCTGTCAAGACGGCAAGGTGCCAATGGTATGACCAGCAATGTATAGAAATTTCAGAATTTTTAAAACCATAATATCCCCTCTGCCGTGTGTTCACCGTGACGAGGTAGAGGGGCTTGTGTGTTCTAATGACCCAATGACGCTGGTAGCATATTGCGCCATGAAGCAAATTCAGACTATCTAGGAGTCACCTTTGATCGCCGCCTGACATGGAAGACACAGGTTGAGACATGGTGTCAGGCATAGACGTTCTTTTACCTGCAGCCTTCCACACTTTACCGTCTGGTTTGTACCTTGGCTTTTCATATTCTTCAATAAAATGGCGCTCAGTAAGTAGAATTTATAGAGGGAACAATATATAAAGCTTACCTTTGGTTTGGCCTGATGCCTTGGCTAGTGCTCTCATGTCTACGCTGCCCTTGTTTGCAAGCATACTTTATGTGTTCATATTGGAGCCTTTCCACATATGGTATTTCATCCCTCAACTGAAAGAAAATAAACACTATTGTATTATTCACAACAAACAATTGATTTATAACTGTTACTTTTTATTTCACTTTTTTGTCCCTTTAAAATGAAATCCACCCATTCATCCTGTGTCATGGCTAAAAGCATGGGCGGTCATGACCCGGGTGGCAAGATGTTTTTTATACGCATTTTAGCCAGCGATAAAAGAAATGAAATTACTATTAGTTTTCTCGGTTTTATTCCAGTTCAGGAGGCTACTTGAGAGAATATATATATCTAATTTGATTAAAGGTGAAATTTAAAAATGTAATCAAACATTTAAAAATTGCATTGGTTTTGTATCAGATGGTGCTTCAGGCATATCATATAATATCATAATATAATAATAATAATAAATAACGTAATCTTACCTTCTTTGAGCTAGACTTGATATACAGCACACCACACTCGTCTTCGTGCTTTTTAAGAATAACCTGAAACTCCTGGTAACTTTCAAACAAGGCTCCTTTCTCTAACGCCATTTTTAACTACGCTCAGTATCGTTCGCAGAAAGCAGGACAGGAAACGTTGGAAGTGCGCTCAAACCGCAGGAAGGAAATTATCGCCAAGGAAACGCCACAAATTATCGCCAAGGAAACGTCACGTGACCAGCCGGGGTTTCCGAAAAAAACGGACCGGAAAAAACGAAGCGGAGTCCGTATAGACAGAGTAGTTTATACGGACTTGAGCCCGCTCAATTATGTCCTAGTCTTGCATTGAAATCTCCCATAACTATGATGTTGTCCTGCTTCTCTATTTTATTTAGCATGTCATGGATGTCTTCGTAGAATTCCCCGCATTGTTGCTCATTTTTGTTTGTATTACATGGTACGTAATATTTGTACTTCTTCTTCTTCAGCGTTCCGAGCCATTGAGGTTCTTTGCTGCAGATACAATCCGTCTCCATTCGTCTCTCTGGTTGATCTTCTCTTGCCAGTCGTTGATTCCAAGTGCTTGTAGGTCTGTATATATATTATCTCTCCACCGTCTGTTCATTTTCTCCTATAATATCTATATCATCTGCATAACCAAGCAGCTTGGATGTTCCTCCAAAATCACATTCAACCTTTACCTTCCTTACAACTTTCTCTAGAGCCAGATTGAAGAGCAGCGGCGATAGTGCATCACCCTGTTTCAAGCCAGATGCTATTTGGAAAGGGTCCGATTTCCTGCCTTTATATGTTACTATATTATAAGTATCTTCCGTGCATAGTCTGGTCATGTTGATTAACTTCCTTGGTATTCCAAATTCCTGCATAGCATTCCATAGACTATTCCTATGGGCACTATCATAAGCCTTTTTAAAATCCACAAAAATGTCATGGAGATCTCTTTTATATTCCCAATTTTTCTCGGCTATTTGTCGTAAGATAAATATCTGATCTATTGTTGATATGTTTTGTCTAAAACCCGCCTGGGCTTATGTATCTGTTTCGTAACAAAATAGTTTTTACAAAGGTGGGGATGTTAACCCCACGCTTCAACCCCCAACCTGGAGGACCAGGGTGTTTCTCTTTGTTCTCTACCCTTTGACCTGTCCGGCTTGGGAGGCCCTGCTGGTAGCTATATATTGGAAACCAACATATTTGTACATATGTTGTAATTATTTGTTCTTTTATTCTCACTGTTATGATTCTTTCTTATATATATATATATATATATATATATATATATATATATATATATATATATATATATATATATATATAATTTCTTGTATCCCTCTTGCTAGCAGCGGTTCAATGATTATTCCCACACCGTGTCTTGCTGTTCCACTCCAGAGTACACATACGTGTAACTGTGGTGGATCTTCTTGCATCCTTTCCCCTTTATTCTGGTGTCCGCTATTCCCATCAGTCCAATTTTCCTCTCTTCCATTGTTTCTATAAGTTCTTCTTCTTTACTACACAGAGGTTCATTGAGCCTATTTTTTAAACCGTTGATCTAACTCGTAGTCCATTAACATTGCCAGGCCTATATCCATTAAGTTAACAACCAGTCTGCCAGTAGAAGAAACAGCATCCACACTTTGTGACATTTGCCCCGGCAGACACAACATTTATGGGTTGACTGTGAATGTTATATCACTGATCCTTGAGTCAACTATTCAATGGGGCTAGCGCCACATGTCCATTGCGCCTGATGGCATGTACAAGGACTCCTTTATCTGTCTCACTAGGCCCTGCGTTCAATCCCCAGCAGTAGCAGGGCAATTTGCTTCCCGATCAGAACGGCTGCATGCTCGACTCAGCCTCAGAGAATTTAACAGGATGTGTCTGGGGAAAATTGGAGGAGAATTAAACTGGTCAACCCATCTCCATTATGTCATGGTCAAGATTATGTGAGCCATCACATCTCAACGATAGTATCAGCCATGTTGAAATACAGGACTCTTTACTAAACGTCGTGAAGCTTATCAGGCTAGCCACATATTTTAATAAACCAATCACGACAATATAATGCCCATGGGGATGCATTTATTTGATTATGTGTTGCATTCATTGGTTTCAGCAATCCTGATTTAGACCCCCCCCCCCCCCTTTACACACACACACATAAACACTGAGAGAGAGAGAGAGAGAGAGAGAGAGAGAGAGAGAGAGAGAGAGAGAGAGAGAGAGAGAGAGAGAGAGAGAGAGAGAGAGAGAGAATAAATTCTATACATCGTCAAAGAGCAAGTTACAACAGATAGCAACACACAAGTAAATCACAAGCACATAACAGTCACTGTTGTTGTACCAACAGGTAATGTTGTCCCAACTTTAAAATCGGAATTATCACAAAATCGTGCAATGTTGGAGACTTAACAGAAAGTTTGAGGAACTATGTATCAAAACATGAACTCTTACTGGTTGGTCTGTTAGTGTCTGTGGTTGACAGCTCCAAGCAAGTGTGACAGAAAGGCCAAAAACTGTTGCAAATATTCTCTGGCAAGTTTAACAGAAAGGCCAATAATTGTGACAAATATTTCCAAGCATGTGTGACAAAAAGAGCAATAAATGTGACAAATATTTCCAAGCATGTGTGGCAAAAAGAGCAATAAATGTGACAAATATTTCCAAGCATGTGTGACAAAAAGAGCAATAAATGTGACAAATATTTCCCAGCAAGTGTGACAGAAATGTCAATAACTGTGGCAAATATTCTCTGGAAAGTGTGACAGAAAGGCTAATAACTGACAAATATTTCACAGCAAGTTTAATAGAAAGGCCAATAACTGTGAAAAATATTTCCCAGCAATTGTGAAAGGCCAATAACTGTGGCAAAAAATGTCCAGGCAAATGTGACAGAAAGGCCAATAACTGTAACAAATATCTTCAAGCATGTGTGACAAAAAGAACAATAAGTGTGACACATATTTCTCGGCAAGTGTGACAGAAAGGCCAACAAATGTGTTTGATATTTCTAAGCAAGTTTAACAGAAAGGCCAATAACTGTGCCCACTATTTCCAAGCTAGTGTGACAAAAAGAGCAATAACTGTGGAAAATATTTACCGGCAGGCAAGACAGAAAGGCCAATAACTGTGACAAATATTTCTCAGCAAGCATGATCAAAAGGACAATAACTGTGACAAATATTTCCTGGCAAGTGTGACAGAAAGGCCAACAACTGTGGCAAAAATTTCCTGGCAAGTGTGACAGAAAGACCAACAACTGTGGTGAAAATTTCCCAGTAAGTGTGACAGAAAGGCCAATAACTGTGGCAAATATTTCCTAGCAAGTGTGACAGAAAGGCCAATAACTGTGGCAAATATTTCCTAGCACATGTGACAGCGAGTATGCTATTATAAATGTGTGCATGTGTGTAGATACACACAAAGATACATAAAGCCGTGAAACATACATCATTATCACCATCAGGAGGCTTGTAGGTCAAAGACTACCACAAAGTGGGTGGAGGAGCAGGTGGAGGAGAGGGGGGGGGGTCCTAATAATCAAGTCATAGTTTCTAGCAATTCTCTTCAGTTCTGTGATAAATCTCTACCCCAACATCCTTGCATGCCAATGTGATGTCATTTCTTGGACATTCTATTTTTCATTTCACCTGGATTTTTGCCCTCCGGTATTTTTGGCTGGCCATGTGGCTAGAATGCCGGATTCTCCTTTGGGAGACCCGAGTTTGAATCCTCGGTGAGGTGTGGAGTTTTTTTTGTCAGGGGCAAAACGAAAACTCTAACCTGCACAGTTCACGGCGACTCCACTAGCCAAGAGGCCGTAATTCCTCAGGCTCAAAGACCCCCCTGCCATACACCGCAAGGTACTATACTGGCAGTAAAGGACAGTTTTTTTTTACAGTATTTTCAACAGCCTACCTCCACATCCCAAATTTGGATCAACCCAAGACAGTCTATATTTCTGTACATCTTTCATTGTAAGCATTTTTCTGTGTCTTTCAGAATTTATTCATCTGTTCTCTTTCCATACCCACCCTGTGCACCCTGCAATTAATTTATTATTGTTCTTTTTTTATGATCAATCTAATAAGAGATGAAGGAATGAAATAATATATGCAAAGAGGTGGATACGAGGGGTAGAATTTTAGCTCGGCCTGAGTGCCTAATTTTCAACCCTTTGAAAATAAAGTTCATTTGTTCGTTTCTGTAACAACATCACAGCTTCTTGTCATTCTGTTTGATTAGTCTATGTATCATGGCTGTGCAGTTCTACAAACCAGATTTGTGTTGTTACTCTTTCCCACAGCTCAGTATTGATGTTACTTGATGTTAGAAAATGTACAGTTATTCTCTTCCACTGCTCAATATTATGTTAGAAATGTACAGTTATTCTCTTCCACTGCTCAATATTATGTTAGAAAATATGAAGTTATTCTTTCCCACAGCTCAATATTGATGCTACTTGATGTCAGAAACATCTGACTACATAGTTGTAAAGCAGTAATTTAAAAGGTATCAACTGTGGTAAAGATATTTCAACGATGCTGGGGATCTCCATTGCAGAGTACTCAAACCATTTGCCTCACAGTTTGGAAGTCGTCGGTTCGGTTTTTGGGCTACACTGTTCAGGCAAGGAGTGCAGTTTTTCAAGAGACCCTTAGGCGTCATCATTGGAGCTGAATTTGGAATTTGGTTTTGGAATGCTCTTGGCAGGCGATTTGCTGTTCTATGTAAAGAAGTTGTGCCAGACAGGCAGAAACCTGGTGCAATGAAGTCACTCCTTTGGCCTATAACCTTTTAACCTTTAAAATGCTTAAAGACAATGAATAAAGATAAATAAAGTAGAATAATACACTCTACAAAATACATTATTTCTGAAAATTTTTAAGTTAATGTTTACTGCACAGTTGCTGAATCATGTAGACATTCAATCAACACATCAATGGTAGTACGATGCAATATAATAACACAGAATAAAAAGTAACACTGAAGTGCACTCAAATAATTATGACAAGTATTCACAAAACAGTTGACAAGATTTTAAGAAACAAGTAAACATATTTTCTATTCTACAAATAAATGCATATTTTGTTGTTGTGTTATGCCCTGCCCTAAGTCCAGCACAACTCGTGATGCAAAAGCAAAAATAAAAAACTACCATCACAACCTTAATTTACCAGAGCTGGTACACACAGGTCATCCCTATCATCAAGTGGTAAGCCATTTAGTGTGGGAAATCATGCATCTCCATAGTTCTTTCCCCAGACAAGATCCCAAAGATATATGTCAATGAAATACTTTTTAATACTTTTCACTGGCATCAGTGGCTAATACTTTCTTTGTAAACACACTCTTCAGAGCATAAACAATTATAATCATCTGTTCCCACCCTGTTTGGGTCATGAAGTAACCCTCGTCCCACCCAGCGGTATTCTCAAATTACCAGTTTATGAGTTTTATTTCTCTAAGTCTTTACGAATCACGATCAGTTTTCCCTGATTTAGGTTTCTAAGATTTCATGTTCACACTCTATTTTTATCTTTAGCCAAATGGTAGAGTTTCCTTAAATACAAAGAATACCATGGACAGATAGAAAAACCAATGAGGAAGTCCTAAAAGAAGTAAATGAAAACCATAAACTGATTAGAGAAATTAGATGTAGACAGTCAAAATTTTTTGGACACATTATAAGAAGAAATAAATTAGAGAACTTGGTAACATCTGGCAAGATTGAGGAGAAAAGAACAAGGGGAAGACAGAGAAGTAAATACCTGGATGGTTTGGCCACGTGGAAAGGTCAAGACAAGAACACAGAGCTGATCCACGACTCTGGTGATTGTGCGAGATGGCAAAAACGTTATGATGATAAGAGTTTCCTTAGTCGTAACTTTAGGCTTACTTCTGTCATCGTGACTATTCCTACTTGTTCTGTCATTGTTCTCTTCCCCAGTTCACACAAATGATCTGCCTGGCTTGAGAGACTCACCATCACAGCTTTGTGATTCTTTGTCTCGGGTGCTATGGTGAGTGTCTTGGGGTGAATAAAGAAGCACAAAAGCCAACACAAGACATTGAAGACATGGGCGTGAAAATACATGAGGCAGGGGAGCTGGAGAAGGATCAAGAATCTCTTTGGCGGGCCATGTTGAGAATGACGTGTTACAAAGGGCCAGCAACATGAGGAAGATGAGAATGTTCCCACGCTGGCTGCAGGCACAATCTTCCGGCCAAACATAATTACAAACATATTTTTGAGAACACTACTCTTTTAAATGGCCAAACACCTGTAGGTGCAAATAATAGATATGCGAATACATTCATTTTAACTCACTCTCTAGTACAAAACAAAGCTCAATGAGTTTACGAGATTCTTGATACATGATTCACTTTTTTTAACACTTTCTGTCGCTGTTGTTTGTTACATTCACCCAATCTTATCTAAACTGTTACCTGAACTTCCTGTGTCTCATTGTGGGAAGTCTGTGGTGAAGTGGTTATGTCGTTTACCTCATGCTCCAAAGGTAATGTGGGTTTGATTTCAGTCTGTGTCGTTCAGTTCACGAATATAATTTTCTCTGAGACTCCTGGGGTCATCGCTGGAGCTATGAAGTTTGTGATTTGTGCCCCACTTTTGACAGGCACCCTGCAGAAAGAGACTGAGCCATATGGGATAAAACCCACTGCAATGAAGTCAATCATCTTGCCTTTAAACTCTTTTTTTTTGGTCTCATAGTGTTGTTATTTCAATTTCAATCAAAATATTTACAACACTGAGCAACAGCAACCACTAGGCATCAAAAGTGTGACAACAGCCTGAGGCAGAGAGAGTTCAAGCTGAACATATTTAGAATAGCTAAAATAACCCTAGCTGCGTTTAGAAATACAGGGTGTTTGTAAAGTCTCACTACACTTTGTATGTAAAACAAATTTGAAAAATGAAGAACATGTCATCAAGAAATGTGCTCCACAGTCCACCGTGAAACAATATGCAGCAAATGGTTGTCGTCAACTGGAGTAATTCTTTGCACGCCAGACAGAATGGTGTTATCAACGGAAGAAA
>OY992897.1:38219620-38532120 GCA_963921405.1 Cepaea hortensis | reverse complement strand
TTCTTTCAATCGCCTGGGGCCGATTTCAAATCAAATATGTGGGAATAATAAACTGTGTTTACTGATCCTAAACTTTAGAGCTAACTTTACAATTGAAACGTTATTTTACGTCAACAGCTGAATCTGTCTGTGTTCCATGGCTGCTCTAATAAACTTTCTTGTAGATATTTATATGAAGTTTCCAATTTACTTTACATTACCAGCTGAACCACTCATGCAGTCAGCCAGTGACATAAGTTCCGTGTCTGACCTTATTTTACTCACATTGGCATTTCCTGACTGCTCTAGCAAAGACATTTATTGGAGACACATCTATGTTAACTTTATAATTTTCGTCAACAGCCTCTCAATTAAACAGAATTTTTTTTTCTTCTTTTTTTTCGCATATCCTTTACAGGACATCGCTGTCAACACCAGCATCTTTCAGCTGTATGTTGATTTCTTGGCAAGATTACGCTCAGTAGTTTGCCATTGCTTTCTGAGCAGCTGGCTCACATACCCCATAAGTTAAGTTACCGATGTGATTCGAACCACTGCTGATTCTCACCATCATCACGTTACCCACGAGAGTATAGTATACGAGATAACGTTTACAGGGGAAAAAAAGGTATTAAAAGATGGCTTCAAAGTGAGTACAATTAAAAAAGGAACATAAATAGTTTATTTCTTAAGTTCTGGTTTAACTTATCTCTGACATACTACTATCCTAAACTTGAGAATCATTCATATGTTCACATCAACTAACTATCACTGAACAAATCAAACAAGTATTACAGGGCATATGTGACAAAAACCTCACAAGTTACATGACTTGCTCCCAATATAGGGTAAAGTACTTAAACTAAAACCATGGGCCTCAAACAATATAGTATTCCATGCTGATTTTTTTGCGTTGTGAGACTGGATTTCTAGCCCTCTCACATAAGGAGGTCGGTCATGTGTGCAAGTTGCACACATTTAAAATATCCCACTGCGGTTGGAAATTCCGAAGAGTAGGCTGAAAGGCCACTACTCAGGCAAAATTGTTAGAGGTAGAAAGCCTAGCCATGAGCTTGTCACTGTGAATATAATCTGACTAGAGGAAACATACCTTACACAAATATATGTTGAAGTTCTTGGAGCAAGTGCACAACTAATGTGACATATTCCCTTTGAAAGAGGAACAAAGATGACAAGTAACAATTATTACTGACCAACTAAATACATTTATCACACTGATCAACAAAACAATGATAACATCAATTAATTATGTTTCTAAGGTCAAATAATTATTAATGATGACCACCAACTAGTGTGTCTATGGTTCATCAACAAACTGTCACTTAACATATTCAATTAGTTATTGATGGCTCATATAAAACTCATTTAACATATCAATTAGTTATCAATGACTCATCAGCTAACTGTCATTTAACATATTCAATTAGTTATTGATGACTCATCAAATACTATCATTTAACAGATCAATTAGTTGTAGATGACTCATCAAATAACTAATTTAACAGATCAATTAGTTACTGATGACTCATATAAAACTCATTTAACATTTCAATTAGTTATCAATCACTCATCAAATAACTCATTTAACAGAACAATAAGTTATTAATTGACACATCAAATAACTCATTTAACAGATCAATAAGTTATTGACGACTTATACAAAACTTATTTAACAAATCAATTAGTTATTGATGACTCATCAAATAACTCATTTAACAGATCAATTAGTCACTGATGACTCATCAAATAATTCATTTACCATATCAATTAGTCACTGGTGACTCATCCACTACCTCATATAACACATCAATTAGTTACTGATGACTCATCAAATAACTCATTTAACAGATCAATTAGTAATTGATGACTCATCAAATAACTTATTTAACAGACCAATCAGTTATTATGACTCATACACAACTTTTTTTAACAGATCAATTAGTTACTGATGATCCATCAAATAACTCATTTAACAGATCAATTGGTTACTGATGACTCATCAAATAACTCATTTAACAGATCAATTAGTTAATGATGACTCATAAAAACTTATTTAACAAATCAATTAGTGACTGATGCCGCATCAAATAGCCCTCACTCAGACCAATTTATTATCAGTGAACACAAATATTCATCACCAGTGATACCAACAGATCACACTGATGAATTAATACTACAAAAGAATGACTGTAAGTGTTGACTATCCATGTGACTGACTGATCACATCAATGAAATAACACCATTATAAGATCAGTTCAACTAACTAATAATTATCACATTAATGAAACATCGATAACGTGCCAATGAAACACTGCTAATCACCTCAATGAACCATTGATAATCACATCAGTGAAACATCACTGATCACATCAATCGATACATTACTGATCATATCAAATGAAACATGGCTAACCATTTCAGTGAGTTATCCAACACTTTCTGCCTCAGACAACATCCTGCCCAACTCTGGTGACACATATAAATGTACCCCTAATGGTATAACAACAATTATATATATATATCTAATCACTCTAACAAACTAACGACAATTAACACAAGATCCATAAGTCATGAGGATAGAATGCGTCATGTTACAAAAAAAATTAAATTTTTAAAAAGGAAAGAAACAACCCGCCATCTTCAGTTCACCCATAATTCTTCTGTCAGCTTCCTTTAAGCACTGCTGCATCAATACAATTCCAGAATGGATGGTTGCTCTTGGCAGCTAATTACAATGAGTTAGTTAACATGCCGTGTTAGTCTCTTGCGCTGCCTATGATGGATAAAATGAAGACGAAGAGGTTCACAATGTCCAGATACAGATTGAGGGCTGCAAAGATGTATTCCTCCGGAGACAGAGAGTACTTGTGTTTTCCTCCTAACATAAGTTGGGTGTCGAATACCAAGTACTGAAATGTAAGAGGTAAACAAGGTCAAGTATTGGTAATCAACGAAAATATGTTACATCCAATTTCATAAAACTATTAGAGAGTAGTGAACATTATACTGTTACATCCAATTTCATAAAACTATTAGAGAGTAGTGAACATTATACTGTTACATCCAATTTCATAAAACTATTAGAGAGTAGTGAACATTATGCCGTTACATCCAATTTCATAAAACTATTAGAGAGTAGTGAACATTATACCGTTACATCCAATTTCATAAAACTATTAGAGAGTAGTGAACATTATACTGTTACATCCAATTTCATAAAACTATTAGAGAGTAGTGAACATTATGCCGTTACATCCAATTTCATAAAACTATTAGAGAGTAGTGAACATTATACCGTTACATCCAATTTCATAAAACTATTAGAGAGTAGTGAACATTATACTGTTACATCCAATTTCATAAAACTATTAGAGAGTAGTGAACATTATACTGTTACATACAATTTCATAAAACTATTAGAGAGTAGTGAACATTATATTGTTACACTGAACATGTCCTGCTGTATGGCAGTGAATCTTGGAATATTCATTCATTCATGCATTCAGTAGCATGTCCCTTGCAGAACTTCGCCTCCATAACAACCGTCCGGAAAACTTCTTGATCATAAGCAAGATGTCCTGCGTCTGTTACACCCATCTGGAGATCATATGCCACATCATGCATCCATCTTCTCTTAGATCTTCCTTTTCTTCTCTTCCTAGGCATATACCCCTTCATGATTGTTCTCTCCAAACTTTCATGACGTTTCAAGTGACCAAAATATTTCAATTTTCTTTGTTTCGTCGTCTTTAGTAGCCAACCTTTTTCAATATTCAGCTTGTCATATGGATGCATTTGTTCTTTTCTGAATCCAAGATATTCTTAGAACATGTCTATAATATTTATAATCAAAGACATTTATGCGCTGTTCAGCTTGTTTAGTAAGTGTCCAGGTCTCACAGGTGCATGTTGCAATGGGAAAGATGTATGCGCTTACAAATCTAATTTTTGCAGTTATATTTGTCCCATTCCACAATTTATTTGAGCTGTTTTAGTTTCTGAATAATTTCTTGGAATATGAATGAACAAATTAGGAAGACCTTAGAGGTAGCAGAATCACAGGGGTGTGCTGTTTAGTGTGTGCTGTTTGAGGTGTGCCGTGTTTGGTATGCTGTTTGTGATATGTTGTTTCTGAGGCAATGGATGTGAAAACCTGGGATGAACAGAGTAACTTACATGATTGCCTGGATACGGTTAAGGAAAGTAGAACATTATACACAACTAAGATAAAGAGACAGACATTATTCTTTGGTCATGTCATGAGAAGAGAGGCTCTGGAAAACATTGTGATGACTGGGAAGATTAGTGGGGAAAGAAAAGTTAGTTGCGTATCTTTTACAGGACAAAGCAGTCAACCCCAGCGGTTTGCTTCCAAATTGCCTGCAGCTGTGTTTCGAACGTGGAATGTGGGATTACGAATTGCAGTCACAACCCCTTTGCCACAGAGCAATAGAAAAGGCAGTCCAAAACAAATTACAGCTGATAATAAAGATAATGACATGGAGGAATATCATCAACAGAACTGGTCCATAACACCAAGTGCTGAGATCTGTGGACAGACACGAATGCCTACGCTATTTTTCAAGACACATAATGATGAATTTATACAACAGACTTCTATCTATGTCTCTTTCCATTTTGCCTGTTAGACCTTTCAGCATAAAGTTAGGAAACTATTTTTTTACCCATAAAAGCCCTTGTGTTAAGTGAATTGCAAGTCCTTTACAGGATGTCACAATCAACCCCAGCATGTTTTGGCTATTAGTGTTTGACTACGCTAGTTTACATTCAGTAGTTTGACACTGCTTTTCTAAACCACCAATGCTCATACTATTGTTAAAAAAAAAGGTGGTTAGCTTCCAAACAGCTCATGTCAAACGTGGCATGTGTGACTGTGAATTACGTCTGCAACCTCTTTGCTGCAGACGACAGTGTGGGCAGTGTAAAAGAAGTGTTTGTTGCATCTGCTATTAATCCATCACGTGTGGAATTGACCTTTTTATTCCTGCTGTATCTAATACCAATGCTGTTTGTGGCATGCTATTTGAGGGCAATATTTTTTATATGACCACTCCATCCGACGCATTGTTTTAATAAAACCCACCGCTAACATTGTGCTCACTTGCTGGCAGATATCATTTCTGATCCTATTTCTTCTGGTCACATTAGGTATTCTTTGCAGACATTTCATTTGAACTGTTATACACATTTCATATTAGAAAACCAACTCATGAAAAAGAACATTCATAGCATATGTGATTCTGGTATGCACACAATTGATACCTCCCCAGTGTTAAAGAGTTTGTGCACAGTGCTAAAATTTTCCTTGTGTCATCTGTGGGAGGAGACTGGAGCATTTAACAAGATATTCATGTATAGTGGAAGTAATACTTTACCAAAAACAACAACCCTGTATGTGTAACAAATAACAGAAACAAGCAACAGATAACACCTGTATAATGACATTGATAATGACACACTTCCGGTCCCCAGCATGGCGGTTAGGTATTGAACCGCTATGACCTCTGGAGTATTTATCTTTGTGGCTGCGGTTTGCATTTCGCATTTTCCTCATGTTGGACTGGTAGTATATGGTTCCGTCGCCCTGCTACCGAGTGAGTGCGTGGCGCGACTCTGTGAGCTGTGGTATTCACTTGGGATGCTTCTACTTGTCCGCTTTTGTTTGTACAGTGACCTGCATGTTCAGAACAATGGTTACCGGCTGTTGCTGAACTGACTGATTTGCCTTTTCGGTTCACGGGTGCATTTTTCAGGAGACTCCTGGGAGTCGGCGCTGGAGCTATGGAGTTTGTGCTTTATGCGACGCTTTTGGCAGGTCGCCCTGCAGAAAGAGACAGAGGCATGTGAGAAAATCCGGGTCAATGAGGTCTTTCTGGTGACTGCCGATTCCATCGACGATGAACTGTGGTTTTCGTGGATGACTTTAGTGTTGGCATTCTGGCGACAGCATTATGCACAGTGTACCTGTGCAGGCTGTTGGATTGCCGAGACTTCTGTCTGTTCCACTTTTCACATTGGACAGTGGGGAGCATTTTGTGTGAAATTCACTGGCACAGAAACGGAGCATAATGGGGACGACCCATAGCTGTGAAGTTGGAACCTCGACTAACTAACTAATGACATTGATGACTGAAGCCACTAAAGTTACTTATTCATCCTAAAGAATATTTTGAAGTCAATAAGAATGGTAAAGGTACCACCATGGTGTCCACTTTGGAGTCTATGATGTCAGGTTCAATTTGGGGCCATAATGTGGGGCCCGTGCTGAGGCCATGTCAACCGCTCATTGGGGGAATATAATGAGGCTATGTTAGGCATTAACAGACAAGCTGAGAAACATCTAATGATGGTGGAAATATGGTTTTTGAGAAAAATGCAAAGAATACTATGGATGGAGAGAAAATCAAATGAGACAGTCTTTCAAGAGACAAATGAGGAACAGAGATTGATTAGAGAAATTAGAAGTAGAGAGTCAAGATTCTTTGGACATGTTATGAGGAGAAATGGACTTGAAAATTTGGTGAACACTGGCAAGCTTGATGGGAAGAGAGCAAGAGGAAGTCAAAGGGATAAATACCTTGACTGTTTGGCAGCATGGCATGGTAGGGACAAGAACACAGACTTGATTCGAGACTCTGGTGACCGTGAGACTTGATTCAAGACTCTGGTGACCGTGAGACTTGATTCGAGACTCTGGTGACCGTGAGACTTGATTCAAGACTCTGGTGACCGTGAGACTTGATTCGAGACTCTGGTGGCCGTGAGACTTGATTCAAGACTCTGGTGACCGTGAGACTTGATTCAAGACTCTGGTGACCGTGAGACTTGATTCAAGACTCTGGTGGCCGTGAGACTTGATTCAAGACTCTGGTGGCCGTGAGACTTGATTCAAGACTCTGGTGGCCGTGAGACTTGATTCAAGACTCTGGTGGCCGTGAGACTTGATTCAAGACTCTGGTGGCCGTGAGACTTGATTCAAGACTCTGGTGGCCTTGAGACTTGATTCAAGACTCTGGTGGCCGTGAGACTTGATTCAAGACTCTGGTGGCCATGAGACTTGATTCAAGACTCTGGTAGCCGTGAGACTTGATTCAAGACTCTGGTGGCCGTGAGACTTGATTCAAGACTCTGGTGGCCGTGAGACTTGATTCAAGACTCTGGTGGCCGTGAGACTTGATTCAAGACTCTGGTGACCGTGAGACTTGATTCGAGACTCTGGTGGCCGTGAGACTTGATTCAAGACTCTGGTGGCCGTGAGACTTGATTCGAGACTCTGGTGGCCGTGAGACTTGATTCAAGACTCTGGTGGCCGTGAGACTTGATTCGAGACTCTGGTGGCCGTGAGACTTGATTCGAGACTCTGTATGGCACTCAATGATGTTAGGCATATATTTGTGCTATGATGCCAGACCCACATTGAGGCTATTATGTCAGGTCCACTTTGGGATACAATGTTGGGGCTATAATGTTGGGATTATAATGTTGGAGTTAAAACATTGGGGCTATAATGTTGGGGTTATAATGTAGTTATAATGTTGGGACTAATAAAGGAGCTTGCATCTGGCAAGGCTCCAGGTAAGGATGGGATTCCAATAGAGGTAATCAGGGGTGGGCAAGACACACTCGCTCTACAGATCCACCAGCTAATAGAGCTATGCTGGCGAGAAGGACAAGTCCCACAGGATTTCAAAGATTCAAACATCATAACGCTGTACAAGAACAAGGGAGATCGGAGCGACTGTAACAACTATAGGGGTATCTCACTTCTGTGTATTGTTGGGAAAGTATTTGCCAGAATTGTCCTGCACAGACTTCAAGTCCTGGGAGATCAAGTCTACCCCGAATCACAGTGCGGCTTCCGTCAGAACCGGTCTACCATTGATATGATATTCTCATTGCGACAGATGCAAGAAAAATGCCGGGAACAAAATCAGCCACTGTTTATTGCTTTCATCGACCTCACAAAGGCATTCAATTTGGTCAGTCGTAAGGGTCTGTTCAAAGCACTAAAGAAGATTGGCTGCCCACCAACTCTTCTGTCCATTGTGGAATTGTTCCACACAGGCATGAAGGGTATAATCAAGTTTGATGGCTCAACTTCAGAAGAATTTGAAATCAAGAGTGGAGTTAAGCAAGGTTGTGTACTATCCCCCACCCTCTTTGGGATATACTTTTCACTTCTACTGAAATATGCCTTTCGTGATCAGGATGACGGTATATACATTCACTCACGCTCAGATGGTGGCCTCTATAATGCTCAGAGATTGAAGGCCAAGACCAAAATTAGCAGGGTACTAATCAGAGAGTTGCTTTTTGCGGATGATGCTGCGATTACGACCCACTCTGAGGAAGAATTACAACATCTACTATCTGCATTCTCCAATGCTTGCTCTGAATTTGGTTTAACAATTAACAAAAAGAAGGCACAGATTATGTCACAAGGTGCACATGGTGTACCATCAATTTTTATTGACGACGCCGAACTGGAGATAGTAGACCATTTTACGTATCTAGGATCAGAGGTAAATAGCAAATTATCCCTCGATCAGGAAATCAACATCAGGATTGGCAAGGCAGCAACAACAATGAACATGTTAGCAAAAAGAGTCTGGGAGAACAGGAAGCTTACTGCCAAAACAAAAGTCCTCGTCTACCAAGCCTGTGTCCTTAGTACTCTTCTTTATGGCAGTGAAACCTGGACAACTTACTCACGCCAAGAGAAACGTTTAAACAGCTTTCATATGCGGTGTCTGCGAAGAATACTTGGTATTAAGTGGCAAGACAAAATCACAAATACTGAAGTATTGGAAAGATCAGGTTGTGTGACGGTGTATTCCATGCTCAGTCTTCGTAGACTTAGATGGATAGGACACGTTAGGAGGATGGATGATGGTAGAATACCAAAGGACATCTTTTTTGGTGAATTACAGACGGGTAGGAGATCTCAGGGTCGGCCTCTACTGCGATACAAAGATGTGTGTAAGCGGGACATGATTGATACAGGCATTGATAATGCACATTGGGAGCACGTCGCCGCTGAACGTGTTGCATGGAGGGCAACTATCAGAAATGGAATAAAGACAAAGGAGAAAATGATTGCAGATAAAGCACACACAGAGCGTGAGAGACGTAAGATGGTGCAAAATGGTGGAAATGACCATGTTTTCACATGCACCTACTGTGGGCAAACATTTGCAGCAAGAATTGGCCTTACCAGCCACACTCGCCACCGCCATGGATCGTAGTTATTAAGCCTTTTTGAAGCACAATGTACCAAACTATCGTCTGTCAAGTCGGAAAGGTGCCAATGTAATGTTGGGACTATAATGTTATAGTTATAATGTTGGGGCTATAATGTTGTAGTTATAATGTTGAAGTTTTAATGATGGAGCTATAATGTTGCAGTTATAATGTTGTAGTTATAATGTTGGGGCTACAATGTTGTAGTTATAATGCTGGGTCTATAATGCTGTAGTTATAATGTTGGAGTTATAATGTTGTAGTTATAATGTTGGGGCTATAATGTTATAGTTATAATGTTGGGGCTATAATGTTGTAGTTATAATGTTGGAGTTTTAATGCTGGAGTTATAATGTTGCAGTTATAATGTTGTAGTTATAATGTTGGGGCTACAATGTTTTAGTTATAATGCTGGGGCTATAATGTTGTAGTTATAATGTTGGGGCTACAATGTTGTAGTTATAATTCAGGGGCTATAATGTTGTAGTTATAATTCTGGGGATATAATGTCGAAGTTATAATGCTGGGGCTATAATTTTACAGTTATAATGCTGAGGTTATAATGTCAAGCCCATATTGGAGCCTTTATGTCATACCCAGATTATGGCAATGATGTCCGACCCAATTTGGAGCTATAATGTCAGGTCAATATTGGAGCTATGATGTCATATCCATTTATAGAGCTTTGTCGGATTCATATTAAGGTTAAAACACCAGGCCCTTATTAGGGCAATGATGTCAGGCCCAGATTGGGGGAATTGATATCAGGCCCAATTTGGGGCTATATTGTCGGGCATATATTGAATCTATGATATCAGGTCCATTTAAAGGGTTATAATGCTAGTCTATTGACTTGGCTCTGGTGTCGCCCACCATCGCACCAAGGTGCCGGTGGGGCACACTGGGATACCACGATAGTGACCACTACCCTTGTGTCATCCTGATCAAGAAAGACGGGGCCATGAGTCAAAGAAACAAGACCAATGCCTTCCCGTACGACACCACTGGTCAAGACGCCATAAGCAAGATCAGAAGAAGGAAACTAACTTCCTCCCGTAGGAGACAAGAAAGATGGCTGCAGCCACCATGGTGGAATGGAGAGGTCGAGAAGGTGTGGCTGGGAAAGAGGCAGGCTGTCAAAGACTGGCAAAAGGCCAGAAAGGCTAACATGCCACAGGTTGAATTGGCGAACCTGAAGACTGAGGTCGTTAGGACGACGACTTTATTCAAATCCTGCGCCAAACAGGCCAAGGCCGACAAATGGGACGAGTTCTGCAGGAAGGTGTGCTCCGAGCAATCTCTTACGACATTCTGGCGCCTCCACAAGAGCATGAACGGTGCTGCACAACGTAGGGGTATTCCAGACTTTCAAAGCACAGACCTCGCATGGAAAAAGTCGGATGCGGATAAAGGTAAGGCCCTTCTTGCACGCTACATAGAACAGACTGACCAGAAAGACGAGCCCGCCAGACAGAGGACCACAACGACACTCTCTCAGTTGTGCGAGGGGGTCGGGACAGACGAAGAATGGACGATCACAGTTGACATATTGCGTGCGATGCTCAAGAAATCACCTAACACCGCCCCAGGCCCAGACAGCATCCGATATGGTGACCTAATGGTGATATCAGATGATGACATGGAAGAACTGGCCAGAGAATTCAACACCAGTATCCAGAGGGGTCAGGTCAAAGAAGAATGGCTACACAGCTACCTGCTGCCGCTGCCAAAACCGAACAAAGACCACTCCAAGATAAGCGGCTACAGAATCATTACGATGCAGAATACTGTTGGCAAGCTACTGGAGAAAATTGTAGCACACAGACTTGCTTGGGACTTGGAACAGCTCGGCTGCTTCCCGCCCACACTTGGAGGATACAGACGCAACAAAGAGTCATGGCTGAATGCGGCGGTCTTTGCTCAAGATGTTTACGAAGGATTTCAGGTCAGAGAAGAGACATGTGCGGCCGCCATAGACTTAGAGGACGCATATAACAGAGTATCTTTCGAGCACTTGATGCAAACCCTCCTCAGACTGAAAGTGCACCCTCACCTTGTACGATGGATAGCTGCAGTTCTACTCCAAAGGAAGGTGGTGCTAAGATGCGGGAATTGGTCTTCTGAGCCGATAACGATATGTCCAGGATTGCCGCAGGGTTCACCACTGTCACCAGTACTATTCAACGTGTATACGGTGCCGATCACTGAACAACAGTTGAATGGGAGGGGTAGGACTCTATCATTCGTTGACGACATCCTCGTGTATCGACAGGGTCGAGATAGACAGGCGGTTGCCAACTATATGCAGGGCGAACTAGATCGAATTTCCTCATGGTGTGCTGATGCCGATGCCCTTGTCAACCCTGCAAAGGCAACGGTTACATGGTTCTCACTAAACAACCATATTGTGAAAACAGACCTGCCGGCAGTAAGAATGGATGGGAGCATTCTGAGTAGAACCCAGTCAATGACATATCTTGGCGTGAGGCTTGATCGTAGCCTGTCCTTCAGAGATCATGTCGATTATGTCATAACGAAGGCTCGAAAAGGTTTGGCAGCAATGAGAGTCATGGCGAGTGCCAATATCGAGCAAAGACTGCTATTACTTCTGTTCCAAGGACTTGTGCTTTCACGCATCGAGTATGCCCTGGCCATCCTCACTGTCAGCCCTACACAGATTGGAAGACTTGAAAAGGTACAAAACGAAGCCATGCGCATCATTTTGGGCTGCACGAGAGACACCAGCTGTGTAGCAATGAGATACCTCCTTGACTTCCCGACAATGGAACACAGGATGAAGATCTGGAGAGCTCGTGCATACTTAAAAATAAGTGCAGATGAGCAGCACCCTCTGCATGACGCTGTATTCAGAGAAAAGGGTGACAGGCTAAAGAGGGGCAAATCATGGATGGGTCGGGCGGAAGATGTCGTCGGACATGTCTGCAGTCTTACCAGTATCAACCCCGGCAAGGAATGGGTGCCGGTGCCTCCAGCTTTTAAGTGTACCTTCTCCTGCATTATCACACTCGACAGACGGTGCAGAGAGCAGAACCCTGCCGCTGTCAATGCAGAGGTTAACGCGCTCATCTATGATCACTCAGATAGCCCCGAAGTGCTCATCTATACAGATGGATCTGTTGTAAAGCAGCAGAGAAGTGCGTGGGCATTTACAGCCCGCTCAGCGGGCCGAACCGTTCAAGAATCCAGTGGTGCCCACTCCATGACCACGAGCAGCATGACGATGGAGGTGATGGCAGTTACACAGGCTTTCATATGGCTGGAATCACAGCATTATACCAACGTGTGTGTACTAAGTGATTCAATGAGCATGATTCAGAAGGTCGAAGCTGGATCTGTACGTAGACAGTGGACTGAGTCGCTGCGGAAGTCTGTTGTCCGCAAAGTCACCTTCATCTTCGTCCCGGGACATGCGGGAGTCGAGGGAAATGAACGAGCTGATAAATTAGCTGGCTCTGCACCCCCTGTAGATGGCCAGCCCATGGATCGTGCCGATGTTATTAACGCCCTTAAAGATATGGCGAGAACAGAGGATTTTGACGCCAGTGATTCCACATCGCTTTCCAGGATGAAAGACCTGGGAGTAAGAATCGGCACAGCCAGACGCGAGAGGTACATCGGGAAAACAAAGCGCCTCGTCAACCAACACAGAACTGGCACTATTAGCCACCGGACGCTGATGCATATGCTGGGGGGAGGATCTGAGCACCTATGGACATGTCCGGAGTGCAACGAAGATACCCCAACTGATAACTAACTAACTAGCTAGTCTATATAGGGGCTACAATATTTGGCCTATATTAGGAACACTGTGTAAGGTCCAAATTGGAGCTATTATAGCAGGCTTATGATGGACTGTTTTCAGCCTAGACGTTCTAAATGGGTGGCACAGACACAAGAGGAAGACAAAGTTACATATGCGTGAACTTCAAGAGATGGACTGATATAAGCTTGTATGAGTGCAACGTGAAGATGCAAGACAGGCTGGAGACTCACTACAGTGACTGTCAATGTGGAGATGACACCTCAAAAAGACATCGTCTTCTTCAGGGGCTTGATCTGGAGCAGACATCAGTGACCAGATTTCTCCAAAACTGTCTGTAATCTCTGATGAGATACATTTGACATGGACAGGAATGACAATTGAATGACTCAGATGCTGACTATTGTAGACAAAAAGCTCAACATGGTACTTACAGCTGAAAAGATGAGAGCACCCAGTGAAGCATAGACAAGGTGCAAAACCTGAAATACACAAAATATATCAATCCATAAAACTATCATACAATGAACTTACAACTTGTTTGGCTGCTTTGAGTTGATTTTCAGAGATGATCTTAACTTGACTGGCACCTTGCCATCTTAAAAGGCAATAATTTGTAAATTGGAGTTATAGCTCTCCATAGAACAAAGCCTGGGCTGAGTTGTACAGACCATGTGTTGCCCATGCAGCATGATCCCTCTCTTGGCTTGCCTAGTTTACTCCAGAGGAAAGGTAATGCGCCTGTTACAAGACAAGCTGCAGAAGCTGTCGGATCAGCTAGCAATGCTTTAACTGTCCTTCTGTCAGAGCTTCCATTTTAGACTAGTTGCCAACCAAGGCTTAGAGGCTCGTCTGCCCTGCTGTGACATTTAGTCTTTAGAGTGCATTTCGTCACACTAGGATAGCGCACGTACCCTCCTAATTGCGCTTCTTTGCCCGAAGCCATTGGTAGCGTGGGATCTTGGGTTTGGTGAGCATCACTCAACAATCGATACTAACTGAAAGCAGGTAGTACCATCTAAATAATCACTGAATCATTTGTGGTTAAATGCAATTATAATAATCACCAAAATTAGAATGTACATAATCATGGATCACTACTGTCATATGGTAGCTCAGTCATATCTAAGACCTGAAGTATCTACATATGGGTATAATATCTGCAACTGCTGGTACAGAGTCTGAAGCCTTCGTATATAATATTATCTGGAACTGTAGTAGTGTGGTGGGTAGTTCAACACCACAGCAGGCGGGAGATTGTTTTTTGGAATTCACACAGCTCCGAGGCAATGGCAGGCAACAAAATGGGTATCACAGAAATCTTATAGTCCACACAGCCTACAAAATGGGTACTACAGAAATCTCATAAAAAGACAAGTGATGACGAGAGGAGCTGCTCACCCAGCTTATATCATGACCCAGTATAAGCAAAGTCATCTTATTTCCTACTCCTATATCAGTATCTTCCGTGGGATTACGAATTACTGGAAGCTTAATATTATCTGTCATGGCATCACCTTTGGCTTAATATTATCTTTCATGGCATCACCTTTGGCTTAATATTATCTCCCATGGAATTACCTATACCACAGATTCTGTCTCAATGATTGCATGCATATTGACAATGAAGTTGCAAAGACATATCAAAAAGAAAAAAAAAAGC
The DNA here is from genome assembly GCA_963921405.1 of Cepaea hortensis. NCBI lineage: Eukaryota > Metazoa > Mollusca > Gastropoda > Stylommatophora > Helicidae > Cepaea > Cepaea hortensis. The sequence goes on along the minus strand of OY992897.1, from coordinate 38,517,415 downwards.
TTACCCGCCCAGGGATAATTGCACACAAAAGTCCAAAGCAGATGAGGACAATCACCAGAACAAACAGAATGCCACCCATCATGGTAAAATCCCACTGTGGAGAAAAAGACAATTCAAGTGAAGAACACATGTGTGATATATGTGGTTTTATAGACTGCATCATCAAGTAGCCTGGTGTGAGCGATAATGCTTCTCAACATTTTGCAATGGCCAATAGCATGTATCAATTCAAGCACTAACTTCTTTCTGTGCCATGGCACCAGATCATCAGGAACTGTCTCCTGTTGTCTTCTACTGTCTCTTTTTCCACAAATCTTTCCAGTTGTCATAATATGTTCCAGTTGTTGTCTTCTCATAACGTGACCAAAAATATTATTGTCTCTTCTTGATGTTTATGAGAAGCTGTTTTTGCATTTTATCTTCTTTTGTTTGTGTCGTGAACTGCATGTTCAGAAAAATGGCGGCCGCTGGTTGCTGAACTAACTTGGTTTGCCCCTTATGCAGAAATATGTGGCTGCTGGTGTTTTAGTGACTGCTGCTTCCATCAACGATATACTGTATTTTTCGTGGCTGACTTTTGTGTGGGCATTCTGGCAGCGGCATTATGCATATTATACCTTTGCAGGCTGTTGGTTTTTCAAGACTCCTGTCTGTTCCACTTTTCACATGGGGCAGTGAGGAGCATTTTCTGTGATATTCACTGGCACAGGAATAGAGCATTATGGGGGAAACCCTCTGCCGTGAAGTTGGAACCGCGACTAACTAACTAGATGTGGTCTTCAAATACCAGTCTTGCTGAACTGGCGGGGACTGGAGAGGGAATAAAGCACTCTGCACCTCAGTCTCTTGCATATGGTAATTTGTGCAGTTGTTAATGCAAGAATCTCCAAGGCCAGTGCAGCCTTTGGCAGACTGTACAAGAATGTATGGGACAGAAATTAAATAAGCCTGCAAACAAAGTTGAAAGTCTACAAAGGAGTCGTATTATCCACACTGCTATATATTTGTGAAAACCTGACTGTTTACAAGTGACATGCTAGGAAATCACATCACTTCCACACAGTCTGCCTTAGGAAGCTATTGAAGATTAAATGGCAAAACAAGATCCCAGAGACTGAAGTCCTAGAAAGAGCGTCCATGCCCAGTATCCACACTCTACTAATGAAGAATCAGTTTCGCTGGGCTGGTCACTTGACTCACATGCCAGATCACAGGCTCCTTGAACAAATTTTTTATGGCGAGCTGCGTTGTGGTAAACGCTTTAAAGGCACTGAAGATCTCACTAAAAGCTTTTGGAATTCATCACAACACATGGGAGACTGCTGCTAAAGACCAAAATTCATGGCATACATCATTACACAAGGGTGTAGTCACTTGTGAAGCAAACAGGACTGCAAGAGCTGTGGAAAAAGAAAAAGGCTGGACAGAAAAACCACCGCAGGAGATCCTCCTCCTGGAATGTCAAGCATTCTTTGTCTGCAGTGTCAAAGAACATTTTGAGCCAAAATAGGCCTTACCAGATATCTTAGAACTCAAGGCTCCATACTTTCAACCCCACTGGATGAAATGAATGGTCATCATCATTCTTGATGGACAAATAACACAACAATTTGTGCAGTTAAAAAAAACAGCCTTGCACATCCAGCTGCTACCTGTGGCTAGAGAGGGAAAGAAAACCTCTTTGGCATGGTTGTCATGAAGATGATACTTTGGTACTACATTGAAAGAAAAGTCTGCACAAGCATCACTGCCTTTTCAGGGCTCAGACGACTGAATGCTCATGCATTTTACATAAGAGTTGAAACCCAGTCTTCCAGAAGTTTCACAACCAACCACGTTGACCACTGCTTTCTTTAAATCTATTCAAGATGGCATCTGAAGGTGTACAAAGAAGGAACAGTAAACATTTAAACACAAAAAGTAGTGAATGAACCTTTAATAAAACAAAATGGTAACAACAAAAAAAGAAAGGGAAAACGGTGCTACTTACTTTAGTCTGGAATGCAAAGATAGTCAGTGCAAAAGCCACCAGCTGAAAAAGATAAAATTGAAATGAATATTATAATGTGAAGAATATTATTCAAACGAAACATTAATCAAGTAACATTAAAATGCTATTGCAGATTCTTCCAGAAATGTGAACTACAGATAGTAATTATTCCCTAACAAGAACAGACAATACAAGAAATCCAGCATCAAATGTACAACTGTCTTTGTCGTGTTCTTGATATTATTTATATTGCTATTATGTTTCCCTTCATACAAGTGAAAACACACTATTCAATGTGTGTGTGTGTGTGTGTGTATATATATATATATATATATATATATATATATATATATATATATATATATATATATATAGATAGATAGATAGATAGATCGAGAAAGCTACATATTATACGCGGTAGAGTCAATAAGTAAGTCACAAATGGCTGCAGAAAAATAATTTAATATGATAACAACTTGAAACCCGTTTATTTGTATACATACATTGTCCCTTTAATTCTCAACATAATTTTCACCACCATTGATGCACTTATCCCATCGTTTTATCAGTCCTCCCAAACTGGCTGCATAGAACTGCGAGCTCTGTTTTCTATAAACCACGTTTTCACTTCACATTCAACATTGGCGTCATTCGCAAAATGTCTCCTGCCAAGATGGGTTTTATGTGGACCAAAAAGGTGGAAATCGCTAGGGGCTAAGTAAGGTGGATGTTCGAGACATTTTGTGAATGACGCCGAAGTTGAATGTGAAGTGAAAACGTGGTTTAGAAAACAGAGCATGTAGTTCTAAGCAGCTGGTTTGGGAGGACTGATAAAACGATGGGATAAGTGCATCAATATTGGTGGAAATTATGTTGAGAAATAAAGGGACAATGTATGTATACAAATAAACTGCTTTCAAGTTGTTACCATATTTAGTTATTTTTCTACAGCCATTTGTGACTTACTTATTGACTTCCCCTCGTAATATCAAGAACAACTTAGGCAACAAGTCCTTTATAACTGAAGAATGTCGAGTTGAGCTGAGTCAAGAGCTAACAACCCAGCATCTGAGACATTCCCATACTTCAAATGAAGAATATGTTTATGTAATAAGTCCCTGCCGTTGGAAGTTAAAGCAGGTCAGCATGGCTGAATGGATAAGCACACGCCCTCTTAAAGTTCCGGTATGCTGATGCTGAGGTAGGGGGCTCAACTCTTACACCGGTCAGTTGGACTAATATGTTGCCTTCTCGCCCTTGACTTGGGGGAGTAAATTTTAAGTATCTCAGAAGTTGGATTGGGTTCTCCTGAATGCGAAGGACGTTGGTAATAGAGAAAGCTGGCCCACACGCAAAAATTTAACTATTGTTAAAAAGAAAAATTTAATTCAAAAAGTCAATATTTAAAAAAAATTAGTTATCAAAACACTTAAGTTGAAAACTTGTATCAATATAACAGAATGCAATCATAATTATTGCCAAAAGGAAATAACTTAATGGAAAATACAGTCATATTATAATAAAACTCCAAATTATTAAATTCTAAAAACTCAACACACAAAAAAGACTATATTAAACACAGAATACAACTAGTAGCATCGTCAATAATCACAAGACTGCATGCATTACATAGAAAATACAATTAGAAACTTTGTCAATATATGACAAGACAACATTCGACAGAAAACACAAGTAGAAGCATTATCAACATATGACAAGACCTCATTACACCGAAAACACAATTCGAAGCAGTCACCACATGACAAGACCTTATTACACAGAAAACACAATTTGAAGCATTGCCAACACATGACAAGACCACATTACACAGAAAACACAATTCGAAGCAGTTACCACAAGACAACATTACACAGAAAACACAAATGGAATCATTGTCAACACATGACAAGACCACATTACACAGAAAACACAATTCGAAGCAGTTACCACAAGACAACATTACACAGAAAACACAAATGGAATCATTGTCAACACATGACAAGACTACATTACACAGAAAACACAAATGGAATCATTGTCAACACATGACAAGACTACATTCCACAGAAAACACAATCAGAACCATTGTCAACACATGACAAGACTACATTCCACAGAAAACACAATCAGAATCATTGCCAACACATGACAAGACTACATTCCACAGAAAACACAATCAGAACCATTGCCAACACATGACAAGACTACATTACACAGAAAACACAAATGGAATCATTGTCAACACATGACAAGACTACATTACACAGAAAACACAAATGGAATCATTGTCAACACATGACAAGACTACATTCCACAGAAAACACAATCAGAACCATTGCCAACACATGACAAGACTACATTACACAGAAAACACAAATGGAATCATTGTCAACACATGACAAGACTACATTCCACAGAAAACACAAATGGAATCATTGTCAACACATGACAAGACTACATTACACAGAAAACACAAATGGAATCATTGTCAACACATGACAAGACTACATTCCACAGAAAACACAATCAGAACCATTGCCAACACATGACAAGACTACATTCCACAGAAAACACAATCAGAACCATTGCCAACACATGACAAGACTACATTACACAGAAAACACAATCAGAACCATTGCCAACACATGACAAGACTACATTACACAGAAAACACAAATGGAATCATTGTCAACACATGACAAGACTACATTACACAGAAAACACAAATGGAATCATTGCCAACACATGACAAGACTACATTACACAGAAAACACAAATGGAATCATTGCCAACACATGACAAGACTACATTACACAGAAAACACAAATGGAATCATTGCCAACACATGACAAGACTACATTACACAGAAAACACAATTAGAAGCATTGGCCCACTTACACCAGTAATGCCAACAGCCATCAGGACCTCATCTCTGCCATAGTGGCTGTTAAAAGACAAACAAAAGGAAATTCAGTGACAAATCCTGGCACCAGGTTACAAACAAATGAGTTGAAGCAAACCCAGCTACAACCATGTAAGACTAAGAAGTCAAACCGGCACTGACTAAAATTGTAACAATTAAAATATGCCACAAAGCAGTTTCCTGCCATGAGTCTGTCATGTGACAGCACCATCACATCTTGTAGCCCTGAGAGCAAAGCATCATCATCATCATCATCAAGTGTCCTGCCAGCTGGTGTAGGGGTTCATTGCTCTTCACTGATCTCCGTCTTTGGTCACTACCTCTGAAATGTGTTTTGCCATGAAGTCTTGAGAAGATAATGTGGTGGTTTCTCTTTGCCTTCCACATCTACATGGTGGTATTTTACCTCCGCCTTTTACAGCCATTTCTGACTTTTAGGACAAGTGAGTGCCCTGCTCTGCTCAGCTGCAGAGTTGTCAACTTATTCAGGTAGATACTCAGTCCCAAGGGCTGTGTTAGCCGCACCGTGGTGCGTTTCCCATTCTCTGCCACTGGGAGGTCCAATTGGGATTTTCCCTTCCTAAAGTTATGGTCAGGGAAGAATAGGTGGCCAATTTTCCCTAACTTTGGTAAACAATGAGATCAGGCTTGGAACTAGCTTCTGATTATGCTCATAACATTACCAGAACAGTTGGCTATCAACATATTGACTAATCTCATAAATATTTGTCTTTTCCATCTCTGTGCTGCCTTTTCACCTGCTAACCAAGACAGTGGTCCACATAAATCCTCAGGAGTGAAAGGAATCTTTTTTTTTTGTAAACAGTATAACTTCTGGGCTAACTCAGCCTTATGACCTCATTTCCCCTGTATGACCTGGCCAACAAATTTCCAAAAGTATGAGGTCTCCAAGAGTGGGAGTCACTCATGCCAAAGACATCTATTCTGAACATTCTGACCAGACAATGCTGAATAACAAAAATGAAAAAGACACGTAAAATACCCTTTAACACATCAAGGCGTTATGGATACATGGTTCTAACCTCAACTCCTGAGTTTAGGGGGCTGTGTGGTCTCAAGATATGGTGTCCGCCTCGAGTACTGCAAGTCCCAGGTTCAAGCCCCGGTGAGGACCGGGATTTATTTCACGTGGACTTCTAGTAATAAAATTTCCCCTGGTCTCTGGGTAGTGAGATCGGATGCCCATGTGTATTGTTGAGCACGTAAAAAATCCCCTGGCAGTTGGAAATCGAAAAAGAGTAGTCTAAAGGCGCTGCCCGGGCAAAATTTTGAGTTAAAACTCTACCCAAAGTATTTCAGGATCCTCATTGGTGCTACGGAGTTCGTGCATTGAGCTGAGTTTCTCCAGGCTCAGGTTTGAGTTAGGAGGAGAACGGAGCACTTATGGGTTACACGTGTGTGCCGTGATGTTTATCCATCGACTAAACTCCTGAGTCTTTGTTTGTTTGTTTATTAATGTGTGCTTGATATCTGACCCCATTCACCCAGGAATGGAGAGCTGTGGGATTTGGTTGGTGCAACATCTTCAATTTCACATTTTTTGCAACATTCCACAGCATGAGTAGAAGAGAGTCAGGCAGAAGCAGACTCCATTCCTCTAAACCAGTCTGCTCCGAAATAATCTCTCACTTTCTTAAAAGGAAATGTGGGGAACTATTGGCAATAAAGACCAGTACACAAATCCACTTACTACAAGGCTGTGTGTGACCTGTTCTACTGCATGGATGCAAATGCTGGACAGTGAGCTATGAACTGGTGAAGAAACTGGAGGAAGTGAACATGTAGGTTGTTTTTTTTAAAGATGAATGTTCAGAATACTTGGACATAGAAGAAAACAAACACCCGGGTAGTGAGAACATTTATGGGAAATATCAACAGAAAATGTGATATAGAGAAATGGGACATGTGGGAAAATATTAAGCAAGAGAGGCAGGGGAAAACAGAATAAGATGAATGAGACATCTTAAACAGTAGAGCAACAAAGAATAGAATTAGCAACACTAACTATATCAAATTATCAGACAAGAGGTGTGGAGAGTCATGATTACCAATGCCTGTTTCTGACCTGGCGCCTGAAGAAGACTAGTTATATATGATATGTTTTGCCACTTGTCTTCAAGTGTTTCGCTGAAAATGTTTTCTTAAGGGATCACGGTGCACAAAATCATCAAATGAGATCAGATGTTGTAGAGCTAATAAGAGTGGTTCGACAGAATGACGGGCGCAACACATACAGAGGTTTATTATTTAATTGTTACATTTCCTTACCTGGACACTGCACCCAGCAAAAACCCTTCACACAGAGTCTGGAAATAGAGTAGATAGAGAACATTACACACATGTGGAAATGTAATTATACAGAAAACATTACACAGATGTGGAAATGTCAGTTCATTCATTCATTCAATTATTCATTTGTTCATTCAGTAGCATGTCCGTTGCAGAACCATAACAACTTTCTGGAAAACTTTTCTTTTATAAGCAATATGTCCTGTCTGTGATACACCCGTCTTGAGATCATCAGCCGCATCTTACACCCACCTTCTCTTTGGCCTTCCTCTTCCTGTCTACCCGGGCATATACCCCTTCATGATTGTTCTCTCCAAACTTTCATGGTGTTTCAAGTGACCAAAATATTTAAATTTTCTTTGTTTTATCGTCCTTAATAGCCAACCTTCTTCAATATTCAGCTCTTGAAGTATGGATGCATTTGTTAACTTCTTTATCCAAGATATTCTTAGAAACCGTCTGTAAAATTTACATTCAAAGGCATTTGTGCGCTGTTCAGCTTGTTTAGTATGTGTCCAGGTCTCACATGCGAATGTTGCAATGGGAAAGATGCATGCTCTTAAAAATCTAACTTTTGTAGGTCTATCTGTCCCACGTCACAATTTATTCAGTTGTTTTAGTTTTTGAAGAGCAATAGATACTCATCTTTTAATTTCTTTCATTGTGTCACCATTGTTGGTATTAATGACCCAAGACATTCAAAATTTTCCACTACCTCAAATTTTGTCTCTATTACATACATTTCTTTCTCCATGTTAGTTTTATCTGTATGCATTATCTTTGTGTTTGCTATGTTAAGATATAAGTTGTGATTTTCACTATTCTTTTGGGTTGAGGTTATTAGTTTTACTATACCATTTTGTGATATGAATAGTAATACTTTATCATAAGCATATTGAATCTCTGGTATTTCATGACCACTGATATTTAGGGCATCATATTGCTCCTTGTTTATATCATCTCTGACATTTCTCATTATATTTTCGGCATATATGTTAAACAAATATAGGGACAGCACACAGCCCTGATGGACTCAAACCAATATGATGTCTCGCTATCTGTTGTAACTGCTGCTTGCTGGTCTAGATAGAGCATTTCTATGAGTTGTACTACATGTGATGGAAAGCCTATTTTCCTCATGATTTCCCAAAGTTTCTGATGTTGTACACAGTCCTTTGAATAATCCACAAAACAAGAGAATAGGTTTACATTAAATTCTCTGCACTGCTCTATTATTAAACGTATGTTGAGTATGTGATCTCTTGCTCCTCTTCCTTGTCTAAATCCAGCTTAAACCATGTTAATCTCTTCTTCCATTTTCTTACGAAGTCTTCCCATTATGATTTCTAGTAGAATTTTACTTGCATGACTGATCAGGGCAACAGTTCTATAGTTGGAGTTCTCTTCCAATCTTATGGCAATATACCATATTTCCATATCTTTTTACATAATGCCTGAATATTACACAGATCTGGAAATATAAGCATACATTTTTTGTGGAAATATGAACATATCAGTAAGATTACATAGATGTGGAAATATGAACATAGATTATATAATTATGGAAATATAAATATATCAGTAAGATTATATAGATGTGGAAATATGAGATTATACAACCAACTAGATAACTGCAGAAATATGAACATGCAAACAGACAGATAATGAAAACAGTTACCCTTTTGAGCCACTCCCATACTAAACACAAAAATATCTACAAGATACAAAAATACCTGCAAGATACTTACAAAATATCTACAAGATACTTACAAAAAAATCTACAAGATACTTACAAAAAAATCTACAAGGCACTTAAACAAATATATCTACAAGACACTTACAAAAATATACCTACAAGACACAAAAATATATCTACAAGACACTTACATAAATATATCTATAAGACACTTACAAAAATATCCACAAGACACTTACAAAAATACATCTACAAGACACTTACAAAAATATATTTACAAGACACTTACAAAAATATATCTACAAGACACAAAAATATATCTACAAGACACTTACAAAAATATCCACAAGACACTTACAAAAATATCCACAAGATACTTACAAAAATATCTACAAGATACTTACAAAAATATCTACAATACTTACAAAAATATCTACAAGATATTTACAAAAATATCTAAAAGATACTTACAAAAGCCAAAAGCAAAACCATGTTTATGGGAGACCTCCTTCTGAAGTCTGGGCAACAAGCTAGGACTATCAGAATGACGAATGTGAGTATACTAGATGGAAACATAAATACATGTTAGTGGGAAACTAAACCAAACATCCCTGTAGAACCAGAGAAGGCAGAAATGAATAGATGTGTGAGAGGAAAAAAATTTGTATATATATATATATATATATATATATATATATATATATATATATATATATATATATATATATATATAGAGAGAGAGAGAGAGAGAGAGAGAGAGAGAGAGAGAGAGAGAGAGAGAGAGAGAGAGAGAGAGAGAGGCAGGGAAACAGAGACAAAGTGTGTGTGTTTGTGTGTAAGAGATAGTGTGTGCATGTGTTTGTGTGTTTGAGAGAGACAGAGAGTGTCTAATAGATGGAATAGAGGAAAGAGACATTTGTGTGTAAGACAGGGTGCATGCAGGTGTGTTTGAGAGAGAGAGAGAGAGAGAGAGAGAGAGAGAGAGAGAGAGAGAGAGAGAGAGAGAGAGAGAGAGAGAGAGAGAGAGAGAGAGAGAGAGAGAGACTGAGAGAGACAGAGACTGAGAGAGAGAGAGACAGATGGAGCGAGAGAGGATGTAAGAGAAGGGGTGTGTGAGAGAAAGAGAGACAGATAGAGAGAGAGAGAGATGCACAATGTGGCATATTAAAGAAAAACAAGACATTGTCTAATGCATGCTGTTACTGTCAATCAGCCCCAACATTAAGAGCAAGGCTCAAAGGGACATGCAAACTCCTCCAGCAAAGACACAAGAAAGCAAGATGTTCAATGCACAAAATGTTATCAAAAGGGCTGATGCATTAATCTATTGGTTCATAATAGCAAAACAAAACAGCAAATTGGAAGAAAACCAAAGAAGAATCAACTGAGGCTACACAGGCCATACATTACATGCAGGCAGAGATTAGGCATGCGGAGCAGCTGGCCCAGTGGCTAGAATACCAGGTTCTACTTCAGGAGACTCAGTTTCAAATCCTAGGTAAAGTGTGGATTTTCTTCTGTTGGATGCAAGAAGAAAACCCTAACTTGCACTAGCCAGGCAGCCTTAATTCCTCAGGCTCAAGACCCCCCCCCCCCCCCAACACTGCAAGGTACAATAAGCAGTAGATGACAGTTGTATTTGTACAGAAATTGTGTATGCAGAAACAATAAGATAAATAACATAGCTATGCGTACCAACAAATAGACTGCAATAAAAACAAAGCTTACATGGCCAAAATCCACATCCAAGGGTTTTCATTGGAGTAGTTTTTGATTGCATCCCTGAAAATAAACAATGAATGCGATCGGCGTTGCCAGTAGTGGGTTGTGCTCAATATTAAAATTTCAAATCCCGAAACAACCACATAATCAAACAAAATATTCACTGTTTGTGAGTGTGTGCCTTCGCTCACTTTAAACTCAAGAGTAGTCATTACATGTCCTACTGCTTCTAGTGCAATGGACTGATTTTTGCGTGTGAATTAGTGTGATTAGCTTTCCCTGTTACTAGTGTCTCTCACCATCAGGCAAACCCCACTCCAACTTCTGAGGTACTTGTAATTTATGTCCCCAAGTCAAGGATGAAAAGTCAACATTTTAGTCCAACTGAGTGGTGTAAGGGTTGAACCCGCTACCTCTGCATCAGAACATCAGATGTATAAGAAGAAGTGATTTTATACATTCGGCCATGCAGACCTCTATATAATCATTGGTAAATAAAATAGCACAGATTCTAAAAATAAATTTTTGGAGCAGTGAAAATGGGTCAGCGCACGTGGCTTTAGGGTAGTTAACGCAGTTTGACAATCCTAACAATCCAGGTTGGAAGTCAGCTATTGGCGATTTGGAAGCAGCCTGCTTTGCATTGATTTTCACAATGGTTTAAGTTTCAGCCGTTCAGAAAGTAATGGCTAAGTGGTGAACATAAAATTGCCTAGAAAATTACAAACAGCCAACAATTGTTGGCGTTGATTGTAATGTCACATAAAGGACTAATCGAATATGAAATATCATCATCATTATCATAATCAAGTATTTCAGCAATGTGCTGATTTGGGCATTTCCTGATGATCCTATTCCAAGTTGTGCTGTTTTCTTTAATTCCATATATGTTTTATCTTAGGCAGTCACAGCAGTATAGTGGTTAAATGCTCACCTGGTCATGGTTTCGGTGGTGGAGAGAATGATCGCTGCACTGCTCAGCATGGCATACTGTTGATGATATCTGCATTAATAGATCTGCACATGCCTGTTTCATAGATGCTCTTCTTGGCCTACCCCTTCCTCCTTCCCCGGTATTTTGGCCTCTATTATTTTCTTTGGTGTTTCTTCATGTCTTAGAGTGTGACCAAGTCATTAGAGTCTATGCTCTTTTTTACTTTCAAGAGTCTTGTTTTCACTGTTATACTACCCAAAGCCTGTTCACGTGATACTGAATCAGGTGAATAAAATCCAAAATAAATTACGAACCCTTGAAAATCGGCACAACAGTTGATACAGCAACCAACTGAAGACTGACTTATTTTGGCATCAAACGTGGTAATGAGTGGAAGGAAGAAATGTGAAGTAAGCAGAAACAGCACCTGTGATAATACCCTCTTCTTCAGATGATGACAAGGAAACTAAGGTTTCATCTTCATAGCATCCAAGTTTTTGTTTGTTTTTTTGTTCAATCGCTTGTAACTCAAGCTTAGTCCGTACATGTGCTATACTTCTAGTGTACTGGAATGATTTTTGTGTGTGGATTAGCTTTCCCTATTACCAGTGTACCCCCACTATCAGGCGAACCCACTCCGACTTCAGAGGTAATATAACATCAAGTGAGTTCCACTGTTTCCTCAAGACTGACTCAGTACATCTGTCATTCACAAGCAGTTTTTCAGGTCTGCTTTCCCTAGCCTTTGACTATTCCCAGTCTACCCACAAGGCAGTCTGTGTATATCTTCGTCTGGTCTCTGTCCCTTGACCTGTTCGCCACGGGATGTGTCTGTATCTGTGCTACTGTCTGCAACAAGCTCTTGGGATCACTGGAACATGCAAGCATCTCTACCACTTCAAGATGGAGTCATAGGAGAGGGGGGCCAAGGTTTTAACTGGTGAGATTAAGGAACTGCTTGTCCACTGGGTAAAACACAGAACATAATGAAGAAATGGCACTCTGACAGTGTTGTAGTGAGCAGCAGCTACAATATGCAGGATGACAGTTTTACTTCACACTTTAAAGAAATTCTCAAAAGTTGGGAGAGGCAGTCAACACCTTCACTCCAGCTAAGAGGCACACAAAAAGTGGCAGCATCTGAAGGGCAGTGACTCCCCTTCCAAACAATAGTTTCCCTCATCTACATAAATTCCTCCACACCACCATCGGAAAGTAATGGCAAACTATTGAACGTAAACTTTCCCAGGAATCGTGAACAGCCAAAAAATGCTGGGGTTGACTGTTACGTCCTGTAAAGGATATGTTAAGTTAGTTGCATATCCCTTACAGGACGTTTGCAGTTATCACTAGCATTTTTTTCTGTTGTTGATGTCTTGGAAAGTTTACATTCAGTAGAAAGGATATGTAACTAACTTTGTTTTAACACCACCATCAGTCCTCAGTAAAGACAGTAAAAAGCGACAGCTTCTTTCACCAGCCTTAAAGTATATTGGGCATATGGTGCTTGGCCTGTATCTTTACAGTGGACCAGTCAGCACTTCAGGGGTAATGTGGTTGATGTCCTGACAGCCGCCTTTACTTCCCAAGACATGTCTTAGCATCCATTGTAGGCAGTAAAGGGAGGCGGCATTCTACATGTTCATTTTTATTTGAACAATGCTTATTTCAGTGTCAATGTTACAGGGTTCATGTATGATTTATTAAGTGTTTTACAAGTTTAAAAAATCATTATTCAGACTTGAAAACACGGTTTGTGACATTTAGTCTGCAAAAAAAATTATCCAATTTATATTTCCTATGGAAAAAACTGGTCCGATATATAATTATCAGAAAATTAAAACATTCAAAAGGTCAAGAAAAAGTTTCCTTCAAAAGATTAAAAGTATCTTGTGTAATAAGTCAAATTCACTGAATGTCAGAATGAGAGTACTGAAATGTTATATCAAACCTGTTTTGCTGTATTGCAGTGAATCTTAGAATCTTTATCTTAAGACAAATTAGGAAGAGGTTGGATGCAATGAAACTGTGGTTTCTGAGACAAATGGTGCAAGTACCTTTGATTGCAAGAATGACTAACAATGAGTGCCTGGAAGAGGGTGATGAAAGTGAAGTAATACACACAACTTTAAGAAAAAGACATAATTTCTTTGGATATATAATGAGAAGAGAGAGAGTTATTAGAGAACGCTATAATGACTAGGGGGGGGGGGGGGGGGGGGGGAGAATCAGTGTTAGAAGAGGCAGAGGCAGACAGGGAGAAATGAAGCTTAATGATCTAAGATGGTGACAGGGAGGGATGCCACCAAGAGAACAGATACAGAACACCATGGACTAAGATCTGTGAAGCAATATGAACAAGGACTAAGATCTGTGAAGCGATATTGAACAAGGACTAAGATCTGTGAAGAGACATAAACACCAAAGACTAAGATGTGTGAAGCGATATGGATAAAGACTAAGATCTGTGAAGAGATATAAACATCATGGACTAAGATCTGTGAAGAGATATGAACACCACGGACTAAGATCTGTGAAGAGATATAAACACCAGAGACTAAGATCTGTGAAGAGACATGAAAAAAGCCCTGTTGTAACTGCAATACCAAGGAGTAACTGATGATTAACAAACAAATGAAATAAAAGCAGACTATATTACATATACAGTTACCCAACTTACACATAAATGAAGAGAGCTATCATTGCAGCAGTGATACCAATCTGGACAAACAAGATTGCATACACCTTACGTATGAAACCTGCAGAGAAAGAAGTCATGGGAAAACAACATTAGTTACTAATCTACTTTTAAAACATCATCATCAAGTGCCTTACTGACTGGTGCGGGCACTCATACTTCTCCATAAATTGCCATCTCTGATGGCATGGATGATTTTGTGTGTTGACTCCTTTCTGTGATATGACAAAAGACTCAATAATAACTGTCTCTCGCTGTCTTCCTCTATCTCTCTTTGCACAAATTATTCTGTTTGTCACAACATGTTCCAGTTTTTATCTTTTCACAATGTGTCAAAAATTATGATTGCCTCTTTCCGATGTTGTCTTTGCAACTTATTCCCCCTCAAGATGTCCAGTGATTACTCATTCTGGCTGTGCAAAGAATTGTCAGCATTCTTCTATAAAACCACATCTCCAAGGCTTCTCAGAATTGTTTCACTTGTGCTGCAATAAATACTCATTCATTCATTCAGTAGCATGTCCTATGCAGAACCTCGCTCCCATAACAACCTTCCGGAAAACTTCTCGATCACAAGCAAGATATCCTGCATCCAATACACCCATCTGGAGATCATCCGCCACATCCTGCACCCATCTTCTCTTTGGCCTTCCTCTTCCCAGGCATATACCCCTCCATTATTGTTCTCTCCAAACTTTATGACATTTCAAGTGACCAAAATATATCAATTTTCTTTGTTTTATCGTCTTTTATAGCCAACCATCTTCAATATTCAAGTCACACACACATCTCAAATATCTTAAACATACCAAGTCACACACACTTCTCAAATATCTTAAACATACCAAGTCACACACACACATCTCAAATATCTTAAACATACCAAGTCACACACACATCTCAAATATCTTAAACATACCAAGTCACACACACTTTACAAATATCTTAAACATACCAAGTCACACACACTTCTTAAATATCTTAAACATACCAAGTCACACACACATCTCAAATATCTTAAATATACCAAGTCACACACACACATCTCAAATATCTTAAACATACCAAGTCACACACACTTTACAAATATCTTAAATATACCAAGTCACACACACACTTCACAAATATCTTAAATATACCAAGTCACACACACACACATCTCAAATATCTTAAACATACCAAGTCACACACACTTTACAAATATCTTAAATATACCAAGTCACACACACACTTCACAAATATCTTAAATATACCAAGTCACACACACACACATCTCAAATATCTTAAACATACCAAGTCACACACACTTCACAAATATCTTAAATATACCAAGTCACACACTTCACAAATATCTTAAATATATCAAGTCACACACTTCACAAATATCTTAAATATACCAAGTCACACACACGCACACATCTCAAATATCTTAAACATACCAAGTCACACACACTTCACAAATATCTTAAATATACCAAGTCACACACCTCACAAATATCTTAAATATACCAAGTCACACACTTCACAAATATCTTAAACATACCAAGTCACACACACACACACACATCTCAAATATCTTAAACATGCCAAGTCACACACACATCTAAAATATCTTAAACATACTAAGCCACTCACATGCCTAAAATATAACACACCAAGCCACTCACAAATCCCAAATTTCTTAAACTTACCTAGGCGCACACTCTTCTCTTCAAATGAGTTTTCATTGAAATAATTCTCAACGCCAGCTTCTGCGTCGTACATGATGAAGGATGAGCAAAACTAGGCTGAACACAGCACAGTGACTCAATGTGGTTTCTGTAAAATAATAAGGCTCCCATTAAATTAATCTGTGTGAGATATATGCCGAGCTAGAAATGTGGCTGCAACCTTCCCGTGGACCGCCCCAGGTATGCGGTGGCATCTTCCCGACATCGTCCGCCATTCAACAGCCAACTCAGAACTGATACGGACCAGGGGAATCCGAGTGGAAGAAATTTAGCAACTGGTAGACTATACAAATATATAATCAAGAACTGACACCATGGCATTCTGAGAAATCCATAGATTCATCGTCTCCCTCAGCAAATATCTTTAGGTGTAGATGCTGGTCATTCCAGTAGCACACTGGTTATAACCTTGTTGGATTCATCCCTCAAATGTCTATCCTTGCTGGAAGCATACTTAAATCCAAACTCAAGCATCCTTTAACATGTTGTTTTATCTATTTCTGTATCTTCATAGTCTTCAGAATCTCTGCCTTGTCCATCATGAGTGTCCTAGTTACTGGCACTCATGAAGTCAACAAATCCACTAACTCATTACCTCATACTTCACCTTGACCCAGCCCTTACTTGCAAATAATTATTTGTAAGACAAATCTCCCTAACCTCTTTTGCTGCTTAGTTTGTGAGATTCGGATATGTGAACATTAGGTCTGATGTAACTATCTGTTTGTTAACGTCGCCTTCTTTGTTAACTTTGTTTAGTAAATAAATATGTTGGTTATCTTTGTTTTTTGTGCACTGCACACCCTTTCCATGATTAACTTAGTTTTTCGTCTATTTTTCAAGAGCTTTCGATTTAGCTTGCAATTATTGTTAAAGTTAGTTGCATATCCTTTACAGTAAGTTTGCAGTCAACACCAGAATTGTTTGCTGTTGTTGATGTCTTGGCAAGTTTATGTTCAGTAGTTTACCATTGCTTTCTGAATGACAGGCACCCATAACATAGTGTAAAAACCAGCGCACCATTTCTGCTGCCAAATCGCGCGCAGCTGTGTTTCGAACGCGGGTATACGGGATTACAAACAGGTTAAGTATTGTACAGAATGACTATCTGGCCCGCGCTCGTCATTTTCTCAGCTAATCCGGCCCGCCGTGAAAAAAGTTTGGTGACCCCTGATCTAGGAGATGGAAAACTCCGATTATAAACCCCCAAGGTTAAGGTGGACCGACGTGCTGAGGACTGAATGGCCACGGGTGAGGTGGTCGTGAACGTGGAACGTCTGGTATGCGGGCGGGGCGGCGCCAGGTGTATGGACTCCTGAGGAACATCCCCTGCCCCTTCCCTAATAAGCAGGCAATGCTAGGGTGACAGTTTTTTTCCTGCAATATCCAAACTTTGCTTATGGATTTAATCAAACACGGGAATCTTCGCCGTAGCTACAGAGCACGTGCTCTGCGCTTTACACATCTTTCAGAGGCTAGCGAAGAGAGAGTGAGGAGGAGAAGGCGAGGGAATGGTGTGAGAAGACGGCATAGATATAGGAAGGCAGGCGCCAGGAGAACAAGACGAAAAGTGGAGAGACTAGGTTTCAACCATGTAAGAGTGGGATACTGGAACTGTCGTAGTGCCAGGCAGAGAGGAGAGGCTAATATATGATTTTGATGTCCTCATGCTCCAGGAGTTAAATACAAATACCATTGCTCTGGGTACGTCAGTTATATAAACCCCACTGGGCAGAAGAGACATGGGCAAGGTCTGCTGGTGAAGAAAGGAGTGAAGCATGTGGCACTTGACTTGAGCTAGTGGAATCACAGTGCAAGAGAGGTCCAGGGTATACAAATGGAGATTGGTGGCCTAAGTTTGAACATCATAAATGTATATGCCACAGTGGACTGTTTTGTCAGAAAGGAACAATGGGACTGGCTTAAGGAATTGGAGGAATTACCAGGTAATAGGCTACTCATATGTGGAGACTTCAATGCGAGGAACAGAGATTAGGACAGTAGTGGAGAAAACCGACAGGGAATTGCCCTTGTGGATGCCATGGTGGACTCCGATGTGGTCTGCATAAATGATGGTAGGCCAACTAGAATGGCAATGAGGCCTGGCAATGCAGACACTGCATTGATTTGGCACTTGTCTCCCAGTCATCAGTCCTTGATGTAAAGTGGACTGTTTTGAATGACCATGGGAGTGATCACATGCCATGCTCAGTCCTGATCTCTAAGTCCAGGAAAGTTAAGGCTGGAGAGCACGCAAGACCTTCCAGTATGAGTGGACCGACAGCCTTCTTGGATGCCTCAGACAGGGGGCATGCAACAGGACTGTTAAAACTCCTTTTTTGCAGCCCCCCATGGTGGACCCCAGAAGTAGACAATACTTGGAAAGCAAAGAGAGCTGCCGTGAAGCAGCTACAGAAAGTGCGACAGACACCCCAAAGTTCACAGGAGGAAGTAGACACTGCGGAAAATGACAAGAAAGACAAGGTGGAGGCTATCAAGCGCTGTGCTGCAGAGGCCAAGAACGTAAAATGGGAATGTTTTATGAAGGAGATTGGAGGTGATAAAACACTGTAAAAATTCTGGAAACTGCACATACAAATGCAAAGAAAAGATCGGCCTATGACAGTGGGAACAATCTATAGAGATGATGGTGTACGTGTGACAACAGACAAAAAAGAGAATGGGGAGGCGTTTCTCCAGAGATTTTTAGAGCAGACCAATCATAATGATGCGGATACCAGGGATGCAGTTAGAGAGGAATTATCTGGCACAATAGAGAATATGCCTTACGAAGACATCATACTGTTTGAAGATGTTAAACATATTTTGCAAAAGGCAAAGGACATGGCACCAGGGCCTGATGGTGTCAGGTATGGCCACATGACGGCTTTGAGCGATGTAGACCTGAAGGAGATGGCCGACTGCTTTAATCAGAGCATTAGGACAGCATCAGTATCACAGAATTGGTTACATAGCTATCTCATCCCTCTCCCAAAACCATTCAAGGATCATTCAAAGCTTAGCGGCTTTAGGATCATCACCCTTCAAAATACATTTGGGAAGGTTTTAGAGAAGATAGTCGCTGTTAAACTGCAAGATTTTTTGGAAAGGGGGAAGCTTCTTCCCAGAGGCCTGGGGAGCTACAGGCCAGGAAAAGATACCTGGTCAAATGCAGCCACTTTTGCCTTTGACGTTTATGAGGGGTTCCAGAGTAGACAGGAAACAATGGCGGCAGCGCTTGATCTCGAGGATGCATACAATAGAGTTCGCTATGATATTTTGATGACTGCACTTATGGAGAAGCGGGTCAATCTCTGGTTGGTGAACTGGATAGCGGCCGTCCTGCATTCTCGTCGGGTTACTCTCCGTCTGGGTGCATGGACCTCGGAGCCACATATTTTAACCCCGGGACTGCCACAGGATCTGCAATCTCACTGGTGCTCTTTAACGTGTATACAAGCAAGATTGCAAACCTAGACGCACCAGGGGTTGGAAGGATACTAACATTTGCAAATGATATTCTTGCATATAGGCAGAGGAGAAATAGGGATCAAACAGCCCAAGAGCTACAGGTGACAGTAGACAAAGTGATTGACTGGTGCACTGAAATGAGTGCTGTCATCCACCCGGAAAAGGCGGCTGTTTTGTTGTGCTCTCTGGACAACAGGATTGTGAGAGATGATGCCCCAAGCTCATGATAGATGGCAGAAGCGTCAACAGAGATAACAAACTGAAGTATCTGGGAATCACATTTGACAGGAGTCTGTCCTTCCATGTGGAGACGGTTATGACAAGATCTCAAAAGGGACTCAATGCACTTAAAGCTATGGCTGCAATGGACACAGAGCAAAGAATGCTCTTCACACTATATCAGCACTTGATCCTCTCAGTAATTGATTATGGACTAGGACTGCTCACTGTCTCAAAGAGTCAGCTGGTGAAATTAGAGCTCATATAGAACGAAGCTATGCGGGTCATTCTGAGATGCACCAGAGACACCCCAGTAGTGTGTATGCGGTACATCCTTGGTCTGCCAACTGTTGTCGGTAGGCACAAGGTGATGCAGGCGAAGGCATACCTCAGAGTAGCTGCAGACACAGATCACCCGTTGCATGAGGCGCTAGACGAAGTTAAGGGTCAGAGACTGATAAGAGGGAAATCATGGATGGCTCAAGCGGACGATACGATCAGACAGGTGTGCCGCTTGGAGAACATCAGGCGAGGAGAGGAGTGGGTCAGAGTGCCAGCGGAGCAGTCAGACTTGTGAAGAGTTATAATCACATTGAGCTGGGAGTGCAGGGAGTGACAGCAGGGGCCACGGAAGTGGAAATCCAGCAACTAATTCAGGATAATGCTCGCCCGGGTGATGTGATTATCTACATGGATGGTTCGGTGTTGAGAGGTAGGAGAAGTGCCTGGGGATTCTTAGCAAAAGCTAATGGTCGACGTTTGGTGCAGGAGAGTCTGGCGTATGATGCCACAACATCTAGCTTAAGAATGGAGGTGGAGGCGGTCAGTGCAGCTTTCCACTGGATGGAGAACACGATACATACACACATTGTGATTGTAACTGACTCAGAAAGCATGTTGAGAAGGGTGAGGACAGGTAGGCTTTGTGCTGAGTGGCTTGCTTCACTTCAGAGGTCACGGGTAGCAAGCATCACCTGGATCTCTTCTCCGGGGCATGTCGGTGTGCTGGGGAATGAAGAGGCGGACAGATTGGCTGGCTCTGCAAAATTTGGTGGAGTATTGATGCATGACAAGGCAGGTGTGGTGCGGCCTTGTGGGAGCACGTGTACATCTCGGAGGAGCAAATGGATCACCATAGTCTGGTAAGAATGAGGCAGCGAGGTGTGACGAGGGGATCTGGCCGACGCTCGACACTCAAGAGGAGCACTTATGGGAATGCCCCAAATGCTGTGATGTCGGTTCCTAAATCAATCAATCAATCAATTGAACAGGAAAACTGCAGAGTGACTGTGCGTGACATTGCTACTCATCTTGACATCAGTCAAGGTTCAGCACACCACATCATCTACGATGTGCTACAGTACCGCAAAGTGTCTGCAAGTTGTATGTCACGGCAGCTTACTCCAGAATTGAAACGACACATTGATGCTTGTAAAAACAACTTTTGCAGTGCTTTGAAGCAGAAGGTGATGGTTTCCTATCAAGAATTGTTATTGGAGATGAAACCTGGGCTCACTAACACAAGCCGGAAATGAAGAGCGCGAGCAAGGAATGGCGTCATCCCTCCTCACCAAAACCAAAGAAGTTTCGCACGCAGCCATCTGCCGACTCTCTTTTGGGATGAAGAAGGCATTATTTAAGAGCACTACATGCCAAGAGGAAAAACTGTCACCAGTGATATGTATACAAATATTCTCAGGAATCATCATCGACCCGCAATAAAATCCAAACAATGTAGACTTCTGAGTAAAGGTGTCAATTTGCAACATGACAATACTCAACCCCATACTGCACGTGCAACAATTTAAATCATCGAAGACCTCCACTTTCTATGTACCACATCCCCTGTACTTGCCAGACCTAGCCCCAAGTGATTTCCACCTGTTTGGACAACTCAAAGAGTCATTGGGATGAAAGACTTTTCAGTCCGATGAAGAGGTACAGCAGGTGGTGCATGAGTGGTTACACACGCAACCATGAGAATATTTTTCTACAGGAATCCAAGCACTTTATCAGTGCTGGGTGACTTGCATTGAACACAATGGTGACATTAAAAAATTATATTATTTGTTCTATACTTTTTCAGAATATATTCACCACAACAACAAAAAACGTTTAAGGTTTTCATTTGAAGCCCCCTCGTATAATTGCTCTGGTAACTCAAGTACCCTCTAATCATCTCAAAGCTGCAGTAATCGCTGCTACCTCCATCTTCACACTCGAAGTAGTAGCCCTATATGCTGCATTCTGCTCGGCATCAAACTTTCCCCATGTCTCTAGCTGAGAATCCCCAGCCAGATTTATGTCCATCATGCATAGAACCATAAGCATATACTAGTGATTCATCTCTCAGGTTTTGTACCTCCAATGCCAAGCATTACACCACTCTCTGCCCAATGTGATGATGACCTGGTGGAAGCTATTCTTGTGTCTGCCACTATCAACCTATTTCTGTCTTCTTTGTACCTCCTTGAATGAGGAAACCTACCAAATGGTAATTTCCACAAGAGCTATCCATGATTTCCAACTCTTTATCCAGCTTCTTTTGAGATCATTCAGGTTACCATGGAATGACTGTCTATCTGGTGGCTCATATGTAGACCAGTGTGAGTCTAAGATTCACCAATGTACGCTGTGTCACATTACCCTAATCGGAATATCACATTTATCACCCAAGACAATTCACATTTGTTCATTCAAGATCCATTCCAGGTTTTAAAATTGTCAAACATATTATGTTAAAATACCCAGGACAATCAATTACTGAGAGGAATATACGATGGAAAAATAATTCAAGCAGTCTCTGTTCCATGTGAGTAGCCACCACAGTCTCCTGTGCTGCTAGGTCATGCGTGCATTTAATAATATCCTGCTTGCCATAATACTTATACAATAGGCTACGATCAAACATCAAATCTAGATATAAAGTGTGTTTTATTAAATCCTTAACAGCGTGGTATGAAGTAAACTGGCAATTAAACACACATCTATTTGCTTTAGTCTCCACTGTCATCTTCACGTCATATAAGAGAACACCTGACAGGGTTTTACAACACCAACAACACCTCTATACCTCCATGTTTTTTTTTATCACCAGAAAGGTATGTCGTCTTCTTCTTCTTCTTCTGCCTTTTATCCCAAAATGGAGCATAGGCCTTCAACCGCCTTTAGCCAAGCCCATGAGTTTTTTTTTTATTATTGCATCTCTTTCCATGTCCTCCTCATATTATCCATCTGTCTCTAATTCTCTTCTCCCTTTATGGCTCTGTTGTCAAGTGTTCAAATCCCCTTTCAAGGCAGGAATGCTTCCAGTTATCCTGGCTCTGACCCAGGCCAAAATGTGTAACAGGACATTTTCTGGGAAGTAAAAACAGCTGGTGAGATACTGACCATATCATCCACTGAGAGTTGATTGGTCTACAAATATTTGGCAGGTACCATATACCCAAAATGCCTCATGGTTTGAAAAGAGGTCCTTCACTTACAAATTTATTCACTTGTGAGTTCCAGAGAAAGGACTTTCTAGAACTATTAAAGGCTTTCTCAATGTGTGTCAAAGCAACATATATGCTACATGCTTGTTATTTCCCATGTTCGCTATATGACCATGTACAAGGTGTATTTTTTAAATACTGTGGGGTTTTTAAAAATAGTGCCGTTCCAAGTTTTGTATTCACCCTCTGTGGAGTTCATGCAACATAAAAGGTAAATACAAAACTTGGAACGACAATATTTTCAAAAACCCCAGTCGTTAAAAATACACCCTAAACAAAGATAAAAAAATCTGGGGCACCAGTCGTCCTTGCACAAGAAAATGTTTACCTGGAGCCTGAATTTTCTATAGTTTTCTGAGCCCTTACTGGCAAAAAATAAATGTGTTGGCTCCTGAGAAAAAGGGGCTGGCTCCTGAATTATGTTCCGTTTTGTTTCTACCTCTATTAATGTATGACTCAATCTTGAGAGTTCTAACTCTGCTGTCGGAGTTCGGTTATTTGTATGTCTGCCTACATCAATGGGAAAGCGTTATTTGCAAAAACAAGAAACTCTATAGGAATACTTTAGTTATTTCACTACCCAATTTTTTTAGCATACACAAAAATAGTATTTCAAAGATAATGAGCTTGTTGGTTAGTTAGTTAGTCGACAGATCATCCTCACTGCACATCAAACCATTCAGTCCATAAGTGCACGGATGCCCTCCTCAGCAAATCCCGCAGCGTGTAGCGGCTCTGTGTTGGTTTATTACTCTCCTTTGGCTTCCTGCGTAGTGTTCTTGTTTGGCCACACCTCTTTTAACTTGCTGTTCTTGCAGCCTGACCATGGTTGTAGATTCCCAGTCATCGCTTGGTTCTCGTAAACGATTTACTTCTCGTACGTAGAGCATTCAGAATGTCTGCCTGGTCCATGGCTCATCCGTCTTCCACAGCAGTCCTACCTGCAAGCCTGTCAGTCTTCTCATTCCCTTGTACACCCGCATGCCCTGGCATGAAGATGAAACTAATCTCTGACAGCCGAGACCACTCCAGAGACAGCAGCCACTCTCTTCAGACCCACCCCATCGCTATCCTTCTGAGCATACTCACTGAGTCACCAAAGACAAATGCCTGATTGAATGTCTGTGTCTCAAGCCATGTTATTGCTTTACTTACTGCCATGACTTCCATAGTCAGGCTGCTTGTGGTCAAAGCAAAAGCGCCAGACTCTTCCTTCACAATTTTCCCTCCGGCCTGAGCTGTTAAGGCCCATGAACTCACTCCTCGAACAACTGACCCATCCGTGTAAATGACAGCATCATCCTCTAAAGAATTCTCAAAGATCAGAGCTTGTACTTCCGCCTCCACAGCAGCTGGGTTTTCTTGTCTGCATTTCCTGTCTAGTTGAATACACACTGAAAAGGATGTACAGAACTCTGTTGGCACTTGTACTCACTCCTCGCCAGGTTCTAAGTCCTCAAGTGAATATACCTGCTGAAGTATGCCTTCGACTTGACCCATCCACGACTTTTAACCTGCTGCCCTTTACCTTCTTAATCTTGCTATGCAGTGGATATTGTGTATTTGCGTTGACTCTGAGATAGGCATGTGCTTGGCAAATTTGTATTCTGTCCCTCATGGTTCGAAAATCAAGAAGATAGCACATCACCCTGCATGCTGTATCTCTTGTACATCCAAGAATAATGCGCATAGCTTCGTTCTGTATCCTTTCCATCCTTTCTATCTGCTTGTGGCTGACAGTCAGGATCGCCATCGCATACTCCAAAACAGAAAGGACCAGACCCTCGTAAAGAAGACATAGATGGCGCTGCTCACAGTTTGCCACATCGCAGCCAAACCCTGCTTAGCCTTTATTATCACCTGGTCTACGTGCTCGGTATAAGCCAGGCTTCGATCAAATCATATCCCCAGGTAATTCATTGCCTGTGTTCTTTCCACCAGATTTACAGTTGGAGTGTTGACAATATGATTATTCAAAGAGAACCATGTCACTGTTGCCTTTGTTGGGTTGACCATTGCCCCAGCTTCAACACACCAGGTACTTATGCGATTTAGTTCGGTTTGTAGTTCCTCAGCAACCTGATCTCTGTCCTTACTCTGATGATACACTAAAACATCATCTGCACACGACAATGTCCTCCCCGGTCCAATGATTTGCTCGCTGGTGATTCTCACTGTGTAGGCATTGAACAACACCAGAGATAATGGTGATCCCTCTGAATATGTTGTTGTTGGTTCCAAAGTACAACTGCCACATCTAAAAACTACTTTCCGTTGGAAGAGGGCTGCAGCAATCCAACAGAGGAGGAAAAGACTTATCTTGAGTTCAAGAAGCTGAAGCATTAAAAAAATCCAATGGTACTCTGTTGTACGCGTCCTCAAGATCAATAGCTGCAGCAAAGGTTTCAATGCCCGAGTGGAAACCTTCATAGACATCATGGGCAAAGAACTGCTGCATTGGTCCAGGTTTCTCTGTCTGGACGATACTCTCCCAGGGTAGGTGGGAAAACACCTTGCCTCTCTAGCTGGCTTGATATTTTTCTGGCAATTAACTTCTCCAGCAGCTTGCCTATTGTATTCTGCATGGTGATTACTCGATATCCCTGAATTTTTCAGTGGTCTTTGCCAGGCTTCGACAAGGGAATCAAATAGCTGTGTAACCACCCCTCCTTGATGCTAGCATTCCCTATACTGTTGTTGTATATGTCCGCTAGTTTCTCTCGCTCGTTGTTAGTACACATATTGATGTCGTCGTATCTTATGCCATCTGGCCCTGGAGCGTTGTTTTTTTATCATCGTAGCACAGCCTTGATCTCTTTTACTGTCACTGTGTCTTCATCCGAAATGCTCTGGTCACCTATCTGAGGTAACCTCCTTGGCAAGATTTCAGCTTCTCATGTCTGTCTGGTTGCTCTGCTCTAGATAGTGTTCGAAGAGGACTTTTGCCTTGTTCTCGTCAGTCCTCTGCCAGATGAGGTCAGCACCTTGGAAGTCAGGAATACTCTTATTCTTGACTACCCCACTCATGCTTTTATGTAGTCGCCAGATCAATTTCAGTGACTTGTCTGTGCTTACTCTTTGACATACCTCTGCCCATTTTTCACTTTTAACTACCGTAACCAGTTTTTTTTAATAGCTTACTTTTGTGTGCATCTATTTCTAAGTCCATGCAGGGACTAGGATGGGCAACTCTGTTCTTCTTGGTGTTTTGCCTTTTCCTTACAGCATTACGTTTATCTACCCAGGCTTTTTCCACCTCAAAATTCCACCAAGGTGGCTGCTCCCAGCTTTTTTCCTGCCTTGAAGCTTTCTGCGCTTGTCGCACCTTATTTACTCACCACATCTTGCCCTGTACTGTCATACTGGAAAGTCTTGACCATTGACTTGTGCTGCCTGGTTCTGCCTTTCTCCACCAATATGCTGCAAGGGTGGTGGTCGCTGCCGTGGTACCCTACGACACCCCATGTACACACTGTAGTGAGTGAAGGAGAAACCAGCGCCAGATCAGTAACACTTTCCTCATCACCTGGACGACTTGCTGTCCTAGTGACACAGCCACTGTTGATACAAACCAGGTCAATGGTTTGAAGTGCAGTCTCAAGCTCCTTCCCCTGTGTGTTGAAGGAAATGTTTCCCAATGATCTGCTTTTAGCGTTGAAATCGCCTTAGAAAGTAACATTTCTCTCGTGACCTAATGTCACTTAAGCACTGCTAATTCTGAGAATCCACACGATAATCATTAACCAACACGAATGGTAGACTGGATTGAACTCTAACTGCCTATATTTGTATGTCGTCACTGTTCCAACTGGACATGTCTAGCTCCGAAGCCACCACATTGTCGCGAATGAGAATCACCATTCCCAGGTGTTGCCTGTTGTAGAAACATTTGAAGCCTGTAATTTGGAGTAAATGATCACCCAGTAGTAGCAGCAGCAACATCAGCGACAGTAGTAGTTGTTGTAGTAGTAGTAGTTGTAGTAGTAGTTGTAGTAGTAGCAGCAGTGACAGTAGTAGTAGTAGTAGTAGTAGTAGTGGTAGTAGTAGTAGTAGTAGTAGTAGTGGTAGTAGTAGTAGTAGTGGTAGTAGTAGTAGTAGTAGTAGTAGTAGTAGTAGTAGTAGTAGTAGTAGTAGTAGTAGTAGTAGTAGTAGTTAGCAGCGATAGAAGCTACAGTAGTAGTACTAGCAGTGTAGCAAAAGTAATAGTAGTTTGTAGTAGTTAAGTTGTAGTAGTAGGGATGACATTTTCGTCTGCAACCCAACAGAATACCAGCAACCGCACCTGCGCAGATGGATCCACTGGGTCCCCAAAAATGGCTATGAAACGACCCTGCATGCTTCTGACATCATTCATTCATCCAAATACCATGTGACAATAGCAAACGTCATCTTAGTTTCTGCAGAATAGGTCCGTCTTACATTCCATGCATAGCAATTAGTTGAAATTATCGTGACTTTGAAATAAATTTAATTAGTTGATATGCAGTAATTAATTTTATTTTCTAGAGCTGTATTTGTAATTCTTTGAATATTTTGAGATGGATTTTCAAATTCTGCATCCATTTTTACATATATGTGGACAGTTTCATCGCCAATCGTCTTCAATTTGTGGTAGGAAAAAAATATTTCTGCGGAGATTAATACAAGTTTAAAGATTAATAATTTATTTGAATACTTTTACTATTTTGCTATCGTTTAACATGACGGAACATATTTTTGAAGTCAGTTATCATATCGTCTATGACCCATTTGAGACAATCTCATCTGAATCTCGTAAGGACTGGCAGTACAATTTATTATTTTAGAAATAACTGTAAATGAGAAAATACTGTTAGATGAAACGAGCCAAACAGAGAACGCAAGAACACTGCATGACGAGAACACAGAAGAAGAACCATCTGCAAATCTAACCATTAGAGAACTCCTGTTTGCAGATGATCAAGCACTAATAGCAAAATCAGAAGATGAATTACAAGACCATATGAATAGTCTAAATGAAATGTGTAGGAAACATAACATGCAAATTCATTCATTCATTCATTCATTTATTAGCATGTCCTTTGCAGAACCTTGCTCCCATAACAACCTTCTGGAAAACCTCTCGATCATAAGCAAGATGTCCCGCGTCCGATACACCCATCTGGAGATCATCCGCCACATCCTGCACCCATCTTCTCTTTGGCCTTCCTCTTGCTCTCTTCCCAGGCATATATCCTTCCATTATTGTTCTCTCCAAACTTTCATGGCATTTCAAGTGACCAAAATATTTCAATTTTCTTTGTTTTATCGTCTTTAATAGCCAACCTTCTTCAATATTCAGCTCTAGAAGTATGGATGCATTTAGTCTTTGAAGTCTTTCGTTTTAGTCTTTGAAGAGCAATTGATAGTCGTCATTTAATTTCTTTCATTGTGTCACCGTTGTTGGTAATCAATGACCCAAGATATTCAAAATGTTCCACCATCTCCAATTTTTCCTCATTAATATATATATCTTTCTCCATAGTGGTTTTATCTGTATGCATTATCTTTGTTTTTGCAATGTTGAGATACAAGTTGTGATTTTCACTATTCAATTGGTTTGAGGCTATTAGATTTTCTATAGCAGTCTGTGTTGTGGATAGCAATACTGTATAATCAGCATACCGAATCTCTGGTATGTCATGACCACCAATATTTAGGGCATCATATAGCTCCCTGTTTATATCATCTCTTACATTTCTCATTACATTTTTGGCGTACAGGTTAAACAAATAGGGGGACAGCACACATCCCTGATGGACTCCTTGCTTGATGTCAAACCAATCTGATGTCTCGCCATCTGTTCTAACCGCTGCTTGTTGGTCTAGACAGAGCATTCTTAAGAGTTGTATTACATGAGGTGGAAAGCCCATATTCCTCATGATTTCCCAAAGTTTGTGATGTTGTACACAGTCAAATGCCTTTGAATAATCCACAAAACATGAAAATAGGTTTACATTAAATTATTATTAAACGCATATTGAGAATGTGATCTCTTGTTCCTCTTCCTTGTCAAAATCCAGCTTGAACTACGTTAATTTCTTCTTCCATTTTCTTACGAAGTCTTCCCATTATGATTTTTAGTAGAATTTTACTTGCATGACTGATCAGGGTTCTATAGTTGGTGCATAATTTCAGGTTGCCCTTTTTTGGTATTGGAATGAAGATAGTTCTCTTCCAATCTTTTGGCCATATTTCCATATCTTTTTACATAATGCGTGATAGATTTGTATGCAAATTAGCACAAGTAAATGAACATCCCATGAATCAAGTAAAGAGTTTCAAGTACCTAGGAAGTGTAATATCATCAAATAGCAGAAGACAAGATCAAAAATAGATGCAATAAGGCAAATCAACTCATTTGGGCAAATGGCATCAATACTAAAGAACAAACATGTATCAATAACTACTAAGAAAGCACTTTACAAGACAATCTTCCTACCAACTCTATGTTACTAATGCCAAACCTGGACAATAACAGAAAAAAAGAGAAAAGAAAAATCACAACAACAGAAATTAGATTCCTGAGAATAATACTCAATGTATCAAGAAGAGATAAGGTCAGAAATAAAGAATCAGGACTAAAGTGGGGGTTATAGCTGCGCTAGATTTTATTAAAAGGCAGCAAGTCAAATGGTTTGACCATGCAAGTAGGTTACCAACTAACAGTATACCACAAGCAATGATGTACAGACCGAAGGGAAACAGAGGAATAGGCCGACCACGTAAACAATGGATGCAGGAAATAACAGAGTCCATGAGAATATTGATACATGAAGCCCATAAGCAGACATTCTCCCGCTGTTTATACTTCACCTCGACACCGCAAGGTACAAGAGGCACATGAGATGAGATGAGATAATGAGATGAGTATTTTCTTTTAATCTGCAGCATCTGTCTTGTATTTTTGCATCTCTGATTACTGTTCATCAATGGTAGTGTCTGTTGGAGACACTCTGATTGGGACAGTAAGGAGAGCTGCGTAGAGAGGGAATCCTGAGACTTTTTTTGTTCAAGATCCTGACACTCAAAGGTGAATATCTTCATTTCTAATTGACGTCGTACACATACAGGCATCATTCATCATTGTCATTGTGGTACTAACACTAACTGTTTGATTCGGTTTTTCAAGGCCTATCTATCTGAGGTGATCTCATTAGTAATTAAATACTCAATTTGAAAAACATGATCAAACCTGCTAGTAGAAGTAAGTAGTGCAAATAAATTGTATTTGCAGAAATAAAATAAAACATGAATGACCTAACTTTATTTTATTTCAGCTGTAGTTGTATTGTTGAATATTGGGTGAGTCCCACTGGGCACGGTTGGATTGAAGTCTGTTTCCTGTTTTGTTTACTTACTTTTGACCCAAAAAATACCTATGTGAAGGAAACTAAATATTCTAATCTTACATAGTAGTAGTAGTATTAAAAGTAGTGGTTTATTTATACCCGACATGTTTGTTTGTTATGTTGTGATCATCTAGACAATTGAAACTTGAAACTGTCTGAAACTGGAAACTGAAACCGAAAAAACTCAATCACAATTCTACAGTACAAAAACACTAATAGATCAGCCACAACTCTCAAGAAAACTACAAATCAAGAAAACTGCATACTTACTGACTGGTCTCGTTGATTATTCAGTCGACAATGTAAGGACAAGTCGTAATTATGCCTTAAATAAATACTCAATATCTTCGTTATTCAAATACTCAATACTGTCGTTCTCCCAGAAAAATCCAGAACTACGTTCCAATTTTTTTTTTTTCTTCCAGCAAAGCGGAAACGGTTTATTATTCCACATATCATAAACATTCGTAGTTTTCGTTATTCACAAAAATCACTGCTCGTCAGTTTTTAATGAAGCATTGCTTATGCTATTACTAATTATGTATCTTAGAGAGAGAGAGAGAGAGAGAGAGAGAGAGAGAGAGAGAGAGAGAGAGAGAGAGAGAGAGAGATTGAGAGATAAAAATAATCTGAGGTTAGATGCTGAGAAATTGTGGTAGGGCATCTATGGTTGTTAAGAACCCATCTATATTATAACAAATACTCGACAACAGTATTAGGTGAAGAACTAGATCCCTTCCTCTCTGACTTTTCTTCCTTCCACTGTAAGCACAGTTGTTTCACGATTTGGAATGAACGAAATGATCTTGAACCAGGAACTTTTGCCAGGCCAAGCACTTAGATTTATTAATGAACCTTCTACCCTCAAAACAGAGAGAAGGAAGACCAGAACTTTCAATCAGATAGCGGTGGGAAAGATTAGTAGTATGACTCTTCACTGGCAGTTGAGCGAGAGGACGGAGCACGTATAGAAATGTCCTGAGTGCAATGATGTCGGTTCTTAGCTCAACTCAATTCACCTCTACCCTAATTTTTGTAAAGGAGTTTAATAAACGTGTGGATGGCTAGCTGTAACCCGACATTCATATTGACCGTTGTTTCTTCTCCAATTCTTGACGTGTGTATTTCTACTATTTCTGGAGAAACTCAGGTTCTATGAAAGTGGAGAATGGCGAATTTGGGGGAATCATGAAGGTATATAATGCAGGACCTGATACAGTCATATCATATCATATAATGTTTTGGGCATGTTATGAGAAGAAATTATTTGGAGAACTTGGTGACAACTGGTAAGATCGAGGGGAACAGACCAAGGGGAAGACCTAGAAGCAAGTACCTGGATGGCTTGGCCTTGTGGCATGGTGGAGACAGAAACACGGAGCTGATCCACGACTCTGGTGATCGAGTGAGATGGCAGAACATGACCGCCCACGCTTACCGGCATGGCACATGATGGATGGATGGATACAGTCATACAAAAGAGTTTAGCCAAAGAACTAGGAAATGATGTATGCCACATGAGCGACTGTAATGAGCTTGGAATGTTGTCAGTTATCATCAGTTATAATTTGGGATATCGTCATTGCACTCCGGACAGGTCCATATGTGCTCAGATCCTCCCCCAGCATATGCATCAGCGTCCGGTGGCTAATAGTGCCAGTTCTGTGTTGGTTGACGAGGCACCTCGTTTTTCCGATTTACCTCTCGTGTCTGGCCGTGACAATTCTTACTCACAAATCTCTCATCCTGGACAGTGACGTCGATTCACTGATGTCAAAGTCCTCTGTTCTCGACATATCTTTAAGGACGTTAATAACATCGGCACGATCCATTGGTTTGCCATCTACAGGGGGTGCAGAGCCAGCCAGTTTATCAGCTCGTTCATTTCCCTCGACTCCCGCATGTCCCGGGACGAAGATGAAGGTGATCTTACGGACAACGGACATCCGCAGTGAATCAGTCCACTGTCTACGCACAGATCCTGCGTCGACCTTTCGAATCATGCTCATTGAATCACTTAGTACACACACGTTGATATAATGCTGTGATTCTAGCCATATGAAAGCCTGTGTAACTGCCATCACCTCCATCGTCATGCTGCTTGTGGTCATGGAGTGGGCACCACTGGATATTCTTGAACGGTTCGGCCCGCTGAACGGGCTGTAAATGCCCATGCACTTCTCTGCTGCTTCACAACAGATCCATCTGTATAGATGAGCACTTCGGGGTTGTCTGAGTGTTCATTGATGAGCGCGTTGCCCGTTGACCTCTGCATTGACAGTGGCAGGGTTCTGCTCTCTGCACCGCCTGTCAAGTGTGATAATGCAGGAGAAGGTGCACTTAAAAGCTGGAGACACAGGCACCCATTCCTTGCCGGGGTTGATACTGATAGGACTGCAGACCTGTCTGACGACATCTTCCGCCCGACCCATCCATGATTTCTGAAGTCCATGCTTCAGATTGGGCTTGGAATGTATCACATGTGAATTATACCTCCCCGGGAAGGTTAACCCGGTCAACAAATGCCCGCAGAAGTCGGATGTGTCGGCCTAACGGCGCAAGAGCGCAGCTCTGCTGTAAACAGGCACAACGCAATCACGTCCGAAAAAAAACTCCGGATGAACGAAGAAGAAGAATTATACCTGAACTCCCAAGCATTGGGATCTTCACTAGATCCCCTCGGAAAAGTGATCAAGCCATCTGACCTGTAGTCAAATAGAAAGTTCATCCCATGGTGCTCTTTGCGGCGATACTAGCACCTTGACACTTGAGAGACGACAGTCTGTTACATTGTGCTTCAGAAATTGCTTAGCTACAACCCAAGTAGGTGACTGAACAGACAAATTCTCACGGTAAATGTTCTTCCACAATGGATACATATGAACACATGGTCATTTCCACCACCAGTCACCATCTGACGTCACACATGCTCAGTGTCTGACCTAACTGCAATAATTTTCTCATTTGTCTTTGTTCCATTCCCGACCGTTTCCCTCTATGAACACAGTCAGCGGTGACTTGCTCCATCCAAGGTAACGGGCTTCATCTACCCATTGGTAGGTTTTCTTTCCTATCAGATTTTCCGAGGCAGCAGCTGTTCTTTGTGATTTCCAACTGCCGTGGTATTTTTAACGTGTGTTACTTGCACACAGAACCACATATTTTTCGTCCGCATCTGAGACGACCAAGTATAAGATCTCACTACCCGGGAAATCAGCAGGTTGTGCAAGCAAGGGCATTAGTAATGATATAGATAAAATATCGTGGTTGTATCCCTTATTTTGTACAAAATGGATAACACTTCCGGTGTTTAATTTGGAACTTCGTTTGCAGGTTTGATTGATACGCAATTTCTTCGACTTCTCTTGGCTCCTCTTCAGCATAGGCATCTAGAAGAAAGTACGACTCGCTTTATTGTGTATTTTACATAGAACAGGGGCACGCACACTGCAGTTATTCACAAGATTAAGGCGATATTCATTTCATTATTTACCTTCTAATACCGAACCGCTGACAAAACAAAACTCAAATTAATAAACAAACCGAGTATTGACTAGTACTAGTAGTAGTACTAGTAGGCGGTTCCATAAAATGTATCTGGCTTTCTAAAGAAGGATCAGACAGCACTGTTGGATAGAGCTAAAAATGATCATTCATAGGTATAATTTTTATTATACAAAACGAATCGGAAAAGGGTGTCTTTTGAATAATAAAATTGGCACTCTTCCGACAGACGGGTCTAAATAGTTCTGCAGTGAATAATTTTATATAACTAACACTAACACTAACCCTAACTTATTCACTGCAGAACTATTTAGACCCGTCTGTCGGAAGAGTGCCTAATAAAATTTAATAAACGAAGTGATTATTCACAAACATTTGTGAATAATACTGAGGGAGGGTTATTCACAAACGCGGCAGGTCACGTGACGTACGTTTGACTACATTATTAATTTTTGTGAAAACTATTCACTACTATTTCTTGGTAGTATAGTGGTAAGTATCTCCACCTGTCGCGTTTGTGAATAATGCTCAGTATGATTCACAAATGTTTGTGAATAATCTTTCCCTTTAATAAATAATAAAGTCATAATTATTATTTTTAAACAGTGGTCAGTGGGTTGCACAACATGTTGCCTGGCAGTATTGGCATATTTTCACCAATGGTAATCTCAACAGTAAAAATTTCTAAATTGCTTTTTAATTATGCAACCTGCATAGTTGGATATCTTTTGATAAAACAAATCCAGTGGTACCTTACTCAAGTCTGTAGGTAAATTCTAAGGAAGATATTAATGTTTGTGTGTCAGTTATAATTTAAAATGAACAAAGAGGAAAATACAATCTTAGCCCTTTGACAAAATGTGACCTACACACTCACACCACTGTTGGTAAACATACGCTCCAGGGAGATAAAAACTGTCAATTTTCCTAACTAAGAGAAAGATAACTGCTGCTGATTTACATATGTGTGTGCGCAAAAAAAAAAAAAAAACTAGAGAGAGAGAGAGAGAGAGAGATTTACACTGACCACACCATGATGTGATGACGTCAAGGCTGTGCATGCACGCTCTGTCAGGGAGAGGCCACCAGCATAGATTCATTTTGACCAAAGAAGTTGCACTGAAAAGTTGCAAAATTGTCTACAATGAGACAGAGAAGCATTGCATTTCCTTATGAATGTCCTTTGCAGGCAGTCCTTTTGCCCACAAAAAATGCACAACAGCACTGTGCTCTTTGCTAGGACGTGTAGAGTGATAAAAAAAATTGCACATAAAAATACTACAATGGGTGTTGAATGCAAACATGCATTCATTGGCATTGCAATTGCTGTGAATATTCCATAACAATATTAAATGTTCATCACTGGAGTATGACAATGAAAACTGCTATTTCCCGCCTTTGAAATACCACATTACAGCATGCCATCTTTATAATTTCAGTTTGAGATGGGATTGCCAACTCTTATAGTTGAAAACTACACATTATAGGTAAAAATCGATGCTAAATTGAATGATACATACTAGGACAATGCAGAAAGTCTAGTCAAAATGGAATTTATGGGTCTACTTATGTCTTATAAAGTCAGCCTGTACTCCGTCCAGGAAACGAATTTGAGAAGACGAGAGGTATAGATTCGTAGCGCATGGAGGGAAAAACAATATCCAGCCAACAGTTTATGTTTTAACTAGTTCTTGAAATAATCGGGGACTTTAGCATCATGAGTAAATCTCCTCAGATCGGAGACACACAAAAATAGTAGCCAAACAAATCTGCAAATATATGTCCAGCGCTCCTGAATCGTAGTGGCTAGTAATTTAAAGTTGAGTGATTGCTGCAGCATATACCTGACGAGATGCAGGAAAAATTGCCCAGCAATAAATTGTTCAACATTGTTATTACTCATAGTCATAGGCATTATTGATCACACCACCCATCAACTGCTGATTGGTCTAATAAAACGTGGGATTAGCACCATATACCTAGTATGCCCCAAGGTACGTACACGGGTCCTTTTTCTTATTAGCAGAATGAACTCAGGACTGAAACTTTTGGAGATTCATTACTTCTGACTTTCTTTGCAAAGATGGCACTTAATGATGATGATGAATCCCATGGCAGAATTATCTATAGACAAGCAAGAGGTGGTCGTGCGTCTGTGGGACCATGAGGAGAAGGTGGGGGGAACAGATTGAGAACCCATTTGTGGAAAGAATCTTCTTCTTCTGCGTTCATTCAAAATATTTTTTGGATGTAATTGCATTGTGCCTGTTATAGCAAAGCTGCGATATTTGCACCTATTGGCTGAAGCATCTGACTTCTGCTGGCATTTTTTGACTGGGTTAACCTTCCTGGGCGTGGAAAGAATGAGATTGTGGGGATCGGAAGTGGTTCTGGAAGAATCTCGAAACTGAGAGGGAAGTTCAGGAGAACTTTTAACGATTAGTAATATGACTCTTCGCTGGCCATTGAACGAGGGGACGGAGCGCGTATGGGAATGTCCTGATACAGTGATGTCGGTTCTTAGCTCAACAACTCAATTCTCATGGCAGATACTGCTGTTTGGGTGTGAAGTGGTAGGCATTCACATTTTCTAGACCAGCGTGGAGTTTTTTCTGTCGGGGGCAAAAAGAAAACTCTAACCAGCAGAGTTCACGGTGACTGCATGAGCCAGACGACCCTAATTCCTCAGGCTCAAAACCCCCTGCCATACACCGCAAGGTACAACAAGGGCGAGTCAATAAGTAAGTCACACAGTTCTGTGGGATGCCAGGTAAATGTAGTTGGTGTTTTCTACAGGTGTCATTAGGTGACAGCAGTATCAAACTATATTCCTGTTCCTCAGGTGGCGCTAGGTGTCTCATGCGCATGTGCAGCGCATAAACAAAATGGCGTCTGTACTTACGGAGTGTACTACCAAAGCGCAAAGTGCTGTTGAGCGTTTTTTGTGGGCGAAAGGACTGCCTGCAAAGGACATTCATAAGGAAATGCTTTCTGTTTATGCTGACTATCAGCCTGAATCAAAGCGTGCTTCAATGCAATGGAAATATCCTTCTTCGCCTTGTGTCCAAAATGGTTACGCCATCAGCAGGGAAGGTTATGCTGACAGTGTTCTGGGATTGTCAAGGAGAGCTTTTAACTAATTTCAAGAAGAAATGTGACAATGTGAATTCTGAATCGTACTGTGAAGTTCTATCAATGCTTCATGGTGCAATTCGAAGAAAACGTTGAGGACTGCTGACTAGAGGAGTGTTGCTTCTTCATGACAATGCCAGACCACATATGGCTCAATTAACTCAGAAGAAAATTAACTAACTAAAGTGGGAAGTTCTGGAATAGCCACCTTACACCCCCGACTTAGCCCCTAGCGATTTCCACCTTTTTGGCATTTAGATTATTTCAAGTTCGCATTAATACAAGTATCAATTACCTTATATTGTTTTTCCCTCCATACTTTACAGCTCTGTACTTCTTGCCCGTCTGAAATTTGTTTTATAAAGTAAGTAGACTCCGAAATCACGTTTTATGTAGACATCTAGACTTGTTCTAGTATATGTTATTAAATTTAGCTTCCAGTTTTACGTATACTGTGTAGGGGTGGGGTGGGGGGATGTATAGGGAAGAAATACGACAGGGAGGGAATGACATTCTGAACATATTGTGAAGGGGTGCATGGGCCTATAAAGGTTGAGAACCACTGTTCTAGACCACAGAATAATAGAGATGGCTGGCCAGTTCCCTTCCTCACCAATTCTTCACTCAGACACTTGCCAGAAGATTCTTCAAATTATCCAGTGCCCATTTTATGAGACTGGATCGACCCCAGAATCATGCCACAATTGAAGTAGCTGGCAGCCAAATAATCTACATCATTGTCATGTGCCCTGCCATGTGGCATAGGTGTTCATGAATATCCTCAGATCTTGATCAATTCTATTGGTCCGTGGTAAGTTGGAACAATTCTGTTGATGATATTCCTTCGAGCCACCATCTTAGGCTATCTGGTATTTCTTCCTCTTGTTCTGCCTCTTCTGTTGCCAATCTTTCCAGTCATCATGATATGTTTCATTGCTTCTCTTCTCATTATACAACAGAAGAGTGTTATTTGTATCTTTCTTTTTATTGTTGTATATGATCATGTACTTTCATTAGTCTTTTCTAGCAATATGCTTTAATGTTCTGTTGAACTTCACTGAAAAATGGAAAAGTATACTTTTATGTTTGATGTTCTGTCTAAATACACTGAAAAATTTACATTTATGTTTTATATTGTACTGAAAAATATACTATAATGTTTGATAATCAGTTTCCATCCATCCATCATGTGCCGTGGGCGGTCATGTTCTGCCATCTTATTCGATCACCAGAATCGTGGCTCAGCTCTGTGTTTCTGTCTCGACCATGCCACAAGGCCAAGCCATCCAGATACTTGCTTCTAGGTCTTCCCCTTGGTCTGTTTCCCACGATCTTACCAGTTGTCACCAAGTTCTCCAAATCGTTTCTTCTCATAGCATGCCCAAAAAATTGTGACTGTCTACGTCTAATGTCTCTAATCAGTTTACGATCTTCATTTGTTTCTTGAAGAACTTGTTCATTGGTCTTTCTGGCTGTCCATGGTATTCTTTGCATTTTCCTCAGAAACCACATTTCTACAGCTATCAGGTGTTTTTCAGCCTGACTACTCATTGTCCAAGCTTCACATCCATACAAAAGAACAGGCTCTATGTATCCCCTCAACACTCTTTTTCTCGTTTCAATTGACATCTTTTTATTGGTCAGTATGTTTTTCATCTTGCTAAAGGCTACTTTTGCCATGGTGATTCTTGTTCTAATCTCTTCAAGGCATCTCCCATCAGATGTTATTACTGTTCCGAGATAATTGTACCTTTTCACTTGTTGAAGAATATTCCCATTTACTTGTATATTACATTGTGGTATTTCATTCTTCCTAATGACCTCACTGAAAAATATATTTTTATGTTCGACGTTCTATATTTCACAGAAAAATATACTTTCATATTTTCTGTTTAATTTTACTGGAAAAAAAAACAAAAACTTTTATGTCTGTTTTATTTAACGTCACTGAAAACGTTACATTTATGATTGATGTTCAGTTTCACTCCACTAACAAATATATTTTCTTGTGTGATGTTCTTTATAACTACTTTGTTACAACTTTCTCTTGTGTTTTATATTTTTATTTCAATTTAAAAGGAATATATTCTGCAATGTTTGATGATTTTTTTGGGTGGTCTTACTTACCAACTGTTCATAATTGCAGGGGAGTTGCTACAATGAATCGCACAGTAAAAACACAAGTTGTCAAAACCACTAAAGCCAAAAGTTTGCAAGAAAGCTCATTCTGCAAGTATTCCCACCATGTGTGCATGCAGAACTGCATGGATGGGTATGATTATTGCATTCACCATATACTAGAAGATAAAACCGCACCGTACAAACAGTGTATCTACATGACAAAATCTGGCCGGCGATGTTTCATGGCTGCTCCAAAACAGGAGCGAAAAGATGGGTATGTCTGCATTGTGTGTTTATTTCAGTTTGTCACATGAAAGCTTTTCGTGTTCATTGGGGAGTTTGTACACGTATTGCTTTGATATTTGTACTTGTGTCAAGAACCGATGTCACAGCACTCAGGACATTCCCATATGTGCTCCATCCTCATCAGCAACAACCAGCGAAGAGTCCAAATACTAATGGTACCAATAGCAGTCTTCTTCTTCTTCTTCTGCGTTCATCCGGACTTTTTTTCCGGACGTGATTGCGTTGTGCCTGTTTGCAGCAGAGCTGCGTTCTTGCGCCGTTAGGCCGACACATCCGACTTCTGTGGGCATTTGTTGACCGGGTTAACCTTCCCGGGCAGTCTTATTATGTGTGCGTCCGGCCGTTCTTCGGTATAGATATTAACACTTTGATCCTATGGTCCTAATATTCAGGTCAGAGTGTGATTTCTCTATAAACCAAAAGCTCACCTTTGTGAGCTTTGGAGGACTGTATCTTATGCTAATAATAGAAGGTCATAGTCAATCACAGCTTTGTTTTGTTATGCTAAGCTCATGGGTTTTCATGGCCTAGGTTGGAGGGATAGCTACGAGCAGTGTAACCATGGAGGTAAGGCAGTAACAAAGGCTGTAGCATGGCTGGAGATACAAATGTTCACCCATGTATGGTTTCTCAGTGACACTGTGTGAGCAATCTAAGGAAGACTGAGATAGCTGGGCCAGAAAGCTTGAATCTTGGAGGAGGTCGAGACTGACCACTATCTGTTTCATATTTGTGTGAGGGCATGTGGGTGTAAGAGGAAATGAGTGAGCAGATAGGCTTGCAGGATTTTCTACTGTGGGGAATGGGTGGTTAATGGACCAGGCTGTCATCCTGCATGCCCTTAGGGAGGCAGGTCGAGTAAAATGTCTGAAGGAATGGATCTTTTTCTGCAACTGATTTGAGTGGTCTCGAGGTATGGTGTCTGCCTCGAGTGCTGGAGGTCCCGGGTTCAAGCCCCAATGAGGGCCGTTTTTTTTTTTTTCACGTGGACTTCTAGTTACAAAATTTCCCCTAGTCTCTTGGTAGTGAGACTGGATGCCCATGTGTATTGTTGTGCACATGAAAAGTCCCTTGGCAGCTGGAAATAAAAAAAGTGTAGCTTAACGGCGCTACCCGGGCACAATTTTGAGTTAAAAATCTACCCAAAGTATTTCAGGATCCTCGACGGTGCTACAGATTTTGTGCTCTGAGCTGAGTTTCTCTGGACTCAGGCTTGAGCTAGGAGTAGAATGAAGCACTTATGGGTTACACCCATGTACCGTCATGTTGATCCGTCAACTAAACTAAACTAAACTGATGCAAGAACCTGGACTGAAACAGGGTCAAGCTAGACAAGAGTGTCATGTGGGTAGTCAAAGAAGAATAGTCTGCCAACACAGAACTGGTGTCATCAGTCGCTACACACTGAGGGAGAAACTAAGGAGAGGCTGTGAACTTATGGACTAATTGTTTGATGTACAGCTCTGCAAAACTTGGTGGAGTATTGATGCATGATAAGGCAGGTGTGGTTGCAGCCTTGTGGGAGCACGTGTACACCTCGGAGGAGCAAATGGATCACCATCGTCTGGCAAGAATGCGACAGTGAGGAGTGACGAGGGGATCTGGCCGACAATCGACGCTCAGCTGGGGATGGGGACGGAGCACTTATGGGAATGCCCCGAATGTTGTGATGTCAGTTCCTAAATCAATCAATAAATCATGTTTGATGTACAATGATCTGTTGGCTAACTAGCTACAACTACTAACATGTTTCTTTCTATTGAATAGATAGGATGGCTGTTAAAAAAGATGTTTGCATTTAGTTAGTACTGACAATTCTGTGAACTTTGAGCTAGATTTTTCTCTGTGAATTCTGCACTGGATAAGTCAAACAAAAATACTGTCTGTACTACCCCTAGAATTCTGATTGCAGATTGGAGGCAGTCTTGTCACATGACCAAACCTTCAGATTCACTGACTGTTGGTTGATCAAACTTTTCCTTCTACAGCTGCTGCTGCCTGTTATAGAGCATAAACTCTTAACTTCCTCATGCCGAGCTCCTATCTTTTGTGTATCTTCAGGTCCTTCATGTCCCGCAGCTCCTTTCATGTCCTTCATCTCCCTTCATGTCCTTCATCTCCCTTCATGTCCCACAGCTCCTTCATGTCCCACAGCTCCCTTCATGTCCTGCAGCTCCCTTCATGTCCTGCAGCTGCCTTATGTCCCGGAGCTCCCTTCATGTCTCTCAGCTTCCTTCATGTCCTTCATCTCCCTTCATGTCCCACAGCTCCCTTCATGTCCCACAGCTCCCTTCATGTCCTGCAGCTCCCTTCATGTCCTGCAGCTCCCTTCATGTCCCACAGCTCCCTTCATGTCCTGCAGCTCCCTTCATATCCCACAGCTCCCTTCATGTCCCACAGCTCCCTTCATGTCCCACAGCTCCCTTCATGTCCTTCATCTCCCTTCATGTCCTGCAGCTCCCTTCATGTCCCACAGCTCCCTTCATGTCCTGCAGCTCCCTTCATATCCCACAGCTCCCTTCATGTCCCACAGCTCCCTTCATGTCCCACAGCTCCCTTCATATCCCACAGCTCCCTTCATGTCCCACAGCTCCCTTCATGTCCCACAGCTCCTTCATGTCCCACAGCTCCTTCATATCCCACAGCTCCCTTCATGTCCCACAGCTCCCTTCATGTCCTTCATCTCCCTTCATGTCCCACAGCTCCCTTCATATCCCACAGCTCCCTTCATGTCCCACAGCTCCCTTCATGTCCCACAGCTCCCTTCATGTCCCACAGCTCCCTTCATGTCCTGCAGCTCCCTTCATGTCCCGCAGCTCCCTTCATGTCCCGCAGCTCCCTTCATGTCCCGCAGCTCCCTTCATGTCCCACAGCTCCCTTCATGTCCCACAGCTCCCTTCATGTCCCACAGCTCCCTTCATGTCCCACAGCTCCCTTCATGTCCCACAGCTCCCTTCATGTCCCACAGCTCCCTTCATGTCCCACAGCTGCCTTATGTCCCACAGCTGCCTTATGTCCCACAGCTCCCTTCATGTCCCACAGCTCCTTCATGTCCCACAGCTCCCTTCATGTCCCACAGCTCCCTTCATGTCCCACAGCTCCCTTCATGTCCCACAGCTCCCTTCATATCCCACAGCTCCCTTCATGTCCCACAGCTCCCTTCATGTCCTGCAGCTCCCTTCATGTCCTGCAGCTCCCTTCATGTCCCACAGCTCCCTTCATGTCCCGCAGCTCCCTTTATGTCCCGCAGCTCCCTTCATGTCCCACAGCTCCCTTCATATCCCACAGCTCCCTTCATGTCCCACAGCTCCCTTCATGTCCCACAGCTCCCTTCATGTCCCACAGCTCCCTTCATGTCCCGCAGCTCCCTTCATGTCCTGCAGCTCCCTTCATGTCCCGCAGCTCCCTTCATGTCCCGCAGCTCCTTCATGTCCTGCAGCTGCCTTCATGTCCCACAGCTGC
This sequence comes from Cepaea hortensis, assembly GCA_963921405.1. NCBI lineage: Eukaryota > Metazoa > Mollusca > Gastropoda > Stylommatophora > Helicidae > Cepaea > Cepaea hortensis. Next base: position 38,474,333 of record OY992897.1, on the reverse strand, counting down.
CTTCATGTCCCGCAGCTCCTTCATGTCCCACAGCTGCCTTATGTCCCACAGCTCCCTTCATGTCCCACAGCTCCCTTCATGTCCCGCAGCTCCCTTCATGTCCCACAGCTCCCTTCATGTCCTGCAGCTCCTTCATGTCCCGCAGCTCCCTTCATGTCCCACAGCTCCTTCATGTCCCACAGCTCCCTTCATGTCCTGCAGCTCCTTCATGTCCTGCAGCTCCTTTATGTCTTGCAGCTCCCTTCATATCCCACAGCTCCCTTCATATCCCACAGCTCCCTTCATGTCTTGCAGCTCCCTTCATATCCCACAGCTCCCTTCATGTCCCGCAGCTCCCTTCATGTCCTGCAGCTCCCTTCATGTCCCACAGCTGCCTTATGTCCCACAGCTGCCTTATGTCCCACAGCTCCCTTCATGTCCCACAGCTCCCTTCATGTCCCACAGCTCCCTTCATGTCCCACAGCTCCCTTCATGTCCCACAGCTGCCTTATGTCCCACAGCTCCCTTCATGTCCCGCAGCTCCTTCATGTCCTGCAGCTCCCTTCATGTCCCACAGCTGCCTTATGTCCCACAGCTCCCTTCATGTCCTGCAGCTCCTTCATGTCCCACAGCTCCCTTCATGTCCCACAGCTCCCTTCATGTCCTGCAGCTCCTTTATGTCTTGCAGCTCCCTTCATATCCCACAGCTCCCTTCATATCCCACAGCTCCCTTCATGTCTTGCAGCTCCCTTCATATCCCACAGCTCCCTTCATATCCCACAGCTCCCTTCATGTCCCACAGCTCCCTTCATGTCCCACAGCTCCCTTCATATCCCACAGCTCCCTTCATGTCCCACAGCTCCCTTCATGTCCCACAGCTCCCTTCATGTCCTGCAGCTCCTTCATGTCCCGCAGCTCCCTTCATGTCCTCCCCATTTGTTTTGGTGCTCGCTTGCTTTGAACTCAATCTTAGTCCATACACACTACTTCTAGTAGTGCCGGACTGAATTTTGCACATGGATTAGCTTTCCCATATTGAACCCCTTACCTTGGCATCAGCACACTGGATGTTTAAGAACACATGTTCTTATCCATTTGGCCATGCGGACCAACCTCCCCACATTATTTGTCTCAGTCTGTAAGTTTCTTCTTCATGTGTTTTATGCCTCCTTCAGTTTCTCTTGCCCTGAGGGTTCTGAAGGATGGACATCCTAGGTATACTATTAACAAACTTTCTCAATGTGTGTTCTATCCAGCGCCAATGTCTGACATGAAATTTCCTGCTTCCTGATGTCATCAATTCTGATCTTGTCTCTTGTCGCATTTAATATTTCTTGCTAAAAATATGTGTCTCTGCGATTGTCAGCTCATGGCGCTAGTAATACACAGTGTATTTTTTAATGACTGTGGGGTTTTTGAAAATATTGCTGTTCCAAGTTTTGTATTTACCTTTTATGTTGCATGAACTCCACAGAGGGTGAATACAAAACTTTGAATAACAATATTTTCAAAAACCCCACAGTCATTATAAATACACCCTATATTTCATTATCAACAACCTCCAACTCAATTCCCAGAGGAAACATTGTTACATTTCAGTGTTATGTTAATTGGAGAGGTTTCAGTTTTGTCAAATCATGATCATTTTATGTTATTTTTGTTTGGCCGAGTTGTCAGTTCTACTCTGTCATTAAGTGTGACACTTGATCTGGTGATCAGTTCTTAGTGGGAGACCCCAGTAACCACAGCAGTTGTCCCTTCATGTCACCTTGAGAACTTTTCTCTATTAATCCTTTTCTGAACAAAGTCTGATTGACTCAAGAACAATCCAGTATAAAAAGTGCATTGCTGAAGTAAATTAAAATGAGAAATATAAGGTACTTTGGTCACGTCAAATTACCTAGCAATCTACTGAAAGCCATAGTGGATGGAAAAGTTGAGGACAAAAACAACTAAATGGTATCTAAGATATAAATGGACAGTCCAAAATAAGGAAAAGATCAGGATACAGCCTAGCAGAATGTACAATAACAGATGAGGAAGGAACAAGAGGATGATGATAATTTGTTTGTGAGTTGTTACCCTAGCCCATGATTCACTCCCACGACTGGCCCTCGGTGGAGCACTGTCTCACCATCTTGATTTTCACGCTTTGTTTATTTTTTCTCAAGATTCTTCTGCTGTTTATGTTTAGATATTGTTCTGAGCATGCCAAGAAGGCTTCATTTGCCAGACATCGCCTGTCACGCAAACGCAGACCAAAAGAAACAGTAGAGAGTCTTCTTGAGGAACTGACTTCGGTGAATTCTGCCTCGTCTGATTCCCACAACAACGAGCATCGCCGAGGGAAGTTGCACAGTGACAGCCTTGCTAGCAAAGCTCTAGGTAGGTCAACAGCAGGGATAAACTTCCTGTTTGTCATTGAGTTTTTGTGATTACAAATAAAAATTTGATCACTGAGGTGGCTTGATTGCCACATTGCATTCTGCTTCTTCAGGAGCCTGGCCTGAGCAAGAGTGGGCGTCGGTGATCTTGACTCTCCAAGACTCTCTGGCATATGATTTATGAAGGAAGAGACTGGGCCATGATTTTATTCTCAACCACGGCTTATATTTTGCATGCAGATGTACTCTGTCTCACTTTCTAATGTCTTTAGTTTGCATTGGGGTAGTTTTCTTAAGTTTGTATTGTGGGGCACAAGTGTAGTAATTGAGAGAAAACGTAATTAAACTAGAGCATACAACTGACGTTTGACAAAAAGCTTCACTTAGAAATGAGGTGAACGTAATTTTAACTTGTAATCTCTCTATAAATTTCATCCCTGCAGAAATCAAAGAAGTTATACAGAAAAGTCCTAAAAACAAATCACTGGGTCCAGATGGAATAACCACAGAAGCTACTCAGGCCTGTGGGAAAACAGGAGTTAAATGGCTAACAAGACTTTTTAATATAGCATGGGAAGTAAGGAAAGTCCCAATTGATTGGCAGCAGGCAATAATAGTACCAATTTGGAAAAAGAAAGGCAATAGAGTAGACATACAGATTATGGACCATCCTTGACGACTAAAGGATACAAGGACAATTGCTAGAAAACATCATAGCCATGTACCACTCGAGCCGAAGTGCAGTAAGAACACAAGAAGGTATATCAGATATGTTCACAGTCAATACAGGAGTGAGACAGGGATGTGTGCTCTCTCCTCTGCTGTTTAATATCTACATGGACAGAATATCCAAAGAAGCAAGCCTTGACAGAACAGATTAAGAAAATTTAGAACTTATTCCTCCAGATGAAAAAACTGATTCACAGGAAATAAATGAACTTCTGTTTGCAGACAATCAGTGTCCGTTTTACAGCGATGAGGGCACTCTACAAAATCATATTAATAATCTGAGTTCAACATGCAGCAGATACAAGATGAGTATAAACACGGCCAAAACCAAAGAAATGCAAGTTAGCAGATCGCCAGGCCCACTAAGTATCCAGATAAATAGCACAACTCTGAAACAAGTTAAAGAATTCAAATATCTTGGAAGTATGATCACAGAAGATGGCAGATTGGACAGAGAAATCAAAATCAGATGTCAAAAAGCTAGTGCACTTACATATTAACTATCACCCTTACTGAAACATCCAAATATACCTATGTCCGCAAAACGACAGATAATAAACAGCATATTCACACCAACCCTATGCTACCAATCTCAAACTTGGACTTTATCCAAATTAAATTTTCACAAAATCAACACCTGAGTGATGAGATGCCTGAGGAGAGCTGCCAACTTAACAATCCGAGACCGAGTAAGAAATGCTGTTGTCAGACAGACAGTGGGATCAACACCTTGTGCCACATTTATTGAAAGACAGAAGATCAAGTGGTTTGGCCATGTTGTTAGAATGCAACACCAACAACTACCATCACTGGCCTTACATCAAAGATCATCTGCGACGAGACCAAGAGGTCGTCCAAGAAGAAAATGGATTGACGACATCAAAGACATTATATAATCACACGGAATGACACTATCCAGTGCCGCCCATTAGGCGCTGGAACGCAAATTATTCCTCCCCACGAAGCTTGACGGCAAAGGTGGAAGATGATGATGATGATGAAGAATCTGTCTACCTTTTAATTGGCAGCGTATCAATATATAGCACAGGCGGTCAGCATAGCATGGCTGAATGGATAAGAGCACCCACTCTTAAACTTCCTGTGTGCTGATGCTGCGGTAGCGGGTTCAACCCCTACACTAGAAAGTTGGACTAAAATGTTGACTTCTCACCCTTGACTTGGGGACATAAATTACAAGTACCTCAGAAGTCGGAGTGGGTTCACCTAATGGCGAGCGATGCTAGTAATAGGGGAAGCTAATCCACACGCAAAAAAAAAGAATTAATCCAGAGTACTACACTTAGTAGTACTATATGGACTACACTTGAGTTCAAAGTGAGTGAACAGAAATAATATATACATCAGTCTAATTAACCCTTTACAGGGCAAACGCTTGTCCGTTTTGTAGCCCTGAACTGGCAAGATTGGTAAAATTTCGGGTCGCGTTAGTAAAAACATCACAAATAAGGTGTTAGTCAACCGATTTTAGTTAAATAAACAACACAATGAAGGGAAAAGCATGCAGAATATGTTACTCACGTGATTGTTGTTGGTAATCCATATATGAACACAAATATTTATGAAATACAGCATGTTATTTGTGATTTTCCGTCATTTATACGGCAATTTACAAACACATTTCAGAATCATAATCACTTTCTTTAAAGTCCGACTCAGACTGCTAATGCAAAGTAACGCTTTGCACTGATATCTAGCTCCGATTAACAGTCAACTTCGTGCCCTATAATGTCATTTAAATTGAACCTAGCGAAATCTCGGCTATCACTTGAAGAATCGCCGAAATCCGTTTTGAAAAACAGCGTAAAAACCCCGAAAACTATCAAAAATAGTCCATAAAAGTCCGTTCAAATTCATTGTAGCGCGTTTACAAATGGCGGCCACGTTGTCAAGCTGTCGGCGAAAGCGAAAGTAGCCGTCGGAAGTGTCAGAAAGCTGAGAGATCGCGTTTTTACAATGCATAATAGTATCGGACGCGATCAGACGTTATGCACGTTTAAGGCATCGGGCGCTATTGGCCGCTACGCCCTGTAAAGGGTTAAGTCAGAGTATGTAAAGAATACAAGGGAGCCACAGTGGAGCAGTGGCAAGCCTTCTTGCCTGCTGACCTGGTGCTTATGTCTTTAAATCCCCATTGTGGCGAGAATGATTAAAAAGAATGGACCTGGACTCCTAGGTCTAAATTGGGTACCAGCAAATGTTCTGGGAAATAAAGGCAGCAGACATGAATTGACCACATGACCAGTCAATTGTACATTAGAGTGGAAAAATATAGGACTTGCACCAAATATGCAATACACTGCAAGGTGTGGATAAGAGTGCCTCACCTGTACATTATGAATCATGACCATGCCATTAAACATGGGCATTTACAATTTGCTATCTTTTGTGACCACAAGAGTCTTGGATCAGGCCATGTCATTATGAACCCACTTCCTGAATGGCTATAACTACGGAACATTTAACATATTTTCACAAAGGTGAAGAAGGAGAGGATCATCTAGGATGAGATATTTATTTGTAAAGAAAACATGATAATTTAAATATAAACATATATATTGATAACATTAGCTGCTTATGAAGTAATGTGAATTAACAGCCATGTAATCAAATTCAAGATTGGTGAACCAGCCATTTGTACATGTGAATTGGTACTGCAGACAGCAGATCACATACTTCAAGACTACCCAAAATATGACATATCTAGGCAAACCTTCTGGCCTAGAGAAACAACACTGGAAGAACTATATGGACCACTGAGTGAACTAAATAAAAAGTACAGTGAAGTTCATACAAGAAGCAACATTGCAGATACAGACAAATTTTAAACAAATGAAAGAACAGCAGCAGCTGTGTACCTGGTTTGCACTCATTACTGTGACCTTAAAGGCAAAGATAGACCTAGTGCTAGGGTGTGAAGTGTTAGGTCTTAATATTTTATAGGTCATAACTTGTTGAGAATTGTTTCTGATAGTTCTTTTGGAGTTTGATACTGAAGAAACAAGTTGTATTTGTCAGTTCATGTTCCTGCCACCTTTCTTTCCCAGTGTCGCGAAAGTCCAGGAGATTGTCTGATGCCCATTTTACGAGGCTGAGATGACCCTGGAGCTGTTCTAGTGGGTAAAACAATCTTGTCACAGCAGAGGATTGAACCACACTAACCACTAGCCACAGGCAGCTGCCTCTGTGATCAAGTGAAAGAAGAAAGGTGGTTACATATCCTATACAGGACATAGCAGTCAACTCCAGCATTTTTTCGCTGTTTGTGATTACTGGACATTAGTCTGCCATTGCTTTCTGAACGACCGGCACTCATACCATTGTATGGAAACCAACGCAAGGCGGTCTGCTTCAAAATCGCCCACAGCTGTGTTTCGACTGCTGTATGCAGGATTAAGAATTGCATTCGTAACCTCTTTGCCACAGAGCAAAGTGGTCAAATGACATGTTTGTATAATACAGCTGTTTTCTTTATCCACTTATTTTGATATAATGTTTGCCCACAGAGTATGCCAGCTCCAGTGACTCAGACACGGAGCAGCCATTGGTTGGACAGACGTGGATCGATGACGGAGACAGCGATGCAGAGAGTATTGACAGTGAACAGGAAGATTTACTCAAGTATGGCTTCTTCAAATTTCAGTTGCTGGCGAACCATTTAATGCCATTGAAATAGCATGAGAAATACATAGACAGGTATTGATTATATATAATATAAGTACAGGAAAGAGTAGAGATCGGAGTATTTACTAGACAAGAGAAAGCTATAGGTAGACTGGAAGCCGCAGTGACCTAGTAGTTAGTGGACTTGCCTGCCTAGATAATGATGCAGGTTCAATCCTAACAGATAGGTTTATTTTTTTTTTTCTGACCAGTATGTATCTTATCTTAGGTTTATGACACTGTCTAGATAACAACAAGTCAGAAGGAATTACCGTATATGATAGATACAGTGGTTGTATAAAGTGAAGAAATGGACCTTAGCTTGAATAATTGAAAGACGGACGTCATGGTGATATCAAATATACAGACTGTGCCTAAATTTGCAGTTAAAGTAAATGACATTATTTTGGGGCAAGTGCAGAAATTCAGATACCTATGCATATAGATAACAACAGATGGAAGATGCATCACAGTGATATAGAACAGAATAACAGAATAGGACCAGCAAAGACTATTAAGTTCTTTTTTTTGAAAGTTAGAAAAAGAGTTCTTGCATGTTACATACAACCAATTTTAACATGCAGCTGTGAATCCTGGACAATTAGTAAACAGGTGAAAAAATTCCTAGAAGCCTTGGAGATGTGGTTTTATAGAAGAATGCTGACAATTAATTGGACAGCCAAAATGAGCAATCTGGACAATTTTAGGGAAGCTAAGTTGCAAAGACAACTTATCACAAATATCAGAAAGAGGCAGTCATCGTTTCTTGGCCACGTTATGAGAAGACAAACTCAGGAACATGTGACAACAGGAAATATTTGTGGAAAGAGAGATAGAGGAAGATACCGTGAGAATATTTTTGACAGTCTTGTGTTATGGCACGGAAGGGAGTCAACACACAAATTGATCCGTGACGTCGGAGATTGCAATTTGTGGAGAAGCATGAGTGCCCATGCTAGCAAGCAAGGCACTGGATGATGATGTACCTGAGTAGACCATTTTCTGGTAAGAAAGGGTGATGAGGAAAGGAACTGACAATCTCATCTCGTATTTCATGTATAATATGTATGGAGGAACCAGTGAGCATGTGCTTGTTACAGAGTAATTGATTGAGTTAGTTGAGTTGAGTTGAGTTAAGAACCAACATCACTGCACTGAGGACATTCCCATATGTGCTCCGTCCCCTCATTCAACAGCCAGTGAAGAGTCATACTACTTATCGTTCCCACCGCTATCTGATTTAAAGTTCTCCCGGTCTTCCCTCTCAGTTTTGAGATTCTTCCAGAACCCCTCCCGATTCCCCGCAATCTCATTCTTTCTATATACAATCTGTTCCCCCGCCTTCTCCATCTGGTCCCACAAACTCATGACCACCTCCCCCTTGTCCATAGGCAATCTACCACCAACAGGTGCATTCAGCCTGTTCATTTTCCCCCACACCCCTACATGGTCAGGGCAAAATATCCATAGTTCTCACAATCTGTGACCTCTGAAGTGACGATAGCCATTCCACACAAAACATTCCTGTCTCCACCTTACTAAGCATATTCTTTGAATCTGTAATGAATACAATGTATGTTGCAGTAGTCTCCTCTAACCAATGGAATGCTGCTGTTACTGCTTCCACCTCCATTCTAATGCTTGATTGAGTTAATGAGCATGAAATATGAATGGGGAGCTCAGCAAATGGTGAAAAAAATGAGCATGGTAACCAAATTCTTTGTAAGCAAAACATGAAAAAAAAATGGAAAACGAAGTAAGTGAAAGACCCTATTCCATTGTTTGAGGTGTATTGGGTATACAGTGCTAACCACATGTTTTTATGGACCAATCAGCATTCGATGGGTGATATGGTCAGTGTACTTTACTTTTGGTCTTCTGAAATGCACATTTTGCTTGTTCATTCTGCTCATAATTTGTCATTAGCTTCATCAGTTTTATTTTTTCTTTTATTATGTTTGCTGACTTTGATCTCAAGCGTAGTCCATACATGTGCTTCTACTTCTAGTGCACTAACTGATGTTTGCGTGTGGATTCGCTTTCCCTATTATCAGTGTCCCTCGCCATCAGGGGAACCCTCTCCAACTTCAGAGGTACTTGTAATTTACGTCCCCAAGTCAAGGACGAGAAGTCATCATTTTTTTTCAAACTGACCAGTGTAGGGGTTGAACCAGCTACCTCGGCATCAGCGCACCGGATGTTTAAAAACGAGCATTCTTATCCATTCAGCCACACTGACCTCCGTTTCATATTGTAATTGTCTAGTCATGGGTGCTTGATATTTTATCTGTGTTTGCTCAGGTATGCAGGTGCCTATACGACAGAAGAGGTTGCCCAGATTTTAAGAGACAAGTTAATCAAGCTACAAGCACTGTACATTGACCAGTTCAAACGACTGAAACATGTACTTTTGACCAAACGGCAACAATACTTGAAAGCTTACAAGTCGGAGAAGGAAACTTTAGGTAACATTATGCATGTATGAAGTTATTTCATTAAGCATATTTGGCTGCTAATGCCATTTGTTATTTCTTCTTCATATAGTCTATGCCATGTGGCATTGGTGATCATGTGTGTCTCCAGCCTTCTGTCTTGTGTACTGCCAATCATTTCTGATACTGATGTTCCTCCATACCATGATGTCACACTGTCCAGCATCTCCCTTGGTCTCCCTCTCCCTCTTCTTCCCTTCAGCTTTCTCGCTGTGACCACATACTCCAGATTTCCCTTTCTCATGACATGCCCAAAGAATGTGGACTGTCCTTCTGATGTGAGTAACTCTTCTCTTTGTGAGTTAACTTCTTTCAAGACATCTAGATGAGATAACAATAGAAGGGAAAATTTTAACTTCGGAGACTCCTGTTGGTCTTCGCTAGAGCTACGGAGTTCGTGCTTTGTGCGATGCTTTCCGTGCTGTGGAAAGAGACCGAGCCATATGGGATAAAACCCGGTGCAATGAAGTCGACCCTGTCGACTTTTAAACAACTTTGAAAGACATCTAGATGAGATAACTGTAGAAGGGAAAATGTTAACTTCTTTCAGGACATCTGAATGAGATAACAATAGAAGAGAAAATGTTAACTTCTTTCAAGACATTTAGATGAGATAACAATGAAAAGGAAAATGTTAACTTATTTCAATTCATCAAGATGAGATAACATTAGAAGGGAAAATATTAACTTCTTTCAAGACATCTAGATGAGATAACAGTAGAAGGGAGAATGTTAACTTCTTTCAAGACATCTTGATGAGATAACAACAGAAGGGAAAACGCTTCATCTAGATGATAAATTTAAATACCTTGGGGCTATTATAACATCAGATGGAAGATGCACAACAGAGATTAAGAGCAAAATATGTCAAACAAAAGCTGCATTCCAGAGAATGAAAAGTATCTTTTGCAATAAGTCACTATCACTTAATGTGAGAGAGTGCTGAGATGTTACATATAACCTGTTTTGCTGTATGGCAGCACATCATAGTTTGTTGATGAACAAATTAGGAAAAGCAGTAAAGCAGTGGAGATGTGGTTTCTGAGACAAATGTTGCAAATACCTTGGACTGACAAGGTAACTAACAATGGTTGCATGGAAGAGGCTAATTAAACTAGAACATTATACACAACTGTAAAAAAGAGACAAACAGCTTTCTTTGGTCATGTTATGAGAAAACATTAGAGAATATTCAGACAACTTGAAAGATCTGTGGGCAAAGAGACAGAGACAGAACAAGAGAAATGAGGCTGCATGGGCTGAGGTAGTGGCATAGAGGAATATCATCAGTAGAGTTGACCCAGAGGATTGTGATTTGTGGAAAGTCACAGCTGGCAAGGCACTTGATGATAATGAATAGAGTAAGTCGTTGATCTAGATTCCTTACTGCTTTCTCCATGTCATAACAAACATCTAAGAGAAGAGCCTCCTTTCATCTTGGTTGGCCGAGTTATGTTTCTTTCCTTTTTTAGTCTTGTTTATGGTTGGTTGGTGCCATGGTGGTTATTTGTGTCAGGCCTTATTCAGATATGACTGAGCTACCGTATAACAGTAGATGGTACTACCTGCTTTCTGTTAGCGCCGAATGTTGGGCGGCGCTTACCAAACCCGACACCCCACATTGTGCCAATGGCTTCGGGCGGAAGAGCACAATTGGGAGGGTACAAGCCTTACCCTGGTGTGAGGAAATGCAACCTAAAGACAAAGTGTCATGGCAGGACAGACCAGGCCCTAAGCCTTGGTTGGCGGCTGGTCTAGGATCGAAGCTCCGATAGGCAGACAATTAGAGCATTGCTTTGCTGATCCGGCAGCTTCTGCAGCTTGTCTTGTTCCAGATGTAGAGGTGTTACCTTTCCTCTGGAGTGAACTAGGCAGGCCGAGAGAGGGATCATGCTGCATGGGCAACACATGATCTCTATATTCTAGCCCAGGCTTTGTGCTATGGAGAGGCAATAACTCCATCCCTTACAAACTATTGTCTGTCAAGACGGCAAGGTGCCAATGATGGTTGGTTGAATTTTGCATCTGAATTTCTCAATTCTTCTTTCGTTCGCCTGAAATATGTTTATAACTGCAATGTTGTCTCTTGTCAGAGGTGTTACCTTTCCTCTGGAGTGAACTAGGCAGGCCGAGAGAGGGATCATGCTGCATGGGCAACACATGATCTCTATATTTTAGCCCAGGCTTTGTGCTATGGAGAGGCAATAACTCCATCCCTGGTCTTAACTGGTCTCGGAATCAAAGCGAGAGGCAACTGTTACGGGTTATAAGTCCTTGTCAGTTGGCGTAGACATGGGGCGCCACGCGTTGCCTCTGACGGTGGGAGACACCTATAGGTGTCACTGATCAGCTACCGCCCGCCTCAAGCTGGGCAGCCCCCAGCCAATTGGGTGCTGATCCGCCACAGCCTGCCTGCTTCAATGGGTGCTTGGGGCTAGGACAAAATCTGAATCGCAGGCTGTAAAACCAATGCACCAGGTACAAACAAAAATAAAAATAGAAACCTCAAGCTACGGCTTGCAACCTGGAACGTGAGAACCATGTGTCCAGGATTTTCCACTGACTTGACCAATATTGACGATGTGAGAAAAACGGCTGTGATTGATGCCGAACTCAATCGTCTAAACATTGATATTGCTGGCCTGCAGGAGACTCGCCTCGCTGAGGAAGGGTCACTCAGGGAAAACAACTACACCTTTTTCTGGAAGGGTAGAGGGCAGGCAGAAAAAAGGCAACACGGTGTGGGCTATGCAGTGAAGAATTCGCTACTGGGAATGATTGAAATTCCAGCAGGAGGAAATGAAAGACTATTATCCCTGCGCTTGGCAACCTCTTGTGGGTTTGCCACCATTATTACTGCATATGCATCGACACTCGATTCCTCCGATGATGTGAAGGATTCGTTCTATGAGGAGTTAGACTCCGTGATCAAGGCAGTAGGCAGTTCCAAAATCTGACTACATTTATATGCTCGGTGATTTCAATGCTCGTGTGGGCAAGGACTCGAGTTCATGGCCAGTGTGCCTTGGAAATTACAACATCGGTCGCATGATTGAAAATGGGCAAAGGCTGCTGGAGCATTGCACCAGTAATGACCTATGTATTACAAACTCCTTTTTTAAAACAAAAGAGATGCATAAGGTCACATGGAAACATCCAAGATCCGGCCATTGGCACCAGCTGGACTTCATCATCACACGGAGACAACATCTGAACCATATATCATTGACTCGTAGTTACCACAGTGCTGACTGTGATATGGATCATTCTTTGGTTGTTGCAAGGGTTAGACTGAGACCAAAGAGAATCTACACAGCTAAACACAAATCTAGCCTCAGGATTAATATTATTAACACTCATGATCCTGAAAAGTGCTTTCAGTTTCAACAGCAACTTGAAGACGCTTTCACTGATACACCAGAAAATTGTACAGTAAATGAAAAGTGGGGTCAAATTAAGGAAACTCTTTATAAAACTGCCGTAGGGGTTTACGGCACTGTGGATCATAAGAGGCAGGACTGGTTTGCGGCCAACAGCGAGACTCTGCAGCCCTTGATTGATAAGAAGAAGAAAGCTCTCTTAAGAAACAAGGAAAGACCAACACGTAACACTCTGAGTGAGCTTAGGCAAGCTAGGAAGGATGTGCAAAAGGCTGCCAGGCAGTGTGCAAATGATTATTGGATCAAGTTATGTGAGTCCATTCAAATCGCAAGTGATAAGGGAGACATAAGAAGCGTGTATGAAGGAATAAAGAAAGCCTGCGGTCCAGTGATCAAAAGAAGTGCACCATTGAAAACCTTGACTGGAGAAATCATCACTGATAAGAAACAGCAGATGGACAGATGGGTAGAGCACTATTTGGAGCTTTACTCAAGTGAGACCAAACTAGCGGATGATGCCCTCAACGCCATAGAGGCTCTACCAACTCTTGACCACCTGGACACACTTCCCACCATAACAGAAGTTAAGTGTGCTATAAATGAACTTGCATCTGGCAAGGCTCCAGGTAAGGATGGGATTCCAATAGAGGTTATCAGGAGTGGGCAAGACACACTCACTCTACAGATCCACCAGCTAATAGAGCTATGCTGGCGTGAAGGACAAGTCCCACAGGATTTCAAAGATTCAAGCATAATAACACTGTGCAAGAACAAGGGCGACCGGAGCGACTGCAACAACTATTGGGGTATCTCACTTCTGTGTATTGTTGGAAAAGTATTTGCCAGAATTGTTCTGCACAGACTTCAAGTCCTGGGAGATCAAGTCTACCCCGAATCACAGTGTGGCTTTCGACAGAACCGGTCTACCACTGATATGATATTCTCATTGCGACAAATGCAAGAAAAATGCCGTGAACAGAATCAACCACTGTTTATTGCCTTCATCGACCTCACAAAGGCATTTGATTTGGTCAGTCGTGAGGGTCTGTTCAAGGCACTAAAGAAGATTGGCTGCCCACCAACTCTTCTGTCCATTGTGGAATCGTTCCACACAGCCATGAAGGGTATAATCAAGTTTGATGGTGCAACTTCTGAAGAATTTGAAATCAAGAGTGGAGTTAAGCAAGGTTGTGTACTAGCTCCCACCCTCTTTGGAATATACTTTTCACTTCTACTGAAATATGCATTTCATGATCAGGATGGTGGTATATACATTCACTCACACTCAGATGGCGGCCTCTACAATGCTCAGAGATTGAAGGCTAAGACCAAAATTAGGAGGGTACTGATCAGAGAGTTGCTTTTTGCAGATGATGCTGCAGTTACGACCCACTCTGAGGAAGAATTGCAATGTCTACTATCTGCATTCTCCAATGCTTGTTCTGAATTTGGTTTAACAATTAGCAAAAAGAAGACACAGATTATGTCACAAGGTGCACATGGGGTACCATCAATCTTTATTGACGACGCCGAACTAGAGATAGTAGACCATTTTACTGATCTAGGATCAGTGGTAAATAGCAAATTATCCCTAGATCAGGAAATCAACATCTGGATTGGTAAGGCAGCAACAACAATGAACAGGTTAAGAAAAAGAGTCTGGGAGAACAGGAAGCTTACTGCCAAAACAAAAGTCCTTGTCTATCAAGCCTGTGTCCTTAGTACTCTTCTCTATCGCAGTGAAACCTGGACAACTTACTCACACCAAGAGAACAACTTAAACAGCTTTCATATGCGGTGTCTGCGAAGAATTCTTGGTATTAAGTGGCAAGACAAAATCACAAATACTGAAGTATTGGAAAGATCAGGTTGTGTGACAGGTTTATTCCATGCTCAGTCTTCGTAGACTTAGATGGATAGGACATCTTAGGAGGATGGATGATGGTAGAATATCAAAGGATATCTTTTTTGGTGAATTACAGATGGGTAAGAGATCTCAGGGTCGACCTCTACTACGATACAAAGATGTGTGTAAGCGGGACATGATTGATACAGGCATTGATAATGCACATTGGGAGCAAGTCGCCGCTGAACGTTTTGCATGGAGGGCAAATATCAGAAATGGAATAAAGTCAAAGGAGAAAATTATTGCAGAAAAGTCACACACCAAGCGTTTGAGACGTAAGATGGTGCATGATGGTGGAAATGACCACGTGTTCACATGCACCCCCTGTGAACGGACATTTACAGCGCAAATTGGCCTTATCAGTCACACTCGCTACCGCCATAGTTAAAAGTTATTATGCCTTTTTAAAGCACAAACTATCGTCTGTCAAGACGGCAAGGTGCCAATGAATGGATGTCTCTTGTATGAATCTAACAGTCTTTTTTAGTTTACTCAGCGGTCCATAGAGTTTATCTTCCACTGTTGTCTCTGTAGGCCAGAAGGTTCGCCTGGATATGTTGTAGTTTGGGCAATCCTGGAGTATGTGCTCTGCTGTCTGCGAAATGAAATAGGGTAGCCAATCTGTTGGCATTGAAAACTCATGGTGGAGACATGACCAACTTAACTTAATCCCAGCGGGTCCGTGTGTGCTCTGCTGTATTATGTCCTTGTTACATCTTTACCTGCCTCTGCATAGATGTGGTAGGCAATTGGTCTCGGATGGAAGCTCCGACAGGCGGACAGTTAGGGCATTGCTTTACTGATCCGGCAGCTTTTGCAGCTTGTCTTGTTCCAAGCATATTGATGTTACCTTTCCTCTGGAGTAAACCAGGCAGGCCGAGTGAGGGATCATGCTGATGGGCAACATGTGGTCTCTTCAATTCAGCTCAGGCTTTGTGTTGGAGGTATAACTCCACTTTACAAACTCATCTATCAAGATGACCAGGTGCCAGTCACATGTGAAGTTCCAATGTTTGTCCTGCACATCCGGATGGTTTCTGAGCTTGGAGAGGAGAAGGAGAGCTCTGTGACACAGTTCCTTGTGGCGATGACACTTAGTACCGGGTAGGGAGGAAAATCTCTCCATCAACCTCACTCCAATAGAAGCAGGCCCTTCTCAGGGTTCAAACATCCTGAATGCCATTACATCAAACTTAAGATAGGGTTGTGAAGTCACAGAGACTTAACAAATGCCAGGGAACTTGTCTTAGGCATGGTTACAGACTCTCTTCCTCACTATATTTGCTTTCTACACCATTGACTCCCTGCTTCACTATGTTTGCTTTGCATACCACTAACTCCTTGATTGGCTGAATGTTGGGTTTGTTAATTGATTGATTTGTCAGTTGATTGGTATGTTGATTGAATTGTTGATTAGTTGCATGATAGATTTATTGGCTGGTTGATGTGTTGATTGATTTGTTGATGTATTGATTAATGTGTTGATGTATTGATTGAGAGGTTCATTGGTTGATTGTATGACTGGTTCTTTGGTTGATTGATTGTGATTCAACCCAAAAGATTGACTGATTTGGAACTGAACCCATAGATGACTGACAGAAAGGCAATTTATTAATCACCAAACTATATCTCCCTATCAATTGTGTATGTATTACAAATAAAAGTGAAGTCTTCAAGCTTGTCCTGTTTGCATATTCCAGGCAGCATCAAGCTGTATAAGAATGACCCATCACAGAAAGACAAATATCAGAAACTGCTGGCCATGAAACACTATCACAGGAAGTATGGAAAGGTAGGAGAGTATTCCTGTAATTGATTCATTGGATTTATGGACCTTGATTGTCTGGCATGAAATTATCTCTTAGTGCGCCAGTCTATTTTTGTTAAAGTCTTTCTATTGACAAAGAAATTAATTGTAGTTACTTTTAGTGGCACCTTGCCATCTTGACTGATGATAGTTGTGCTTAAAAAGGTCTAACTACAGCCAATGGTTCTGACCAGGGATGGGATTATAACTCTCCATAGCAGAAAGCCGGGTCTGAATTGTACAGATCATGTGTTGCCCATGCAGCATGATCCCTCTCTCGGCCTGCTTAGTTTACTCCAGAGGAAAGGTAACATCAATACATCTGAAACAACTGTAGTACTGCTTAGAATATGTGTCTTAAAAGTTAAAACAGCAACATTGTGTAGATCAGAAGCTTGGAGAAAATTAATAATAATTACTAATAAACTACAAAATTCATTACTTGGTGTGTGCACAAAATAGTGGAACTAAAATGGTATGACAGAATCACTCATGTGGAAGCTTATAAAAAAAGCTAGACAAACACTAGTGATTCAAAAGATAAGAAAAAGACATTTATAAAATCTGAGAATAGTTTTAACATTCCCAATTATTAATCCTTTTCCTGAAACCCATAAGGGTATGCAGTGTTAGACCTTCTTCATATGTAGTGACTTAACCAGCTTTTTTCCTTACATGTCTTTCTTTCCAAGAATATTCTAACATATTTTCTACTTCCCATTTCGCAGCATGGCATTTGGCCTGGGATCACTGGGTTAAGGGTATCCCCTATCAATGAAGTAAGGCACCTCCTTCCCTCTGCAGGCCTACAGGACACCCTTAGATAACAAACTGGGGTAATGTGTAGCACTCCAAACAGGGTAGTGGGGAAACCAGTCGAGCAGGTGACAGATTGAGCTTGAAGGCAGCCGACAAGTAGTTGTTGGTTACGGTCTCAAGTTGGCGACAGTTGGCAGAGGATCTCTTTCTATAGACAATGACTTTGGTCACCGACCAGTATGGTCACTATCAAGAAGAAAAGCAGTGACAGTCTAACTTCTTTACAGATGCCTAGAAAACTATAGCAGTCACATAAATTATGAACAAAGAAAAAATTGTGGGTATGTAAAAATAGAGGAAGGTTTACCGGGAAAATGGAGAAGAGAAATACCACAACATAGATTCAAGATGTCATAGATACATGAATAGTATGAAAAGGACAAGGATTGAGCTCCATGAGGTAACAAATTATGGGGTGGTTTGGAGTGAGTTGGTTGAGCGCTTATGCTGCAGCAGGTATAGAGGCCAGATGAGAGAGAGAGAGACAGTGGCAGGTAATGATTTCCAGATGAGAGAGAGAGAGACAGTGGCAGGTAATGATTTCCAGATGAGAGAGAGAGAGAGAGTGGCAGGTAATGATTTCCAGATGAGAGAGAGAGAGACAGTGGCAGGTAATGATTTCCAGATGAGAGAGAGAGAGACAGTGGCAGGTAATGATTTCCAGATGAGAGAGAGAGAGAGAGAGAGAGAGAGAGAGAGAGAGAGAGAGAGAGAGACAGTGGCAGGTAATGATTTCCAGATGAGAGAGAGAGAGACAGTGGCAGGTAATGATTTCCAGATGAGAGAGAGAGAGAGAGAGAGAGAGAGAGACAGTGGCAGGTAATGATTTCCAGATGAGAGAGAGAGAGACAGTGGCAGGTAATGATTTCCAGATGAGAGAGAGAGAGACAGTGGCAGGTAATGATTTCCAGATGAGAGAGAGAGAGAGAGAGAGAGAGAGAGAGAGAGAGAGAGAGAGAGAGAGTGTGTGGCAGGTAATGATTTCCAGATGAGAGAGAGAGAGACAGTGGCAGATAATGATTTCCAGATGAGAGAGAGAGAGACAGTGGCAGGTAATGATTTCCAGATGAGAGAGAGAGAGACAGTGGCAGGTAATGATTTCCAGATGAGAGAGAGAGAGACAGTGGCAGGTAATGATTTCCAGATGAGAGAGAGAGAGACAGTGGCAGGTAATGATTTCCAGATGAGAGAGAGAGAGTGTGTGTGGCTGGTAATTATTTCCAGATGAAAGCGAGAGACACAGGGGCAGGTAATGATTTCCAGATGAGAGAGAGAGAGACAGTGGCAGGTAATGATTTCCAGATGAGAGAGAGTGTGTGTGTGGCAGGTAATGATTTCCAGATGAAAGCGAGAGACACAGGGGCAGGTAATGATTTCCAGATGAGAGAGAGAGAGACAGTGGCAGGTAATGATTTCCAGATGAGAGAGAGAGAGAGAGAGTGTGGCAGGTAATGATTTCCAGATGAAAGTGAGAGACACAGGGGCAGGTAATGATTTCCAGATGAGAGAGAGAGAGAGAGAGAGAGAGAGAGAGAGAGAGAGAGAGACAGTGGCAGGTAATGATTTCCAGATGAGAGAGAGAGAGAGACAGTGGCAGGTAATGATTTCCAGATGAGAGAGAGAGAGAGAGAGAGAGAGAGAGAGAGACAGTGGCGGGTAATGATTTCCAGATGAGAGAGAGAGAGAGAGAGAGAGAGAGAGAGAGAGAGAGAGTGGCAGGTAATGATTTCCAGATGAGAGAGAGAGAGAGAGTGGCAGGTAATGATTTCCAGATGAGAGAGAGAGTGGCAGGTAATGATTTCCAGATGAGAGAGAGAGACAGTGGCAGGTAATGATTTCCAGGTGAGAGAGAGAGACAGTGGCAGGTAATGATTTCCAGATGAAAGAGAGAGAGAGAGAGAGTGGCAGGTAATGATTTCCAGATGAGAGAGAGAGAGAGAGAGTGGCAGGTAATGATTTTCAGATGAGAGAGAGAGAGAGAGAGAGAGAGAGAGAGAGTGGCAAGTAATGATTTCCAGATGAGAGAGAGACAGTGGCAGGTAATGATTTCCAGATGAGAGAGAGAGAGAGAGAGAGAGAGAGAGAGAGAGAGAGACAGTGGCAAGTAATGATTTCCAGATGAGAGAGAGAGAGAGACAGTGGCAGGTAATTATTTCCAGATGAGAGAGAGAGAGAGACAGTGGCAGGTAATGATTTCCAGATGAGAGAGAGAGAGAGAGAGAGAGAGAGAGAGAGAGAGAGAGTGGCAGGTAATGATTTCCAGATGAGAGAGAGAGAGAGAGAGAGAGAGAGAGAGAGTGGCAGGTAATGATTTCCAGATGAGAAAGAGAGAGAGAGAGAGAGAGAGAGAGAGAGAGAGAGAGAGAGTGGCAGGTAATGATTTCCAGATGAATGAGAGAGAGAGAGAGAGTGGCAGGTAATGATTTCCAGATGAGAGAGAGACAGTGGCAGGTAATGATTTCCAGGTGAGAGAGAGAGACAGTGGCAGGTAATGATTTCCAGATGAAAGAGAGAGAGAGAGAGAGAGAGTGGCAGGTAATGATTTCCAGATGAGAGAGAGAGAGAGAGAGTGGCAGGTAATGATTTTCAGATGAGAGAGAGAGAGAGAGAGAGAGAGAGAGAGAGAGAGAGAGAGAGAGAGAGAGAGAGAGAGTGGCAGGTAATGATTTCCAGATGAGAGAGAGACAGTGGCAGGTAATGATTTCCAGATGAGAGAGAGAGAGAGAGAGAGAGAGAGAGAGAGAGAGAGAGAGAGAGAGAGAGAGAGAGTGGCAGGTAATGATTTCCAGATGAGAGAGAGAGAGAGAGTGGCAGGTAATGATTTTCAGATGAGAGAGAGAGAGAGAGAGAGAGAGAGAGTGGCAGGTAATGATTTCCAGATGAGAGAGAGAGAGAGAGAGAGTGGCAGGTAATGATTTCCAGATGAGAGAGAGAGAGAGAGAGAGAGAGAGAGAGAGAGAGAGAGAGAGAGAGAGAGAGTGGCAGGTAATGATTTCCAGATGAGAGAGAGACAGTGGCAGGTAATGATTTCCAGGTGAGAGAGAGAGACAGTGGCAGGTAATGATTTCCAGATGAAAGAGAGAGAGAGAGAGAGAGAGAGTGGCAGGTAATGATTTCCAGATGAGAGAGAGAGAGAGAGTGGCAGGTAATGATTTTCAGATGAGAGAGAGAGAGAGAGAGAGAGAGAGAGAGTGGCAGGTAATGATTTCCAGATGAGAGAGAGACAGTGGCAGGTAATGATTTCCAGATGAGAGAGAGAGAGAGACAGTGGCAGGTAATGATTTCCAGATGAGAGAGAGAGAGAGAGAGAGAGAGAGAGAGAGAGAGAGAGAGAGAGAGAGAGTGGCAGGTAATGATTTCCAGATGAGAGAGAGAGAGAGAGAGAGAGAGAGGGGCAGGTAATGATTTCCAGATGAGAGAGAGAGAGAGAGAGAGAGAGAGAGAGAGAGAGAGTGGCAGGTAATGATTTCCAGATGAGAGAGAGACAGTGGCAGATAATGATTTCCAGGTGAGAGAGAGAGACAGTGGCAGGTAATGATTTCCAGATGAAAGAGAGGGGGAGAGAGAGAGAGAGATTGGCAGGTAATGATTTCCAGATGAGAGAGAGAGAGAGTGGCAGGTAATGATTTTCAGATGAGAGAGAGAGAGAGAGTGGCAGGTAATGATTTCCAGATGAGAGAGAGACAGTGGCAGGTAATGATTTCCAGATGAGAGAGAGAGAGAGAGAGAGAGAGAGAGAGAGAGAGAGAGAGAGAGAGAGAGAGAGAGAGTGGCAAGTAATGATTTCCAGATGAGAGAGAGAGAGAGACAGTGGCAGGTAATGATTTCCAGATGAGAGAGAGAGAGAGACAGTGGCAGGTAATGATTTCCAGATGAGAGAGAGAGAGAGAGTGGCAGGTAATGATTTCCAGATGAGAGAGAGAGAGAGAGAGAGAGAGAGTGTGTGGCAGGTAATGATTTCCAGATGAGAGAGAGAGAGAGTGAGTGTGTGTGGCAGGTAATGATTTCCAGATGAGAGAGAGAGGGACAGTGGCAGGTAATGATTTCCAGATGAGAGAGAGAGAGACAGTGGCAGGTAATGATTTCCAGATGAGAGAGAGAGAGAGACAGTGGCAGGTAATGATTTCCAGATGAGAGAGAGAGAGACAGTGGCAGGTAAAGATTTCCAGATGCCATGAGATTTATAATGTTAGCAGTGTGATCACGAGGCCTCCAGTTTTTTCACCCTGGTCCTAGAAGGCTAGATATTAATTCACTACCCAGGGATTGGGAAATTTAGAAGAGGAAAACTACAATGTTGATAGGTTCAAGATGTCATAGATAGTGTACATAACCTCAATAGATGCAGGAGATCATGTGATGTCATAGAGAAGTTTAAAAGACTTATGGGGAGGGGGGGGGGGGTAGTTCTGTACAGGACAATTCTCTGGTTGATGAGATTTGGCCACATCATGAACAGGGATAAACTGTAGAATTGTAATAACTGGTAAGGATGCTGGAATAGGGGATGAGGGCAAGGACAACAGACAGGGAGGATACTGGATAGTGTCCGATCATGGTGGGGAAAGATATCAGTGCATGAATTGATACATAGTGCTGAAGGGTGGGAGTTGTGGAGAGATGAGATCACACATGCCAGTTGACACAATACTTGATGGTGATGTTGATGGTGTGGGAAGAGTGGGAGTTGTGGAGAGATGGGATCACACATGCCAGTTGACACAATACTTGAAGGTGTGTGAAGAGTGGGAGTTGTGGAGAGATGTGATTGCTCATGCTAGTTGACACAATACTTGATGGTGATGTTGGTGGTGTGGGAGTTGTGGAGAGATGTGATTGCTCATGCCAGTTGACACAATACTTGATGTTGACGCAGATGTCCATTGAACATTATTTAAACCAAAAAGTAAAGGACTCTGACATGCTTTCAGACATATTACATGGTATTTGCGTCTGATTGTATTACATGGTATTTGCGTCTGATTGTATTACATGGTATTTGCGTCTGATTGTATTACATGGTATTTGCGTCTGATTGTATTACATGGTATTTGCGTCTGATTGTATTACATGGTATTTGCGTCTGATTGTATTACATGGTATTTGCGTCTGATTGTATTACATGGTATTTGCGTCTGATTGTATTACATGGTATTTGCGTCTGATTGTATTACATGGTATTTGCGTCTGATTGTTATCAGCCTTTGGCACTCAATGAATGATGTGGTCTGTGCCACATTGGCTACCTCCACTTTCTAGGACATTTCCTGGTAACCATTTGAGGCTGAGCCAACCATTAGAGCCAGGGTCATTGACAAAATCTGCCTCTGTGGGGATTTAAACACATGACTGCCAGGCCAGTGGGCCAACATGCTAGAACTGGGTTATTGCAGCTCTTAAATATTTCATACATGAAGTCTGTTCACTTCACATAAATGCAACATTTTCTGATTATCAAGTCTTAAAAAAAAAGTCGCTTAAAAGTCGACAGGGTCGACTTCATTGCACCAGGTTTTTATCCCATATGGCTCGGTCTCTTTCCGCAACACGGAAAGCGTCGCACAAAGCACAAACTCCGTAGCTTTTAGCGACGACCCACAGGAGTCTCCGAAACATTTAACTCGTAAACCGAAGGACGTGGCCCGGAATCGAACCCACAACCTTCTGAGCACGAGTGAAATGGCTTGACCACTTCGCCACAGAGACTCCCTGATCACTTCCTCTGCCTTTCATTGCCCAGTGTAGCATTGGCCCTCAGCCAACTCACGTCAAGTCCCCTGTAGACTTGTTCATGATTGGTTGGATTTTGCAGATAAACTGTTTGATTGGTTGGATATTACAGCTACACTGTTTGATTGGTTGGATTTTGCAGATAAACTGTTTGATTGGTTGGATTTTGCAGATAAACTGTTTGATTGGTTGGATTTTGCAGCTACACTGTTTGATTGGTTGGATTTTGCAGATAAACTGTTTGATTGGTTGGATATTACAGCTACACTGTTTGATTGGTTGGATATTACAGCTAAATTGTTTGATTGGTTGGATTTTGCAGATAAACTGTTTGATTGGTTGGATTTTGCAGATAAACTGTTTGATTGGTTGGATTTTGCAGCTACACTGTTTGATTGGTTGGATATTACAGCTAAATTGTTTGATTGGTTGGGTTTTACAGCTAAACTTTTGGATTGGTTGAGTTGTGCAGCTAAACTTTTGGATTGGTTGGGTTGTGCAGCTACACTTTTGGATTGGTTGGGTTGTGCAGCTAAACTTTTGGATTGGTTGGATTTTGCAGCTAAACTTTTGGATTGGTTGGGTTGTGCAGCTAGACTTTGGATTGGTTGGGTTGTGCAGCTAAACTTTGGATTGGTTGGGTTGTGCAGCTAAACTTTGGATTGGTTGGGTTTTGTAACTAAACTTTTGGATTGGTTGGGTTTTGTAACTAAACTTTTGGATTGGTTGGATTTTGTAACTAAACTTTTGGATTGGTTGGGTTGTGCAGCTAAACTTTGGATTGGTTCGATTTTGCAGCTTAACTGTTTGATTGGTTGGATTTTGCACCTAAACTCTTGATTGGTTGGAATTTGCAGCTAAACTCTTGATTGGTTGAATTTTGCAGCTACACTCTTGATTGGTTGGAATTTGCAGCTAAAGTCTTGATTGGTTGAATTTTGCAGCTAAAGTTTTAAGTTTTCTGAGTAGCCAGTCTCACTCCATCCCTCCTCATACCCCTCTTACGACATGCATGGTAGGTAACAATGTTAACAATCTTTGCTGTCCTTGTGGTCCTTGATAATGCGTGGCTACAGAAGTATTTGTACCTTTACTACTTTGATGGTCTCAGAGGTCTCTCAGTATTGTCCATTTCATTAATGAATACACAGAAATGTCAGTTTCTGGGGAACCCTGAGACCATTGAAATAGCATTAGAAAATGGTTTGCGTGACGTACAATATGCTGGCTGTACAGTTGCCCATTTTTTGCATTTTGCAGGAGGCATTGCTGCAGAAGCAGTCAACACAGCGGAGGATGCAAGCCACAGACGGGATGAACTACCTCCCACCGCACTTTGCCAAATGTGTGTTTGTTGATGAAGGTCTCCGTTGTAATGCAAGAGTTGTTCCCCTCAGCAAATTCTGCCAGAAACGTATCCTTTGCATTATTTATTTATTATTTAAAAGGAAAGAACCCTGTTGCACATTTTAGGCGTATTTGGCACGTAGTGCTCGACTCGTACTTGTATCATATTTTAATAGACCAATCGGCACTCACATATCTGTCATGAGACTACTTCACCTTGATACATCTGTGAATAAAATGCATGGCTGACATTGTGACTGCTGGCTTCCTGATCCTGTCTCATGATGCCATCAGGAAAACACAGGAGGTCAGCTTAACACACATTATATTACCCATCTGTTTGGTCATTGAAAGTGTGGACCTCACTCTGTGTTCTCAGCTGTATCTCACAGTGTGTTCTCAGCTGTACCCTCACACTGTGTTTTCAGCTGTACCTCACATTGTGTTCTCAGCGGTTCCTCACATTGTGTTCTCAGCTATACCTCACACCGTGTTTTCAGTTGTACCTCACACTGTGTTCCCAGCTGTACCTCACACTGTTCTCAGCTGTACCTCACATTGTGTTCTCAGCTGTACCTCACACTGTCTCAGTTGTACCTCACAGTGTGTTCTCAGCTGTACCTCACATTGTTCTCAGCTGTACCTCACACTGTTCTCAGCTGTACCTCACAGTGTGTTCTCAGCTGTACCTCACACTGTTCTCAGCTGTACCTCACATTGTTCTCAGCTGTACCTCACACTGTTCTCAGCTGTACCTCACATTGTATTTTTAGCTGTACCTCATAGTGTGTTCTCAACCGTACCTCACAGTGTCTTCTCAGCTGTACCTCACAGTGTGTTCTCAGCTGTACCTCACAGTGTGTTTTCAGCTGTACCTCACACTGTTCTCAGCTGTACCTCACACTGTGTTCTCAGCTGTACCTCACACTGTAACCTCAGCTGGACCTCACACTGTATCCTCGGTATGTCCTCATGTCAAGTACACCGGATACCCTTATTTTGCTGTACATTGTTGACCTGAACTGTCACCAGACATACTCCACGACCCAGCTCAAGTGTTGTACCGCCCATGCCCATTTGCTGACAGTCAATGTGGCCGCCCAGTGCCCACGCTACACAACACAGAGTTCTGTTCTTTACACCAGCCTGTACCATTTGTCAAAGTAAGCGCTGCTTGTTTTCATGTTCATCATGTTATTGTACATGTTCCAGCCTGTACCATTTGTCAAAGTAAGCACTGCTTGGTTCATCATGTCATTGTTCATGTTCCCTGGGGAATGTTTTACTTATCTGTTCCTCAGGACATGTTTGTGTGATGGGAAATGAGCAGTCTGATAGATTGGCTGTGTCTGCACCTCTGGGTGGGGTATTGGTGCACGATGTGGTCAGGGTCCATTGGCATCTGAGTATAGTGTGAAAGATACACCATCTTTGCCTGGAGATAATGGTGCAGCTGGGAGTGACCAGAGGATCTGTCCAACACTCAGTTCTCCGAGGAAAGGTCAGATGGACACAATCAGATTGCAGCTGGTAACATTAGTATTGGGACTCTTTGCTGGTTGTTGAAGATGAGGATGGAGCATGCATGGGAATGTCCTGAATGTTGTGATGTCGGTTCTTGACTCAGCTGTTCTACTTTCTGCTTGTTGAAGAAAGCTTGGAAGCAGTGAAGATAGGTTTCCCTGATGAATCTTACGATTACCTTGGACTGCCAGGGTTGCCTAGAAGAGGTTAATGAGAGTAGAATTATATACAACTAAAAGAAAGAGACAGCATTTTTTGGTCATATAATGGGAAGAGAGACATTGGAAATCACCGTAATGACTGATAAGTTAAATTGGGAGAAGAGGCAAGGCAGACCAAGAGAAATAATGCTGGATATACTGAGATGGTGGCTTGGAGGAATGTCAGCTGAGGTGATCCAGAACATCATGGACTGAGAGCTGTGGAGAGACATGAATGCATGGGCCAATTGGCAGGGCACATGATGACATTGAAGAAGTCCAACTCTGGTTCTTTGTCTTCTTAGTGTCCAGGTAATTGGTCATGCAATATCTGTAGTCTTGTTGCCAGGATGAGGTCCATTGCCCCCTCCAGATCACCGCGGGAGGCCCATAACTTCAGCTGAGCGTTCGATAGCCAGGTCTGGCAATACAGATCTCTGTAAGATAGGCAATACTGAAGGATGTGTTCAAGGTTCTGAATTCCAGTTCTGTATGGACATTCGCTTGTGTTGGGGACTCCAGACTTGGGCTGTAAGCTCAGATAGATGATCAAGTAGTTTGAAGTGACCAGTCCTTATGCTACAGGTAGTGTCATACTGTCAGCATCTGTGGCTTAGGAGTAGGGAGCATAATTTCACAATCCAGACATGCTGGGTTCATAGCCAGCTACAGGTGATTTGAAAGCAGACCACTTTGCATTGATTTTCAGTGGTAGAGTGTCATCTATTCAGAAAGCAATGGCAATCTACTGTATGTAAAATTGTCTAATAAATCACAAATGGCTGAAACATTTTAAGTTTGATTATGAAGTCCTATAAAGAACATGCAACTTAGTTTCTAAAGTATCATGCCAGTTTGTTACTTACACCAGTTGATTTTCTGATGTCATTTTATCTGGCTATTCCTTGCTACATTAAGTATTCTTTGAATGCGTGTCATTTGTTTTTACAATTGTTTCCTGTTTTGATAAATGTCCAGGGCAGTCATTGATAGCAAAAGGTGGGAAGGAAGTTGATGACACTAGAGTTTGTGTTCTAGTGTCACACGTGTGTTCTGTCAACTTACTGCTATCTGCTCAATGTTTCCACTTGATTGTATATGTACAGCACTATAGCATATTTAATCGCATGGTCATAGTAACTGTGGATTTGTGGTTCTTTAGAATATCGTGGACAGAGAAGAAAACAAACGCGGAGGTCTTGTCAGCTGCGGGTGTTACTAGATCACTCTATCAGAAAATGGAAGTTATGGTGTGTGTGAACAGAAGATGTGGAGTAGATAAATTAGCCATATGTGAGAAAATAATAGGCAAGAGAAACAGAGGAAGACAGACCAGAATGTATGTAGAAATCTTAAATAATGGGGATAGGAATAATAATATAGACAACATAAAAAAAGGTAGCTGCATGTTTTATACAGGACGTTGCAACCAACCCCAGCATTTTCAGCTGTTTGTGATTCACTGGTGATTCAGTTTTTGCGTTCCGTACTTTGCACTGTTTTTTATATGGCCGACCCTCATATCATTAAAATCAACGCAAGGCTGTCAGCTTCGCAGTTTCCTGCGGCAGATTTTGAAACCCCAGCTCGGTGTGTCGGGGAATTGTGCATTGCATTCACTGTCCATAAGCCACAGTGCTGGACAGCCTCATAAACTTCATTAAAATATCCAGTGACAGAGAGGTTTGTAGAGCTGTTTATGATCACCAGTGTCAGTCCCAGACAAGGCACCTAACAGAAAGGTTAAGAATACTGTAGATAGAGAAGAAAACACATGCTGGGTTACTGACAGCTGTTACTAGATCACTCATGAAAGCATTAAGAAAAGCTTCAGATTTATGGGGCACATGAACAGAAGATGTAGGTAAATACAGGACCTTTTTACGCACCTTAAGGCATATGGTGCTTTTAGGTCTTCCTCTATTCCATTTGCCCCGTGGATGCCAGATAAAGGCTTTTGTAGTTTTACTATTCCCAGGTTGTCTAAATGTGTGTCATCTACAGAACAAGTATCCTTTTCTCGCCTGTTGATTAACTGGCATTTGCTTAATTCTCTCCATGAGTTTAGTTTAGTTTAGATTAGTCGACGGATCAACATCACAGCACACGGGTGCAACCCATAAGTGCTCCGTTCTCCTCCTAACTCAAACCTGAGTCTGTTGGCGATATATTATCCTTCGGCACTGTTAAATTGACAGCAAATATTATATCCTTGAAACCAATTTTATTAAGCAAACGTGGCATCATTTTTTCTTCTTTTCTGAAAGGAACATGACCAGCCGGATGCAGACGTGAATGTGGCAGACCAAGATGGCAGCAAGGATTATACAGATAACAGATTGGCATCTGTGCCCCAGACAAGTAATATGAATATTCTGACACATGGCACACAAGGTCACCCAGAGGTTAAAATGAAGAGTGAGCTCAGCTTTAGTATTAAGTTGGGTTCAGCAACAACAGGCATAGCTGCAGGGACAATGAAACAACAAGTTGATGATGTGGAGGAGGCAGAGAAGGAAAGACATCCCCAGCTGGGGCCGCTGTTCACGCTAGGGGAGGAAAATGAGGAGGAAGAGGGCATTGCAAGATGATAGTTGGTTCGTCTTGTCTTCAGTCCAACATTGCCTTGCCGCGCACCAATTCTTTTATGATAGTTATAAGATGCATTATAGAGTTGAAGAATAGAATAGGACATGCAAAAACCACATTCTGTCAAATCAAGAATATTTGATTTTCTGCAATTTTATGCATTAAGTCCTTGTTATTGGAAATTAGAAAACGAATTCTTGTATGTTACATAGAACCAGTTCTAACATACGGCTATAAATCCTGGACAGTTAGTTAATAAGCAAAAAAAATCCTAGAAACTTTAGAGTTGTGGTTTTATATATGAATGTTAAATATTCCTTAGACTGCCAGAATTAATAGTCCAGTCATTTTTGGGGAGGCTAAGTTGCAAAAGACAACTTATCACAAACATCAGAAAGAGGCAGTTTTCATTGTCTGGCCACACATGAGCAGACAAATACTGGAACATGTTGTGACAACCAGAAAGATTTGTGGAAAGAGAGATGGAGGAAGACAGCAAGAGAAAATTCTTGACAGTCTTTTATCGTGGCATGGGAGGGAGTCAACACACGAGTTGATACATGCCATTGGAGATAGCAAAATGTGGAGAAGAATGATTGCCCACACCACAAAATGTGGAGAAGAATGATTGCCCACACCACAAAATGTGGAGAAGAATGATTGCCCACACCATATAGCAAGACACTTGATGATGATATAAGATTCAATTTTAAAAATGTCTAATTTATACGTTGAGTACTCTAGAAATCTTGGAGTTGAAATAAAACATTATTCAGTTACAATATTTTTTGTCATTCTTCTTTCTTTCTTTCTTTCTTGTCTTCCTCGTGCACTCCCTTCATGTCTTGATGATTGTCACAGTGAAACAAGTAACTATGGTGATGCTTCAGAACTGTATCTCTTTCCATCTTCAGGCAGTCTCGCACACATACATAATTAAGTACAGGACCTTTTTACACGTCTTGAGGTGCAATCAGCATATATTACTAAATCTATATTTATAAGGGGTGTTCATTTGAAATCCGTTCGTGCCGCACTGCGCGTAATTGCGTACGTTGAACATGATCATGTCATAGTCATGTGATAAGTACTGACCAATTAATAAAAGAGCTCGTGCTTATCGTCCCATGATGCATAGGTTCTGTTTCTGACTGTTGAGAAAATGGCCGGGTTGATCCAAAATCCGTCCAAAGAAGCTCAAAGAGCGGTGATTCAGTTTCTTTCATTTGAAGGATGTCGACCAGTGGACATTCATCGCAGAATGCAAGCATCATAAGGTAACAAATGTGTGTCGAAGACAACAGTGACAGACTGGGCACGAATGTTTCGGAAAGGACGTCAGTTCACGACAGATACGACAGATCTTCGACGGCTGGGTCAAGCGCATATTGTTGCAACAGAAAAAAACCATCGCCAAAATTTATGCAGCATTACAGATGAACCGTTGACAAAGCATATGTTCGCTAGCGAAAGAATTTGATGTGTCAATTGGGACAATTCAAAAGGTCGTTCGTAAGAAACTGCAATATCGGAAGGCGTGTTCACAGTGGGTACCACGGATGTTGACCGACCACCAAAATGAGGACGCATGGGATGATGTTTGAACCACTTGCTGCATTACAGAGTGGAGGGTTGTGCATTTCTCTTCCGCATAGTGGCAGGCAATGAATCATGGTGCCACCACTTTGAGCCGAGCAGCAAAAGAGAGAGCATGCGATGGAAGCATGCTGGATCACCAAAAGCCAAAAAATTCAAGTTACAGGTTTCCGCTGGTAAGGTTATGCTGAGCGCATTTTTTTTGCCATGAAGGGCTTTTGTTGGCCGAGTTTAAAGAACCTGGTGTCAACATCAACTCTACCCACTACTTGCAAATACTAGACAAGCTGCAAAACGCCATCAAGAATAAACGACCCGGCATGCTTTCTCGCGGTGTGATTTTGTTGCACAATAATTTTCATCCGCATGTCACAAAGATTGTGCAGGAAGCATTAGCAAGGATGAAGTGGGAAATTCTGCAACATCCAGCCTATTGTCCTGATTTGTCACCATGTGATTTTCATTTGTTCGGACCTTTAAACAAAGCTCTCAAGGGGCAATGATTTCACACACATGCAGAAGTAATGAACGTGGTAAACACTTGGTTCAGTGAGCAACCACAATCCTTTTTTTGCAGACGGCATTCGCCACCTACCTAAGCAATGGGATGCTTGCCTGAATGCCTACGGCGACTTCTTTTGACCAACCCATGGTGTATAATTCATTCAAAATGAATGGTTTTTAAAAATTCTACCACACCTGTTAATGTTTCATGCTTTTGTAATAAAGCCATTGGAACGGGTTTCAAATGAACACCCCTAATATATAGACCAATCGGCACTCGACATGTGATGTGGTTAGTATCACACTGGCTGCCTTTATTTCCAAACACACATATATAATTAAGTATAGCTGGTCTCCGTTTCGAAGGGGTTTTGGATGTGATTCATAATCCCGCTTACCCACGTTCAAAACACAGCTGCGTGCAATTTGGCAGCAGACCGCATTGTGCTGGGTTTTAACAAATTGGTATGGGAGCCGGTCGTTCAGAAAGCAATGGCAAACTACTGAACATAAACTTGCCAAGAGATCAACAACAGCAGTAAAATGCTGGTGTTGACAGTGATGGCCTGTAAAAAGGAAATGCAAAAAAAAAAAAATTAAGTAAAGGACCTTTTTACACGTCTTCCGGTGCATTCGCCTGTATGGTGCTCGACATATAAATTTTTAAAACACCAATCGGCACTCAATGTGTGATGTGGTCAGCATCACAGCAGCCGATGTTACTTCCAAAGACATGAAAGGCTAGGTCAATTTTTAAACCCAAATCCATCTGGATGCAAATTCAAACCCATGCCCACCGGCCAGCAGGGTCTAGCCAGGACACTACAGCAGCTCTCAGACACACATCAACTAGTAATAAATATGCTGTCTTGTCTGGCATACTTCACTGCATCTCGCCAGGTGCACGCTGCAGAGTTGTGTATCATGTGAAGTAACGAAATAAGCGATACTTTTGCTGACATTTTGGGGGGGGGGGGGGGGGGGGCGCTTGCTCAGTCTGAACTCACGTTAGTCCATACACACTACTTCTAGTAGTTTTAAAAATTTATTTGCATATCCTTCACAGGACGTAGCAGTGAACCCCAGCCTTTCGGCTGTTCGTGATTCCCGGGCAAGTTTTATGTTCAATAGTTTGCCATTGCTTTCTGAATGACCAGCACCTATACCTTTTTCGAAAAAAAACCCAGCACCACTGTTTCGAACCCGGGTATATGGGATTACAAATCACGTTCGTCATGGAAACCGGGTCAGGTGAACCCAATCTGACATCGGAGATACTTGTAATTTACATCCCCAAATCAAGGATGAGAGGTCAACACTTTAGTCCAACAGCCCAGTGTAGGGGTTGAACCCCTTACCTTGGCATCAGCACACCAGATGTTTAAGAATACACTTTATCCATTCTGCCATGCTGACCTCCTTGCTGAAATATGATGTACATTGTTGCAGATATTGTATAGAACGTTAAATCCACTAACACTTAACAGGAAGTCCCTCTGTTTACACAGTAATGGCTGGAATCGACTAATAGATTAACAATCTATTAGGGGGTGGTTCATTTTAGCCACACGCAAAGATATCATCTGCAGCCTTGACACAAGAGACATGATTGACTGGCTGGTTCCATCAGAAATAAGACAACAAAAATGCCTTAACCCTACAAGACCGCTGTACCGATTTTTCGGTAATTTCCTAACCTGCCGCCACACCGATGTACCCAATTTTCGGTATTTTGCCTAGTATGTGAAAAAAATGCGTCACAAACTAAAAATAACCAACCAATCGTAGTCAAACCTCATGGTTAACCATTGCAAATGTCTGCCCCTATATGTTCGAATTGACTTTGTGTAGTTTAAGGCGAAACAATTCTGAAAATTTCCCAATGAAACATAGGTTGATGAATCAAGCACTTCAACAAGAAAGCGAAGAAGATCTTAGCTTTTCACAGTCCAATAGGTGATCGATACTTTGATTTATTAAAGACTGGATTGGCACACAAAGGTGGAATATTGGCGCTAGATGAAAGGTAGACCTATTTTCTACAATGTCTCCAAGTTACATCTTATTCTAACCACTTGTTTGCATGTAACTAACATTTTTTCTATATCATGTTGGTTTTTTCCTCTTTAATGCTCAGGAGCCCAGGTAATAGGGACAGTTAGGTTCAGGGCCTCAAGTCTGGTAGGGTTAATTCTTTTATTTCATGATCTTTTAAAACAACTGGAGAAATGGTTGAGAAGTTAGTGCCCCACCTCAGACTCTTGGGTTTGAATCCCAACATAGGGCCCTCCTCTGTTATCACATGTCCCTCCTCTAATATCTCATGACCCTCTAGTGATATCTCATGTCCCTCTAATGCTATCACACATCCCTCCTCGAATGATATCACATCTCTCCAATGATATCACATCCTTGCAATGATATCACATGTTCCCCCCTCTAATGATATCACACGTCCCTCCTCTAATATGATATCACGTCCCTCCAGTGATACGACGTGTCCCTCTTGTGATATCACATGCCCCTCCTCCAATGATATCACATGTCCTCCCCTGATCTTTTGGGCAGTGAGGTTGGCAGCCTAGCCTCCTTGGATTATGGTTAAAAAAACAGGAGATCCCTTCTGTGAAGCTGGGCACATTAGCATTCCCAATGTAATCATTTAACATCAGTTTAAATCATAGGGCAGGCATTGGAGCCACTGCCCTGGGCGGAATCAGTCTATTGGAAGAAGTGCTGAAGTCTACATCACACTGATCTTCAAGGTGTAAAACCATTCATGGTGCACTACCCTAAAAAGAATAAGAAAGTATAAACACAATTTTATCCTCAAAACCAGCATCTTCGTTTGCTATGAAACTACACCTGTTTTATCTTTTTAAGAGATTGCATTCTGTCTTAGGGAGCCACACTTGCTTTACCCTGGGCAATCTTCAGTTCAAACTCTTGCACTGTTTTTTTTTAAAAAATAGTTATGTTCAATAATTTTGTTGAAATTCCTCATTCTTG
This sequence comes from Cepaea hortensis, assembly GCA_963921405.1. Taxonomy (NCBI): domain Eukaryota; kingdom Metazoa; phylum Mollusca; class Gastropoda; order Stylommatophora; family Helicidae; genus Cepaea; species Cepaea hortensis. Next base: position 38,440,657 of record OY992897.1, on the reverse strand, counting down.
GCCATACTCTCTCAGATATAATTGTCCATGAAATTGTAAGTGAAACTTCTTAACAGCTCCAAAAACATGCCAGCTTGTTTTATCCTGGGCAGTCTTCACACAAACACTTGTATTCTGGATATTTATGTTGAATGATTTTGTTGAAATTCTTCTTTCTTGGTTGTACTCTCTCAGGATATTATATTAATTTTCCAGTCTAATATTTATAAGCCAGTCTCCGTGGCTAAGGTCTTGCGGACACGATTCATGAGGCCGCTTACCTGTGTTTGAAACTCAGCTGCGACCGATTTGGCAGCAAACTGTATCATGCTGGGTTTAACGCGTTGGTATGGGAGCCGGTCATTCAGAAAGCAATGGCAAACTACTGAAAGTAAACTTGCCAAGACATCAACAACAGCAGTAAAATGCTGGTGTTGACAGCGATGTCCTGTAAGTAGGATATGTAAAAGAAAAAAATGTATAAAATAACTGAAACATTGGCAGACAAATCCAGGAGCCCAGTTGCCACAGCCCAGAAATTTTAACCTGGTGCCTGAATTTTCAATTGGTTTTTTTTAAAGCCGTATTTTCAAAAATAATATGTTGGCTCCTGAGAGAATAGGGGCTGGCTCCTGAAGAAAAAAGGTCTTGTTCCTGAGAAAAAAAGGGGCTGGCTTCTGAATTGTGTTTAGTTTTTTCTACCTCGCATCTAAAGTAAAGGGCTCCTTTTTCATGCCATGAGATGAATATGGTATATGTAGCTCGCCCCACATTTGGAAAACAATCAGAACTCACATGTGATGTGATCAGAATGGTCAGAGTGCAAGAGTTTGAATTAAAGATTGTCCAGAGAATGGTTATGTGGTTGAAATCATGCCAGTCATCTTTACTTTCCCAGGACATTTCCTGGTTCCCATTTTAGACTAGGTCAACCTGGAAATGAACCGCACTTATGATCCCAACGTTTCTTCATAAAATGAGCGTATTAATAAAAAGTAATAACAAAACTTAAAGCACTTGGCAGTGCTGTATTTATCACAAAGAACTTTATTGTATAAACAACTGGAAAACATGAAGTGGAGACTTAACTAGACAAAATTATAATTACAAACGGAATGATGCAGCTAACAAAATACTAACCAGAACACACGCACGCATACACACACACACACACACAGATGACACCAAAGTAACCACATTACGGTGTATACCATGTAAAATAAAAATAAGCAAGCAGGATTAAATGAAATATGTGGTACTAAACCCAGAGGCTTCAGATATCAAAGGGTGGACCCCAACAGAAGCCAATAATATACAGCACACAGTTGGGAGATGCGTCTGGTTGCAGAAGGGTGGGTGAACTGCCATGTCTGAGAAGGATTGAGTCGAGCACAGGGTCGGAGGTCAGTACAGGGACAGATGTCAGCATGACCGAAGGGGTAAGAGTGCTGGTTCCGAAACATCCGGTGTGCTGATGCTGAGATAGCGGATACAACCCCTACAGTGGTCAGTTGGACTAAACTCTCATCCTTGACTTGAGGACGTAAATTACGAGTACCACAGAAGTTGCCTGATGGTGAGGGATACTGGTAACGGAGAGTTGACCAACATGCAAAAATCAGCCCAGTACACTCACTTGTACTGGCTCCGTGGCAAAGGAGTTAAGACGCAGTTCGGAATCCCACATACCCACGTTCGAAGCACAGCTGCAGGCGATTTGGCAGCAGACCGCATTGCGTTGGTGTTTTACAAAATGGTATGGGTGCCGCTCGTTCAGAAAGCAATGGCAAACTACTGAACGTAAACTTGCCAAGAGATCACAAACAGCATATAAATAAATGCTGGCATTGACTGCGATGTCCTGTAAAGGATATGCAACTAACTTTACCACTTATGAGTAGTAGCAACAACTTGTAGTAGTAGCTTGTGTGGACTACACTCGAGTTCAAAGCGAGTGAAGAAAAACAAAACAATAAGTGTGCTGTATATTTCTGCTTGCACGATTTATCTAATTAGTTTATATTATGTGAAGTCTGCAGTATGTACCTGACGAGATGCAGCAAAATATACCAGGCAATAAATCGTGATATATATTGTTTGTGTCTTCGTTATTCAAGACAACAATATGACAATAAGACTTGTCTTAAAGTATAAAACAATGCAACTTTAAAACAAAGCATGAGTAATTCTCAAAGATATAAACATAGTGATCTGCTACATTATCATCATCATCCAGTGCCTTGCCGGCTGGCATGGATGATCATGCCTCTCCACAAATTATGATCTCCGACGTCATGGATCAATTTGTGTGTTGACCCCCTTCCGTGCACTTGCATACTGTTGCTTGATGATGATTGGGCATCACTTGTAGCACATAATGCTCCTTACCAGATGAAAAGACTCCACTGGAATCCCCATTAACGTCGTTAATCAATTTTATTTCGAAGCATGATTATCTTGGGAAAATACAGCAGTAGTTTCCCCTTGACTTCCGCCTGTTTGTGTATGGTTGACTCCACTAGCCTTTGTCTAAAGAGACAGACCCTGCAAGGCAGCAGAGGGGGGGGGGGGGGGGGGGGGGGGGGGAAGGAGGAGGTTATATATGGCGTCTCTTACCCGTTGATGGCCATGTCATAGAGTTTTGAGGTATTTCATAGAGATAGCTGACTACATTATACAGTAGTAATAAAATTTGATAGAAAATTCATTATCTGGACAATTCTGCTGATTTTTATTCTTATATTTACCATTTCATATCACATGTACAAAAATAAATAAATAAGAATATGGCCACACATAATCGCCATATATCCATTATCGTAATTCCTTGATTGTCTTTATCACAGGTTCCATCTTCAGCTTATAAATATATTGTATTTTTCAACGCAGAGAAAAAAATGTACTTCCTATGTTCAGAACAAATGTTGTTCTATTCAGAACAAATCTTCTACCTAGGACAAATGACCTTTTACTCAGAATAGATTATACTAAGTTCAAAACAAGCTGTCTTCTTCTACCCAAAAACAAATTGACTTTGACTTTGAACAGACTGACTTCTTCTATTCACAAGAAATTGACTCTGACTCTGAACAAACTGATTTCTTCTACTCACAAGAAATTGACTTTGACTCTGAACAAACTGATTTCTTCTACTCACAAGAAATTGACTTTGACTTTGAACAAACTGACTTCTTCTATTCACAAGAAATTGACTCTGACTCTGAACAAACTGATTTCTTCTACTCACAAGAAATTGACTTTGACTCTGAACAAACTGATTTCTTCTACTCACAAGAAATTGACTCTGACTTTGAACAAACTGACTTCTTCTATTCACAAGAAATTGACTTTGACTTTGAACAAACTGATTTCTTCTACTCGCAAGAAATTGACTTTGACTGAACAAACTGACTTCTTCTACTCACAAGAAATTGACTTTGACTCTGAACAAACTGATTTCTTCTACTCACAAGAAATTGACTTTGACTGAACAAACTGACTTCTTCTACTCACAAGAAATTGACTTTGACTTTGAACAAACTGACTTCTTCTATTCACAAGAAATTGACTTTGACTCTGAACAAACTGATTTCTTCTACTCACAAGAAATTGACTTTGACTGAAAAAACTGACTTCTTCTACTCACAAGAAATTGACTTTGACTCTGAACAAACTGATTTCTTCTACTCACAAGAAATTGACTTTGACTGAACAAACTGATTTCTTCTATTCACAAGAAATTGACTTCTACAAAGAATAAACTGACTTCATCTACTCAGAACAACAAATAATGTTCTTCTACTCAGAAAACAAATGTGGTTTTTCTACTCAGAACAACAAATAATGTTCTTCTACTCATAAAACAAATACTGTTCTTCTACTCAGAATGACAAATATTGTTCTACCCAGAACAACAAATATTGTTCTTTTACTCAGAACAACAAATATTGTTCTTCTACTCAGAAAACAAATGTTCTTTTACTCAGAATGACAAATATTGTTTTTCTACCCAAAACAACAAATGTGGTTCTTCTACTCAGAACAACAAATATTGTTCTTCTACTCAGACCTACAAATACTGTTCTTCTACTCAGAAAACAAATGTTCTTTTACTCAGAATGACAAATATTGTTTTTCTACCCAAAACAACAAATGTGGTTCTTCTACTCAGAACAACAAATATTGTTCTTCTACTCAGAAAACAAATGTTCTTTTACTCAGAATGACAAATATTGTTTTTCTACCCTAAACAACAAATGTGGTTCTTCTACTCAGAACAACAAATGTTCTTTTACTCCAAACGACAAATATTGTTCTTCTACTCAGAACAAATATTGTTCTTCTGCACACACAAAGATATTGTTCTTCCACTTAGAACAACAAATATCGGACAATTTGAGACAATAAATCAGACCAACAATTTGTTCTACTCATAACATATGTTAATAAGTTCAAAACAAACTGTCGTCTTCCATTCAGAAAAGGTTTTACTCAGTTCAAAACAAATGTTCTTTCTCTACCCAGAACAAATATTCTTCTGTAACTCTGAAACAAATTCCTTTTAAATTATTCAATGTGATGAAATGTCGCAAAGACTTGGTTTTGATCATACCACTTGAACCCTGTAAGTGAAATATTCTAACAACTGAACTGTTTGAATTCCAGTCTCAGTACTGACATGATGCTCATGATGTTATTCTCAGAATCAAATCAAGATAACTTGGTAAAATCAATAGTAGGTAAAAAATAATACTGTTTGGTGTAAAACAGCAAAAACTGTTATTGTTTGAGATCAATATAGCATGAAACTAGTTGTCACATAGCAGTAATTATAATATTATTGTTTGATATCAATGCAATATGAATTTAGTTTAAAAAACAGTAATTTTTATATTTGATTGTCTGATATTAATAATTTGTCAACGACAACTGATATTAATAATTTGTTGACAATGAAATTGTCAATGACATTAGTTGCGTTACAAAGCAGTTAATTTTAACATGCATCTAATGTCAATTCATCATATAATTAGTAGTTACATAGAAGTAAATTTAACATGTAGTTGTTTTTTATCAATACAGCATGAAATTAGGTGTTACATTACAGAAAAATACATATAATACATAAAATAGAATAATAATATTTACTGGAAACAAATAGCAGCAATTGAAATGGGAACTGAAATGGGCAATGATGAACAGATAAAGCAAGGAGCAAGACATGAATGTGTTTTCTTATGGTTTTGATTCTCTCTACAATGAAATAAGAATGTGAGTTTAAAGACAGACCAGAAATACAAGTTGAAGGTTATAATTTAAACAATCTGCGTAATGTAGATAACACCATGCGGATCTGCGTTAGAAGAAGAAGATGACACAGTAATGATAGCTGACAACGTAAGAGAGAATGCAAAAAAGGGACTTGCATTGAACACCAATAAAACAGAAACCATGGTTATATAAAAGAAAAAGAGAATATCAAATGTGATATAACAAAAGTAAAATGGTTAACCAAGTCAATAAATTCAAATATTTGGGGGAAATAATAATATCAGATGGAAGGAGGTCAGCATAGCAGAATGGACAAGAATACGTGTTCTTAAACATCTGGTGTGCTGATGCTGAGGTAAGGGGTTCAACCCCTACACCGAACAGTTGGACTAAAATGTTGACTTCTCATCTTTGAAGTCAGAATGAGTTCGCCTGATGGTGAGGGACACTGTTAATAAGGGAAAGCTAATCCACACGCAAAATTCAGTCCTGCAGTACTAGAAGTAGTGTGTATGGACTACGATTGAGTTCATAGCGAGCGAGCGCTAAAAAAAAAACTAGACATGACTAAATAAGATCATGGTTAGACAGTTACTAGACATGACTAAATAAGATCATGGTTAGACAATTACTAGACATGACTAAAGAAGATCATGGTTAGACAATTACTAGACATGACTAAATAAGATCATTGTTAGACAATTACTAGACATGACTAAATAAGATCATGGTTAGACAGTTACTAGACATGACTAAATAGGATCATGGTTAGACAATTACTAGACATGACTAAATAAGATCATGGTTAGACAGTTACTAGACATGACTAAATAAGATCATGGTTAGACAATTACTAGACATGACTAAAGAAGATCATGGTTAGACAATTACTAGACATGACTAAATAAGATCATTGTTAGACAATTACTAGACATGACTAAATAAGATCATGGTTAGACAGTTACTAGACATGACTAAAGAAGATCATTGTAAGACAATTACTAGACATGACTAAATAAGATCATGGTTAGACAGTTACTAGACATGACTAAAGAAGATCATGGTTAGACAATTACTAGACATGACTAAAGAAGATCATTGTTAGACAATTACTAGACATGACTAAAGAAGATCATTGTTAGACAATTACTAGACATGACTAAATAAGATCATGGTTAGACAGTTACTAGACATGACTAAAGAAGATCATTGTAAGACAATTACTAGACATGACTAAATAAGATCATGGTTAGACAATTACTAGACATGACTAAATAAGATCATGGTTAGACAGTTACTAGACATGACTAAAGAAGATCATGGTTAGACAATTACTAGACATGACTAAAGAAGATCATTGTTAGACAATTACTAGACATGACTAAATAAGATCATTGTTAGACAATTACTAGACATGACTAAATAAGATCATGGTTAGACAATTACTAGACATGACTAAATAAGATCATGGTTAGACAGTTACTAGACATGACTAAAGAAGATCATTGTAAGACAATTACTAGACATGACTAAATAAGATCATGGTTAGACAATTACTAGACATGACTAAATAAGATCATGGTTAGACAGTTACTAGACATGACTAAAGAAGATCATGGTTAGACAATTACTAGACATGACTAAAGAAGATCATTGTTAGACAATTACTAGACATGACTAAATAAGATCATTGTTAGACAATTACTAGACATGACTAAATAAGATCATGGTTAGACAAGTACTAGACATGACTAAATAAGATCATGGTTAGACAATTACTAGACATGACTAAAGAAGATCATGGTTAGACAATTACTAGACATGACTAAATAAGATCATGGTTAGACAATTACTAGACATGACTAAAGAAGATCATGGTTAGACAATTACTAGACATGACTAAATAAGATCATGATTAGACAATTACTAGACATGACTAAAGAAGATCATGGTTAGACAATTACTAGACATGACTAAATAAGATCATTGTTAGACAATTACTAGACATGACTAAATAAGATCATGGTTAGACAGTTACTAGACATGACTAAAGAAGATCATTGAAAGACAATTACTAGACATGACTAAATAAGATCATGGTTAGACAGTTACTAGACATGACTAAAGAAGATCATGGTTATACAATTACTAGACATGACTAAAGAAGATCATTGTTAGACAATTACTAGACATGACTAAAGAAGATCATGGTTAGACAGTTACTAGACATGACTAAATAAGATCATGGTTAGACAGTTACTAGACATGACTAAATAAGATCATGGTTAGACAGTTACTAGACATGACTAAATAAGATCATGGTTAGACAGCTACTAGACATGACTAAATAAGATCATGGTTAGACAGTTGCATCTGGCAAGGCTCCAGGTAAGGATGGGATTCCAATAAAGGTAATCAGGAGTGGGCAAGACACACTCGCTCTACAGATCCACCAGCTAGCTAATAGAGCTATGCTGGCGAGAAGGACAAGTCCCACAGGATTTCAAAGATTCAAACATCATAACGCTGTACAAGAACAAGGGAGATCGGAGCGACTGTAACAACTATAGGGGTATCTCACTTCTGTGTATTGTTGGGAAAGTATTTGCCAGAATTGTCCTGCACAGACTTCAAGTCCTGGGAGATCAAGTCTACCCCGAATCACAGTGCGGCTTCCGTCAGAACCGGTCTACCATTGATATGATATTCTCATTGCGACAGATGCAAGAAAAATGCAGAGAACAAAATCAGCCACTGTTTATTGCCTTCATCGATCTCACAAAGGCATTCGATTTGGTCAGTCGTGAGGGTCTGTTCAAAGCACTAAAGAAGATTGGCTGCCCACCAACTCTTCTGTCCATTGTGGAATCGTTCCACACAGGCATGAAGGGTATAATCAAGTTTGATGGCTCAACTTCAGAAGAGTTTGAAATCAAGAGTGGAGTTAAGCAAGGTTGTGTACTATCCCCCACCCTCTTTGGGATATACTTTTCACTTCTACTGAAATATGCCTTTCGTGATCAGGATGACGGTATATACATTCACTCACGCTCAGATGGTGGCCTCTATAATGCTCAGAGATTGAAGGCCAAGACCAAAATTAGGAGGGTACTGATCAGAGAGTTGCTTTTTGCGGATGATGCTGCGATTACGATCCACTCTGAGGAAGAATTACAACATCTACTATCTGCATTCTCCAATGCTTGTTCTGAATTTGGTTTAACAATTAACAAAAAGAAGACACAGATTATGTCACAAGGTGCACATGGTGTACCATCAATCTTTATTGACGACGCCGAACTGGAGATAGTAGACCATTTTACATATCTAGGATCAGAGGTAAATAGCAAATTATCCCTCGATCAGGAAATCAACATCAGGATTGGCAAGGCAGCAACAACAATGAACATGTTAGCAAAAAGAGTCTGGGAGAACAGGAAGCTTACTGCCAAAACAAAAGTCCTTGTCTATCAAGCCTGTGTCCTTAGTACTCTTCTCTATGGCAGTGAAACCTGGACAACTTACTCACACCAAGAGAACAATTTAAACAGCTTTCATATGCGGTGTCTGTGAAGAATACTTGGTATTAAGTGGCAAGACAAAATCACAAATACTGAAGTATTGGAAAGATCAGGTTGTGTGACGGTGTATTCCATGCTCAGTCTTCGTAGACTTAGATGGATAGGACACGTTAGGAGGATGGATGATGGTAGAATACCAAAGGACATCTTTTTTGGTGAATTACAGACGGGTAGGAGATCTCAAGGTCGGCCTCTACTACGATACAAAGATGTGTGTAAGCGGGACATGATTGATACAGGCATTGATAATGCACATTGGGAGCACGTCGCCGCTGAACGTGTTGCATGGAGGGCAACTATCAGAAATGGAATAAAGAAAAAGGAGAAAATGATTGCAGATAAAGCACACACAGAGCGTGAGAGACGTAAGATGGTGCAAAATGGTGGAAATGACCATGTTTTCACATGCACCTACTGTGGGCAAACATTTGCCGCAAGAATTGGCCTTACCAGCCACACTCGCCACCGCCATGGATCGTAGTTATTAAGCCTTTTTGAAGCACAATGTACCAAACTATCGTCTGTCAAGACGGAAAGGTGCCAATGGTTAGACAGTTACTAGACATGACTAAATAGGATCATGGTTAGACAATTACTAGACATGACTAAATAAGATCATGGTTAGACAGTTACTAGACATGACTAAATAAGATCATGGTTAGACAGTTACTAGACATGACTAAAGAAGATCATGGTTAGACAATTACTAGACATGACTAAATAAGATCATGGTTAGACAATTACTAGACATGACTAAAGAAGATCATGGTTAGACAATTACTAGACATGACTAAATAAGATCATGGTTAGACAATTACTAGACATGACTAAATAAGATCATGGTTAGACAGTTACTAGACATGACTAAATAAGATCATGGTTAGACAATTAAAGTACTTTTGTCATATAAGACGACAGATACGGGCTGAACGGAGACCAGACATGGATACCTCTCTCTTGCAGGAACCTATGTGGATATATTTTCCGGCACATGTGGATATGTTATCCATCATGGACAAGGCAGACATACAGATTACTATCTTTAAAAAAAAAAAAATGTATTTAAAAAAATTTTTAAAAAAATATTTTAACAATTTATTTATTTAAAAAAAAATAGATTACTATCTATGAATGACTAACAGTTAAAACACAGTAATGGATGAAACAACAGATTCAAGGATGCACGAATTAGAAGTGAAGGGTGAGACTGGTAGAGATGGACATAGGAGAGGATGAAGTCAACCTGTCTACAACCAGTGTGTCAGTGGAACATCAGCACCCACACCTTGTGACATGTGTTGTGAGAGATGGAGCATCTTTGGGTTTGCCCTGGAATGTTATGCTATCAATTCTTGAATCAACAAATCAACCGAAGAGACACAGCTACGAGTTGAATGATGTTTCAAGGCCAAAGGATCTACTTCATTACACCGGGTTTTATCCCATATGGCTCTGTCTCTTTCCGCACGGTGACTTATTAAAGGTGATGCACAAAGCATAACTCCAGCAACAACCCCCTGAAATCTCCAACAAAATTGCACCTGCGAACCAAATGACCGAGTCAAGAATCAGACCCACAACCTTCAGAGTGTGAGATAGGTTGTGTAACCACTTAGCCACAGAGATCCCTGAATGATGCAGTGGAGGGATGAGTGGAGAGATAAGTGGAGGTTAAGTGGAGGGATGAGTGGAGGTCAAGTTGATGGATGAGTGGAGGTTAAGTGGAGGGATGAGTGGAGGTTAAGTGGAGGTCAAGTTGATGGATGAGTGGAGGTTAAGTGGAGGGATGAGTGGAGGTTAAGTGGAGGGATGAGTGGAGGTTAAGTGGAGGGATGATTGGAGGTCAAGTGGAGGGATGAGTGGAGGTCAACTGGAGGGATGAGTGGAGGTCAAGTGGAGGGATGAGTGAAGGTCAAGTACAGGGATGAGTGGAGGTCAAGTGGAGGGATGATTGGAGGTCAAGGTGATGGATGAGTGGAGGTCAACTGTAGGGATGAGTGGAGGAATATGTGGAGGTCAAACATGTAGGTCAAAGACAATCTTACATGTGGATGGACAACATCAAGAGGTGGCCTGTTTAAGTTCACTGGGATAAGGCTGAATAAAGAGTGCTGGAGATTCAAAAGCCTCATGCACACAAAGCTAAAGATAGGTTCTACAGCAGTGTATACATGGGGAATAGTACCTCAACCTGAAGAAAATATATTGCCACTGGCACTTGACCATCTTCACAGATGATGGTGTGTTACATGCTGCTTCAAAAATAGTCACAATAACCTCTCCATAGCACAAATCCTGGACTGAAATGTAGAAACCATGTTGTCCATGCAGCATGATCCCTCTCTTGGCCTGCCTAGTTTACTCCAGAGGAAAGGTAAAACCAATACATCTGGAACAAGACAAGCTACAGAGGTTGACGGATTAGCAAAACAATGCTTTAACTGTCCACCTGTCAGAGCATCAATCCTAGACCAGTTGTCAACTAAGGCATAGGGCCTGGTCTCTACTGACATGACATTTTGTCTTAAGGTTGCGTTTCCTCGCACTAGGATAAAAGTTGTACCCTACCAATTGTACTCATCTGCCTAAAGCTGTTGGCACAATGTGTGGTATCGGGTTTGGTGAGCACCTCCTAACACTTGGCGCTAACAGAAAACGGGAAGTATGGTCTAAGAACATATACTATAACACTGTATTCAATACAGGTCAGGAAGGTCTACTCTTTGGCTGCATGAAACAACCATACATGTCAAACTTTATGCACATCTGCAAGATTTACAGAAGACAGCAGGTTATGCAGGTTAAAAAAATCACAGATATGGGCTGGGAATTTTTCAACATATTAAATAACATGTTAGACAGGGTTGCATACTATGACCCGATCTATTCAATTTGTGGTGTGAAATAATATTTAGATCCATAAAATACATGCCAGGAATATTAACTAGTGGGCAAAATGTAAGCAACTTGTGAATACTGATGACACTATTTTGATCACTGAAGGTAAAATACGGTTACAAAACATGAAAGATATAATTGCATAATAAAATCAAAACATAAGTTTTAGTCTACATTAAAAAAAAATAGTAATTGTGCAGCTACAATTAAAAAAGACCTCCAAAATGCCCCATCAAAGTAAATGAAACTGGTCTGAAACAAGCCATTGTATTCAAGTATTTGGGAACCTTGATAATAACACATCAAAGATGTATTAAAGAATTGAAATGTAGAATAACTCAAGCTAAAGCATTTCACAAGATGAAGAATATTTTATTCTATGCAAAATACCTTCGTCAATAGAATCATGTTTTGTTTATATATAACCCTGACATGTGTATAGCCCTGATATGTGTATCACCAAGACCTATGTATCACCCGGACCTGTGTATCACCCTGACATGTGTATCACCCTGACATGTGTATCACCTAACCCATGCATCACCCTGACATGTGTATCACCTAACCCATGCATCACCCTGACCTGTGTATCACCTAACCCATGTATCACCCTGACATGTGTATCACCTAACCCATGCATCACCCTGACATGTGTATCACCTAACCCATGCATCACCCTGACCTGTGTATCACCTAACCCATGCATCACCCTGACCTGTGTATCACCCTGACATGTGTATCACCTAACCCATGTATCAACATGACATGTGTATCACCTAACCCATGCATCACCCTGACATGTGTATCACCCTGACATGTGTATCACCTAACCGATGTATCACCCTGACATGTGTATCACCTAACCCATGCATCACCTTGACCTGTGTATCACCCTGACCCATATATCACCCTTACCCATGTATCACCCTGACATGTGTATCACCCTGACCCATTTAACACCCTGACTCATGTATCAAACTATGTATATCACCCTGACCCATTTAACACCCTGACTTGTGTATCAAACTATGTATATCACCCTGACCGTGTATCACCCTGACCAATTTATCACCCTGACATGTGTATCACCTGACCCATGTATCACCCTGACTCATGTATCAAACTAACGTGTATATCACCCTGACGTATATATCAAACTAACAATTATATCACCCTGACCCATGTGTCAAACTAACATGTATATCATCCTGACCCATGTATCACTCTGATCCGTGCATCACCCAACCTGTATATCATCCTGACCTGTGTATCACCCTGACATATATATCAAACTAACACGTATATCAACCCAACCCATATATCACTAGGACGAGTTACAGTATACCAAGTTTTTGTTTGATGTAAGCCGTCACTAGCTTCTGTGGCCTTGCCTGCCATTCCTCTATAACAGAATGGGGTGTAGTAATCTGATCATCCTTCAGCCTGTTGAGGAGTGTCACACAGATCACTGCGCCTGTGGAGAAGGCAATCCCCAATATGTATATGCACACAAATAGTTGGTTCTACAAGCTGTTACAATGTTCAAATCGCAATGGCGACAAGTTTGGATTAACAGGCACCCATGGAAAGAAGCATTCTCTCTTCATTTGAGTGGGTGAGTTGGGAGGGGCAGAAAGAGAGAGAGAGAGAGAGAGACAGAGAGAGAGAGAGAGAGAGAGAGAGAGAGAGAGAGAGAGAGAGAGAGAGATTCTGAGGATTGCAGACATAGATTTCCAAAAATAGCTAGCAATAAAAATTAGAAAAATTAAATATTTTGAACAAGTTAAAAGACATGAAAAGTCTTAAAGATAATTTTGGAGGGAAGTGTACTGGGGAGGCAGAGAAGAACACAATGTAGATGGATTCAAGATATGCTAGATCATTTACATATGAAAACAACAGAGACAGGAATCTGGTTTATGAAAGAGAGACATTTGAAAAAAACTGTTACGGAAATAAAGTTTTATACAAGACAAGCCGCTGGATGTAAGGTTAGTTAGCTGTATATCCTTTACAGGACATCGCAGTCAACTCCAGCATATTTTAGCTGTTTGTGATTCCCGGGCAAGTTTACATTCAGTACTTAGCCATTGCTTTCTGAATGACTGGCACTATTACCATTGTATGCAAACCAATGAAAGGCTGAATGACTGGCACTATTACCATTGTATGCAAACCAATGAAAGGCTGAATGACTGGCACTATTACCATTGTATGCAAACCAATGAAAGGCTGAATGACTGGCACTATTACCATTGTATGCAAACCAATGAAAGGCTGAATGACTGGCACTATTACCATTGTATGCAAACCAATGAAAGGCTGAATGACTGGCACTATTACCATTGTATGCAAACCAATGAAAGGCTGAATTACTGGCACTATTACCATTGTATGCAAACCAATGAAAGGCTGAATGACTGGCACTATTACCATTGTATGCAAACCAATGAAAGGCTGAATGACTGGCACTATTACCATTGTATGTAAACCAGCGAAAGGCAGTCTGCTTCCAAATCGCCCGCAGCTGTTTTTCGAACAAATCATGTTCGTAACCCTTCACCACAGAGCCGGATGAAAGGTACATTTATTTATTTAGTGGTGACAGGATAGGACAGATAACACTGCTCTTTTCTCAAAAAGTGCTCAGGGACAAGAAGAGTTACTACTGTCTACCAAATGTTACACTGAAGATCAAACTATGTTTATGAAATTTTTAAAAACGTTATGTCCACAGACAAAACTACAAGTCAACCAATAATTACCATCACCAATGAAGTCACTGAAGATGTCACAAACTGTGAAAATTAGCGTTTCTGAGGTCAACTTATCTGCCCACATGTTACCTCACACTCCAACATGACTCAGACAGTTAGTTAGTTAGTTAGTCGAGGTTCCAACTTCACGGCAACGGGTCGTCCCCATTATGCTCCATTCCCGTGCCAGCGAATATCACACAAAATGCTCCGCACTGTCCAATGTGAAAAGTGGAATAGACAGGAGTCTCTGCAATCCAACAGCCCGCACAGATACAATGTGCATAATGCCGCCATCAGAATGCCAACACAAAATTCATCCACGAATACCACAGTTCATCGTCGATGGACTCGGCAGTCACCAGCAAGACCTCATTGATCCGGGTTTTCTCACATGGCTCAGTCTCTTACCGCAGGGCGACCTGCCAAAAGTGTCGTACAAAGCATGAGCTCCGCAGCTTCAGCGCTGACTCCCAGGAGTCTCCCAAAGAATGCACTCGTGAACCGAAAGGGCAAAACAGTCAATTCAGCAACCGCCGGTAGCCGTTGTTCTGACCATGAAGTTCACTGTACAGGACAGATGTAAAAGCGTTCCATGCGAATTTCACAGCTCACTGTGTCACCCACGCACTTACTCAGTAGCAGGGAGACGGAACCATGTACTACCAGTCCAACATGAGGAAAATGCGATTGCAAACCATAGCCACAAGCATAAACACGCCAGAGGCCCTAACGGTTCAATGCCTAACCGCCATGTTGGCAACCGGAAGTCACTACTCAGACAGTACATCCACGTAAGTTCCTGCGAGAGACAATGCTCTGTACCCACTCATGCCACAGGTGTCCATTTTGAACTTTACATTATACAGGCAAGGAATGAGACACTATAAGGGGTTTGTTTGTTTGTTCACTCGCTTTTAATTCAAGCAGTCCATATGCATGCAATTAATTCTAGTGCACTGGGCTGATTTTTGTGTGCCCCCATCACCATCAGGTGAACCCACTCCGACTTCTGAGGTACTGGTAATTTACGTCCTCAAGTCAAGGATGAGAAGTCAACATTTTAGTCCAACTGACAGGTGTAGGGGTCGAATCCGCTACCTCTGTATCAGCACACCAGAAGTTTAAGAGCAAGCGCTCTTACTCATTCGGCCGTACTGACCTACACTGCCTCGGTGACACAAGTGCCCATTATATAATTCAAAGCTTCAGTGATCACAGACACCTCCATAGCCGTACCTGAAGTGGTGGACACACAAAGTCCATTTACAGTAGAAAAGGACACAAGAAATGACAGACAGAGCAACACCCTGACACCGTCAAGTGCTTGTAACCAGGAATGTCTCTTACCTTTGATCCCAGCTCGATGACAGTAGGCTGCGAAGCACAGTGACTCCATTTCAATGTTGCAGATTCCATGGCTATGTGCATGGTTTAGGAACGCCATTTTGTCTTTCTCGGTATAATCACAGAAGGCTCCATCTAACCTGGCTTGTCCTGATAGTGTGAATATTGTTTGTTTAGTGTATTTGTTTTTATTTTCAGTGTACACAAACATAATAATGTGAAATGTAGCTGTGCTTGTTAATGTATTTACGGTAAATAGGTAATATGACATGTTTTAGTGAGTCAACAGTGAGGAATGTGGCATATTTTCATGAGTAACAGCATACAAGATATGATATAACATGTTTTGGTGAGCCAATGGCACACAAGGGGTGATGTGACATGTTTCAGTGGGCCAATAACACATAAAGGGTGATGTGACACATTTCAGTGAGCCAACAACACAAGAGGTAAGTGACGTGACATATTTTGGTGAGTCAACAGCTCATAAGGAGTGAGTGATGTGACATGTTTTGGTGAGTCAACAGCTCATAAGGAGTGAGTGATGTGACATGTTTTGGTGAGTCAATAGCACATAAGGAGTGAGTGATGTGACATGTTTTGGTGAGTCAATAGCACAAGACATGATAAGGTCACTAGAATGCTGGTCACTATCACATCCTCAGAGAACTATCAGGTGTATTGTGTCTGTGTTTGTTTAGGTGTACCTCCATACTATCTCTGCATCATTTTCTGAGTCTTCCTCTGACTCTATATCCAGATCTTGTTTTGTCTGGCTGTATGCTCCTAATGAAGGTTCTCCATTGTGAAGTGGTCAAGCCAACTGCCTCATGTACTAAAGGTCATGGGTTTATTACTGACTGCGTCATTCAGACTACAAATGCAGTTTTTCTTTAGAACCCAGACTGGTCATTGCTGGAGATACGAAGTTTGTGCTTTGAGAGATGCTCTTGGCAAGTGGCTTGCCATTCTGAGGAGATACTGAGCCAGATGGGTAGAATCTGATGCAATGAAGTTTATCCTCTCACCTTTAACCTTTAGCCTTTATTGATAGTTGATCAGGTGGCATTATCATAAGATGTGCTAACCACCAGAGAAGCCTGTGATATCCATTGTATGAGGCTGAGTCAACATTAAGTCAAACACTAAGTTAAACAGACTTCCAGTCCAAAATGGAGGTTAGGCGGTGAGCTGTTAAGGCCTCTGGAGTGTTTATGCTTGTGGCTGTGGTTTGCTTATGCATTTTCCTCGTGTTGGACTGGTAGTTGCATGGCTCTGTCACCCTGCTACTGAGTTCAGTGCTCGGAGCGAGACTGTGAGCTGTGGATTTCAAGTGGAGTGCTTTTACATCTGTCCGCGGTTGTTCGTGACATGAACTGCATGTTCAGAAATATGGCTGCCACCAGTTGCTGAACTAACTGGGTTGCCTTATGCAGTAATGTGTGGCTGCTGGCTTTCTATTGACTGCAGCTTCCATCGACGGTGAACTGTATTTTTTTGGGAGGACTTTTGTGTTGGCATTCTGGCAGCGGTATTTTGCATAGTATACCTGTGCGGGTTGGTGGAGTACTTTTACATCTATCCGCTTTTGTTTGTGACATGAACTGCATGTTCGGAAAAACAGCGGCCGCTGGTTGCTGAACTAACTGGGTTGCCGTATGCAGTAATGTGTGTTGGTTTTCTAGTGACTGCCGCTTCCATCGACGATGAACTGTAATTTTTAGGGCTGACTTTTGTGTTGGCATCCTGGCAGCGGCATTAGACATAACATACCTGTGTGGGCCGTTGGTTTGTTGAGACTCTTGTCTGTTCCACTTTTCACATGGGGTAGTGAGGAGCTTTTTTGTGATATTCACTGGCACAGGAATGGAGCATGATGTGGCAACCCTTTACCGTGAAGTTGGAACCGCAACTAAGTTAAACATCTAAGCTTTGAAGGCATTTGAACATAGATGATCAAGTTTGAAAGCACTAACCAAACACAGCTAGTTGTTAATGATGTGCTGGAATGAAAAGTGGAAAGAAAGTGTGGAAGTGGAAGACAATGATACATGTAGGAAGACAGCATCCATGCCCATGTGTTCCCTGAGCCCCAAAGACATAATACAGAATAGTAATGCTACAGACATACTGTGCATTTCGTAAAAGGCAAGAAAAGAAGGGTGGCCTTCCTTCCTCTTTTGTTCACTTGAAATGTATTGTCTATTTCTGCAATGTTGTCTCTTGTATAGACTTCACTGTCTTTTTTAGTTCACTCAATGGTCCATAGAGCTTATCTTCCACTGTTGTTTCTCTAGGCCAGAAGGTTTACCTAGACATGTCATATTCTGGGCAGTCTTAAAACCTTGTGGGGGAAACACGATTCCCAGCCAGCCAGAACTGTGCCGAATTACGACCTGGGTACATCCTAGTATGTCTTTCTGCAGATGTCAAGTCCCAGTACCAGTCTGTCACACCTGGCTGGTGTCAGGGCTTGCAGAAGGAAAGGTTGGCACCACAATAGTCCTCACAGAGATGGTACAAGGTGTCAGGTTGGGAGAATTGTCTCTACATCAAACTCACTCTAAGTTCAGTTCAGTTCAGTCGCGGTTCCAACATCACAGCAACGGGTCATCCCAATTATGCTCCGTTCCTGTGCCAGTGAATACCACATAAAATGTTTCTCACTGCCCCATGTGAAAAGTGGAAAAGACAGGAGTCTCGACAAACAGCCCATCCAGGCACACTGTGCATAATTCCGCCACCAGACTGTCACCATAAAAGTCCTCTACGAAACATACCGTTCATCCTTGATGGAAGTGGTAGTCACTTTCCCAACCAGATGTTCACCTACAAAGTCTCGATATTTGTAGATGTTGGTGTTCCGTTTCTAGATGTTTTCTAGTTAGCCATGCCATTTTATCTCCGAAATACAGTTCACGCAACAAAACAACCTCGGACAGATGTAAAATCTTTCACTGTACATAATGCCGTCGCCAGAACGCCAATACAAAAGTCCTCTACGAAACATGCAGTTCATCCTTGATGGAAGCGGCAGTCACAATTCCAACCAGATGTTAGCTACAGAGTCTTGATATTTCTTGATGTTGATGTTCTGTTTCTAGATGTTTTCTACCCAGCCATGCCATTTTTTTCTCCGAAATGTAGTTCACGCAACAAAACAACCTCGAACAGATGTTAAAAAACTTGATAGATGCAAGCGCGCTGCAGGGCTCAAGCGACTTGAATACCAATCCATTAGAATCAAGAAGTAAAGAAGGATTTCACCAACCAACAACCGACCAACCAAGCAATCGTGTGACCACCCAACAATTATTTCATGAAAGCATTACAGTACTCATGGTGGCCACCGCAGCCATTATGTTAAAGGTGATCTTTTCTCTTCTCCTTCTGCCTTTCATCTCCCTATGGATCAATGGACCTCAACCAATTCAAGCCTAGCCCTCAACCAACTCAAGCTTAGCCCTCAACCAACTCAACCCTAGCCCTCAACCAACTCAAGCCTAGAACTTCAACCAACTCAAGTCTAGAACTTCAACCAACTCAAGCCTAGAACTTCAACCAACTCAAGCCTAGAACTTCAACCAACTCAAGCCTAGAACTTCAACCAACTCAAGCCTAGAACTTCAACCAACTCAAGTCTAGAACTTCAACCAACTAAAGTCTAGCTTTCAACCAACTCAAGCCTAGCCCTCAACCAACTCAAGCCTAGCCCTCAACTAACTCAAGCCTAGAACTTCAACCAACTCAAGTCTAGAACTTCAACCAACTCAAGCCTAGAACTTCAACCAACTCAAGCGTAGCCCTCAACCAACTCAAGCCTAGAACTTCAACCAACTCAAGCCTAGAACTTCAACCAACTCAAGCCTAGAACTTCAACCAACTCAAGCCTAGCCCTCAACCAACTCAAGCCTAGAACTTCAACCATCTCAAGCCTAGAACTTCAAACAACTCAAGCCTAGAACTTCAACCAACTCAAACCTAGAACTTCAACCAACTAAAGTCTAGACCTCAACCAACTCAAGTTGATCCCCCAACCAACTCAAGCCTAGCCCTCAACCAACTCAAGCCTAGAACTTCAACCAACTCAAACCTAGAACTTCAACCAACTAAAGTCTAGACCTCAACCAACTCAAGCTGATCCCCCAACCAACTCAAGCCTAGCCCTCAACCAACTCAAGCCTAGCCCTCAACCAACTCAAGCCTAGAATTTAACCAACTAAAGTCTAGACCTCAACCAACTCAAGCTGATCCCCCAACCAACTCAAGCCTAGCCCTCAACCAACTCAAGCCTAGCCCTCAACCAACTCCAGCCTAGCCTTCAACCAACTTAAGCCTAGCCCTCAACCAACTCAAGCCTAGCCCTCAACCAACTCAAGCCTAGCCCTCAACCAACTCAAGCCTAGCCCTCAACCAACTCAAGCCTAGAACTTCAACCAACTCAAGCCTAGAACTTCAACCAACTCAAGCCTAGCCCTCAACCAACTCAAGTCTAGAACTTCAACCAACTCAAGTCTAGCCCTCAACCAACTCAAGCCTAGCCCTCAACCAACTCAAGTCTAGCCCTCAACCAACTCAAGCCTAGCCCTCAACCAACTCAAGCCTAGCCTTCAACCAACTTAAGCCTAGCCCAGTGCCGTGCTTCTTCCAGTGGAAGCGTGTCCTTTCACCTTCCTGGCTGGGTTGTTTTCTTTTCTTTCTTGGCTTGTTCATGATTGGTTGAATTTTGCAGCTACATTTTCTATGGGACGGGATAGCCAGTCTCACACCAACTCTCGTTAGTTGGCTCTTAAAACATACATGCTGGGTTACAGTGTTCCTATTCTTTACTGCTTACCTTATTGGTCCCAGTAACACAAGGCAGTCTGGTACCACAATAACTAGCCAATAAGGTCAAGAGCTTTAATAACCACAGCCATTTGATTTAAGACTGGACACAGCGAACAGCTTCTTTGCTTAATATTAAGAGAGGATCTAGGTAATCACAGCAGGGTTGTTCACTGTCTACCAGGGACATAGCCATCATCATCATCATCATCATGTCCATAGTGAAAGTTTGGGATAACAGGTTTCGAGAAGTTTCCGTTCTGGAGTGGAGAGAGATAGAGAGATAGTGAGAGGTAGAAAGATAGAGAGAGAAAAAGATAAAGATTGTGAGACAAAGGGAAGAGACATAGTGAGAGGTTGAAAGATAGAGATAGAGAGAAAGATGGAGAGGGAGGGAGGGAGAGAGATGGAGAGAGGAGAATGAGGAGAGAGAGAAAGATGTAGAGGGAGGGAGAGATGGCGAAAAAAGATAGAGAGAGGGGAGACAGAGTGGAGGGGAGTGGGGGAGACAGAGAAGGGGGGGGGGGGTGAGAAAGAGAGATACTAAACTACTGTACCTTCATAAAAGTCCAGGGTACACATGGTTTTGCCAACATAGGTGTGGTAGCCATCGTCCTGCAGGTTGGCCAGAGACAGCAGTTCCTGGTGCAAACTTGGATCCAGCTGTGAAGGATACTGCCGGACTTTGCCAAGTACCACCTAGATGAGTACAGCTAGATTTAGCACCTTCATTGTCAACAGCAGACTTTGCCAAGTACCACCTAGATGAGTACAGCTAGATTTAGCACCTTCATTGTCAACAGCAGACTTTGCCAAGTACCACCTAGATGAGTACAGCTAGATTTAGCACCTTCATTGTCAACAGTAGACTTTGCCAAGTACCACCTAGATGAGTACAGCTAGATTTAGCACCTTCATTGTCAACAGCAGACTTTGCCAAGTACCACCTAGATGAGTACAGCTAGATTTAGCACCTTCATTGTCAACAGTAGACTTTGCCAAGTACCACCTAGGTGAGTACAGCTAGATTTAGCACCTTCATTGTCAACAGCAGACTTTGCCCAGTATCACCTAGATGAGTACAGCTAGATTTAGCACCTTCATTGTCAACAGCAGACTTTGCCAAGTACCACCTAGATGAGTACAGCTAGATTTAGCACCTTCATTGTCAACAGCAGACTTTGCCAAGTACCACCTAGATGAGTACAGCTAGATTTAGCACCTTCATTGTCAACAGTAGACTTTGCCCAGTATCACCTAGATGAGTACAGCTAGATTTAGCACCTTCATTGTCAACAGCAGACTTTGCCAAGTACCACCTAGATGAGTACAGCTAGATTTAGCACCTTCATTGTCAACAGCAGACTTTGCCAAGTACCACCTAGATGAGTACAGCTAGATTTAGCACCTTCATTGTCAACAGTAGACTTTGCCCAGTATCACCTAGATGAGTACAGCTAGATTTAGCACCTTCATTGTCAACAGCAGACTTTGCCAAGTACCACCTAGATGAGTACAGCTAGATTTAGCACCTTCATTGTCAACAGCAGACTTTGCCAAGTACCACCTAGATGAGTACAGCTAGATTTAGCACCTTCATTGTCAACAGCAGAAGCCAGGAGGCGAGTTTTGGGAAGTTAAACACTGTCCAAACTATTATAAAGGGTGAAATTAGTATATCAGGGTGATACGTGTGTTAGGTGATACACATGTCAGGGTGATACATGGGTTAGGTGATACACATGTCAGTGTCATACA
The DNA here is from genome assembly GCA_963921405.1 of Cepaea hortensis. Lineage (NCBI taxonomy): Eukaryota > Metazoa > Mollusca > Gastropoda > Stylommatophora > Helicidae > Cepaea > Cepaea hortensis. Next base: position 38,418,240 of record OY992897.1, on the reverse strand, counting down.
TGGGTCAGGGTGATACATGGGTTAGGTGACAAACACATGTCAGTGTCATACAAACTAACTATGATTTCAGTCTCCATGGTAATAAGTAACGGATCCTTGTACACGCCTGGAGGTGTAGTATTGGGAATATGTGTGTTAGCTTCATTTTACTGTAGGTCAATCAACACATGACCGGTGATGTGGTCACTGTCACACCAGCCACACTAACTGCCCTGGGTCAAATATCGAGATTAGAAAGAAACTGGAGGTCACAGAGATATAATTTCTTTGTAGAATGATACAAATGCTATGGATTGATAAGAATGATCATATCCAAATACAATAAAAGAGAACTTCACAATGGCATATAATTACCTACATCGGGACAAACTGTCATTTTTTGTTCATGAAATAAGAAAAGACTTGTTCATGTAATAAGAAGACATTAAGTCATGTGATGAGAAGAAATGTATTCATGTAATGAGAATAGATTTGTTTATGTGATGAGAAGAGGCTTGTTTAAGTGATGAGAAGAGACTTGATTATGTGATGAGAAGAGACGTGTTTATGTGATGAGAAGAGATGTGTTCATATGATGAGAAGAGACTTGTTTATGTGATGAGAAGAGGCTTGTTTAAGTGATGAGAAGAGGCTTGTTTAAGTGATGAGAAGAGATTTCTTTATTCGATGAGAAGAGACTTGTTTATGTGATGAGAAGAGGGTTGTTTAAGTGATGAGAAGAGACTTGATTATGTGATGAGAAGAGACTTTTTTATGTGATGAGAAGAGATGTGTTTATGTGATGAGAAGAGGCTTGTTTAAGTTAGTTAGTTAGTTAGTTAGTCGACAGATCATCCTCATTGCACATTGAACCATTCAGTCCATAAGTGCTCGGATCCCCTCCTCAGCAAATCCCGCAACGTGTAGCGGCTAACGACGCCAGTTCTGTGTTGGTTTATCAATCTTCTTTGGCTTCCTGCGTAGTGTTCTTGTTTGGCCACCCCTCTTTTAATTTGCTGCTTTCACAGTCTGGCCATTGTTGTAGATTCACAGTCATCACTTGGTTCTCGCAAAAGTCTTACTTCTCGTAGAGCATTCAGAATGTCGGCCTGGTCCATGGCGCGTCCGCCCTCCACAGTAGCCTAACCTGCGAGCTTGTCAGCCCGCTCATTTCCTTGTACTCCCGCATGCCCTGGCATGAAGATGAAACTAATCTTTGCCAGCCGAGACCGCTCCAGAGGCAGCAACCATTCTCTTCGGATCGACCCCTCCTCTATTCTCTTGATCATGTTCATTGAGTCGCTAAGGAAACAAGCCCTAGTGAAAGTCTGTGTCTCGAGCCATGTTATTGCTTTACTTACTGCCATGACTTCCATGGTCAGGCCACTTGTGGTTTCAGTGAAAGCACTGTTTAAGTGATGAGAAGAGGCTTGTTTAAGTGATGAGAAGAGATTTCTTTATGCGATGAGAAGAGACTTGTTTATGTGATGAGAAGAGGGTTGTTTAAGTGATGAGAAGAGACTTGATTATGTGATGAGAAGAGACGTGTTTATGAGACGAGAAGAGACTTGATTATGTGATGAGAAGAGACTTGTTTATGTGATGAGAAGAGATGTGTTCATATGATGAGAAGAGACTTGTTTATGTGATGAGAAGAGGCTGGTTTAAGTGATGAGAAGAGGCTTGTTTAAGTGATAAGAAGAGACTTGATTATGTGATGAGAAGAGATTTGTTTATGTGAAGAGAAGAGGGTTGTTTAAGTGATGAGAAGAGACTTGATTATGTGATGAGAAGAGATGTGTTTATGAGACGAGAAGAGACTTGATTATGTGATGAGAAGAGACTTGTTTATGTGATGAGAAGAGGCTTGTTTATGTGATGAGAAGAGGCTTGTTTAAGTGATGAGAAGAGATGTGTTCATATGATGAGAAGAGATGTGTTCATATGATGAGAAGAGACTTGTTTATGTGATGAGAAGAGGCTTGTTTAAGTGATGAGAAGAGATGTGTTCATGTGATGAGAAGAGACTTGTTTATGAGATGAGAAGAGGGTTGTTTAAGTGATGAGAAGAGATGTGTTCATATGATGAGAAGAGACTTGTTTATGTGATGAGAAGAGGCTTGTTTAAGTGATGAGAAGAGACTTGATTATGTGATGAGAAGAGACTTGTTTATGTGATGAGAAGAGATGTGTTCATATGATGAGAAGAGACTTGTTCATGAGATGTGAAGAGACTTGTTTATGTTAGATGTTAGAGAAGAGACTTGTTTATGTGATGAAAAGAGACATGATCAAGTGATGAGAAGAGACTTGTTTATGTTAGATTTAGAGAAGAGACTTGTTCATGTGATGAGAAGAGACTTGTTTATGTGATGAAAAGAGATGTGTTCATATGATGAGAAGAGACTTATTGATGAGATGTGAAGAGACTTGTTTATGTTAGATGTTAGAGAAGAGACTTGTTTATGTGATGAAAAGAGACGTGATCATGTGATGAGAAGAGACTTGTTTATGTTAGATTTAGAGAAGAGACTTGTTCATGTGATGAGAAGAGATGCGATCATGTGTTGAGAAGAGTCTTGTTTATGTTAGATGTTAGAGAAGAGACTTGTTTATGTGATGAAAAGAGCTTGTTTAGATAAGATGTTAGAGAAGAGACTTAATTATGTGATGAGAAGAGACGTGTTTATGTGATGAGAAGGGACTTGTTCATGTAATAAGAAGTTGTTGATATAGTTTGTATTTGTATAGTATTATAAGGTGTTGTCAATGTACTGACATACAATCATTTTACTTAAGCTTAAACAAAGGTTGCTGTAAACAACTTATTATATTATTAAAAATAATAATAATAAATCGGGCAACATAGTTTTTGTGATTTCTGTGTTTAGATTCACTAAGGGAATACATTGCTTTGAATTTCTTGTTTTAAAGTGCTGTCTGTCCATTCTCTTCTTTTCTTCTGCCTTTCATCTCCCAATGGAGTATTAGCATTTGACCAACTGATGCCAAGCCCTATGTAAACTTGTTCATGATTGGCTGGAATTTGCAGCCAAAATTTTCTAAAGGAAGAGGTAGCCAGTCTAAGGCCAACCCTCCTTAGTGGCCTCTTACAACATGCATGGACGGTTACAGTGCTCCTATTCATTGCTTCCCTTATGAGCCCATTTAACATACTAGAAATGTTTAAACATTTATATGTAGAAATGTATGTATGAAGGAATTTTCTCGTTTCTATTAACTTTTCAGAACCCGCCGCGTTGAGTTAAAATTGCTTCTATGTAACATGTCAGAATTCTTGTTCTAACTTCTAATGACAAAAGCGTATTGCGTAAGATGTTCTTTAATTTATAGAATGCCATTTTCTGCTTGTATTATAGACTGTAAATATATACAAACAAGGCAGATGTCCTACCAGATCCATGTAAGGTTTCAGTAACCCATCAACTGCCTCGTCAGTGATAACAACACTGCCTGGTTCCAAGCCTGAAATCACACAAGAACAGAACATAGAATAAAGTGTCTGCTGCTGACAGACACATAGAAATAAAGAAGATCTGAGCCATCATCATCATGTATGAGGGTAAGTTAATAAGGAAGTCACAAATGGCTGTAGAAAAATAACTAAAGATGATAACAACTTGAAACCAGTTTATTTTTATACATACATTGTCCCTTTATTTCTCAACATAATTTCCACCAACATTGATGCACTTATCCCAACGTTTTACCAGTTCTCCCAAACCTGCTGCATAGAGCCGCGTGCCGTGTTTTCATTTACCTGCCATCCCACAGAATTGTGTGATTTACTTATTGACTCACCTTCGTAACTTTTTCTATCCAGCTATGCACAGCTTTACGGGACAAAAATTTGTCAGCATAAACACTGACAACCCACCTTGGTGGGAGACATTTCACGAATGATGCCGAAGCTGAATGTGAAGTGAAAACATGGTTTAGAAAACATTGCATGCAGTTCTATGCAGCCGATTTGGGAGGACTGATAAAATGATGGGATAAGTGCATAAATGTTGGTGAAAATTATGTTGAGAAATAAAGGGACAATTTATGTATAAAAATAAACTGGTTTCAAGTTGTTAACATTTTAGTTATATTTCTACAGCCATTTGTGACTTACTTATTGACTTGACTTCGTAGCAGAGTCTATATAGAACAAGGCTTCCTCCATAGCCTGTAGCATATAATCTTGGGATTTACCCTGTCTCATGTGTTTTCTTGCCGCAGGTGTCTTTATTGTCCTATGATCACCTTCGTGCTGGATGACCACTGCTCCGTCTTCCACGAACCACGGCTTCCATTACTTCTCAATTACTTGCGATGATTGGCAACAAAGTATAAAAATAAGAATTGACAATCAATTAGGAACTTTTCTATACATTACACAAGGTGTTAGACAGGGTTGTGTATTATCACCTGATCTTTTCAATTTGTACAGCAAAATAATAATGAGATCCATACATAGTAGTAGTAGGCGTCTTTCAGTCCTGAAGGACTATAGAGTTGTGCCCCTTGGGAGGTGCCTGGCAGCACCGCTGGTGACTGTACAGTCCAATGCGAGAATGACAATCTCTGTCACAGTTTCCGCATCTGTAAGACGAGGCAAGTCCCGCAGTAAGTGACTGCGCTTTGAGCCTGTGCCGTCTCTCCTCAGTTTTTTGGATCTGATTGCGCTCAAAGAGCACCAGTCCGTTTCGTACATCTCTTCTCCAGGAGCATCTGTCTGTTGCAGCTCTCTCCCACGTGTCTGGATCTATTCCAATGGTTTTTATATCTTGTTTACACACATCCCTATATCACATTTGGGGTCTTCCGGTTGGCCTCTTTCCTGTGGCTAGTTCTCCGTAAAGGAGATCTTTGGGAATACGTTCATCCTCCATTCGAGATACGTGGCCCAGCCACCGGAGGCGTCTCTGCTTGAGGAGGGAGTGCACTGTGGAAATATCTGCTCTTTCAAGCACCTGTTTGTTTGTTATGTGGTCTTTCCATGTTATGCCCAGGATACGTCTCAGACATCTCATGTGGAAGGAATTCAACTTCCTTTCCTGTCTTGAGTACAGGGTCCAGGATTCAGACCCGTAGAGTAGTGTGCTAACAACACAAGCTTTATATACTTGAGCTTTTGTACGCTCTGTTAGTCTATTATTCTCCCAAACTCTTTTAGCTAGCCTGGAAAATGTTGTGGTTGCCTTTCCAATGCGTCTGTCGATTTCTGTCTCTAATGAAAGATTATCTGATATTGTCGACCCCAAATACACAAAATCGTGGACGACCTTCAATTCGTAATTAGAGATTTTGATTGACGGAGGCGCATCAGCATCTTGTTCCATCACCTGTGTTTTATTTAGGCTAATGGTGAGCCCAAAGTCTTTGCAGGTGGCTGCAAAACCATCTATGAGCCTTTGGAGATCTTCTGCTGTATGAGTAGTCAGTGCTGCATCATATGCAAAAAGTAGTTCTCTTACGCATCTTGATCTCATTTTGGTCTTTGCCTTGAGTCTTGATGGGTTAAAAAGTTTGCCATCAGATCTTGTGTGGAGGTATGTGGAGGTATATGCCTTCAGTGGCAGTCCCAAATGCTTGCCTTAAGAAAACAGCGAAGAAGATACCAAAGAGTGTAGGAGCAAGCACGCAGCCTTGCTTTACTCCGCTGCTGATGCTGAATGACTGGGATGTTGAGCCGTCAAATAAAATGGTCCCCTGCATGTTTTCGTGGAATGATTTCACGAGACTAAGAAGGGTGGGTGGACATCCAACCTTTTCAAGGACCTTAAAAAGGCCGCTTCTGCTCACGAGGTCAAATGCCTTTGTGAGGTCGATGAAGGCAATATATAATGGCTTCCTCTGTTCTCTGCACTTCTCTTGGAGCTGCCGGAGTGAGAAAATCATATCGATGGTGGACCTGTTGGGTCTAAATCCGCACTGCGATTCGGGGTAGATTCTTTCAGCAAGAATGTGTAATCTTTTAAGGATTACTCTGGCAAAAATCTTGCCTGTAATGCTGAGAAGGGAAATGCCGCGATAGTTGTTGCAGTCGCTTCTGTCGCCTTTGTTTTTATAAAGGGTAACGATGTTTGCATCTTTCATATCTTGTGGTATTGATTTTTCTCTCCAGCAGAGCTGTAGTATTGCATACAGTTCTGGGATGATTGTTTCTTTGCTACATTTTAAAATTTCAGGTGGAATACTATCTTTTCCAGGTGCCTTGCCGGATTTGAGAGAGTCTAGTGCTTCGCTGATTTCTGTGAGGCAAGTTTCGTTATCCAAGGGATGCATGGCGGACTGTTGATCGATGGCTTCCAGAGCTTCTATGCTGACAGTGTTATCCACTGAGTATAGCTCTGAGTAGTGTTCTACCCAGCAATCCATTTGTTTCGCTCGATCTTTTATGATTACCCCCTCAGTTGATCGTAAAGGGGCCATCTTATTTTTTGATGGACCGACAGCTTGCTTGATGCCCTCGTACATTCCTCTTATATTTCCAGTGTCTGCACAAGTTTGAATTTGAGCAGAGAGCTGTAGCCAGTACCTGTTCGCACATCTTCTTGCCATCTGTTGTACTCTATTTCTGGCCGTTCGCAATGCCTGCAGTGTTTTCTCTGAAGGTGATGTTTTATACATTGAGAATGCATGTCTCTTTATCTCCAGGACTGGGAGCATCTCTTCGGAGTGTGCTTCAAACCAGTCGGTTGACTTAGTTTGCTTCTTGCCAAATGTTGATAGTGCTGTATTGTAGATGGTGTCGCGAAAATGACTCCATCTCTCGGTGGAATTTCCGTCTGTGGGGCCAGGCAGAGTATCCGCTAGAGCCTGCATGAATTTGTTGACCTTCTCTTTATTTTGGGTGCCACTGGTGTCAATGCATGGTCTTCCTTCTGTTCGGCTTCTGTAGATTCTCTTGGGCTTTATCTTCACCTTGCTGGAGACGAGTGAATGGTCGGTGTCGCAGTCAGCACTATGATAGCTGCGAGTCAGCCGTACATTGCGGAGGTTGCTGCGTTTAGTGAGCACCAGGTCGAGTTGGTGCCAGTTCTTTGATCTGGGGTGCCTCCATGACACCTTGTGTTGAGGTTTTGTGTCAAAGAAGGTGTTGGTCACGCACAGATTATGGTGGCTGCAGAATTTCAAGAGACGTTGTCCATTGTCATTGATCTTCCCAACGCCAAACTGTCCTAGACATGAAGGCCATAATTCGTGGTCGGAGCCAACCCTGGCTTTGAAATCCCCCAGGATAAAAAGATGTTGTTTCTCTGGTGTTTCACTGACTTCTTTCCTAAGGTCGTCATAGAACTTGTCTTTAGATTCTGATGCTGCAGTTAGTGTTGGGGCGTAAACGCTTATAATACTAACTGGGCCTGCCTCTGTCTGGAGTTGGAGCTTCAATATTCTTTCAGTGCCATCACTTGGTGGTATGATGGAATTGAGCAGCTTGTTTCTGATAGCGAAGCCAACTCCATGCTCCCTGGTCTCTCCCCACGGCTTGCCATGCCAGTAGAAAGTGAAGTCCCTCTCCTTGATGCTTCCAGACTCTTGGAGTCTGGTCTCTTGCAGGGCGACAATGTCTATCCCCAGTCTTAGTAGTTCGTTGTTTATCACTGCAGTTTTGCGGGCATCCACAATTTCGTTTAGATCGTCTGAGATGCCAGGGGTCATGGTTCTTACGTTCCATGTTCCCAGCCTTAGGGCTGGTTGTTTTGTTTTTTTCTTGTTGCTAGGTGTATAGATTGCGGTCCATGCGTCAGGATTTTCCCCTAAGCTCCACACACCCTCAGGAGCAGATGAACCGTGGCGAGACAACACCTTATTGACTGGGTGTGATGGGACAGCCCCAGCAGCATCCGAATGACACAAGTTAAAAAGGAATTAACGAGCCCACAATAATTTTCTATCACTCTCTAAAAGAATAAACGTTCCCCAGAAGAGGATAAAAACGTAAGAGAAAAATACAGAGTCACTTAGAGCCCGCACTATCATTTTTACTACATTGGTAGATCAAAGCAACGTCTGGTCTCTACATCTAAGAGATTTTCCCTTTGATGTTCTGATCAACCAGACATCGCGGAGCCAGTCAGTTGAGATTGACGTGTTAGTTTACAAGCCTGCGGTTGGAATAGGGACTAACACCTTACGTTCAACAGGACCTAACGTGTGAACCAGCCACGGCAGAATGGGAGATAAGAGGGTCAGCCAGACCCGTCTGAAATAATACATGGCAGTGCTACTCAGGGGAAAACCCCGTGTGATCCAAAGACGGCAATATAATGCAGGCCTTACACCTCGTCGTAACCCAGGAGATAAAGCTTGTTAATTCCTGGGAAAGCGAGGAGGCACCAGCAGATTGGAATGTAGGTATGACGCAACGTCTGTTGCATGGGCCAAAGCATTGTTTCAGACACGTGGCGGAACATCGGTCAATTTGATTGACAGATGAAACTACCCGTCACAGGAAAGGAGGAGGGGTGAAAAGAATTTGGCACTTAATCCATCTAGGTAAATCGTCCTACATGAAAAATAGGTGGAGCTAACAGGAACTTGGACATATTAATTAACCAACCTGGAAACTAGCCCGGAATTGACTAGAATAAAACTACATGCATGGCCAGCAAGACTTCAGACGCAAATTCACAATAGCATTCTTAGGATACCTACTGGAGAAATATTAACATTTCGTTCTGTTGGACTTCTGTACGAAGTCGTATGACAGGATTTCCTAGCTATAACCCAGGTAAGACCATTACTCTGATTAGTTGTCTGCTAGTCTGAAGGCTTGTGTAGTTTCTTGTTCTGCATATTCTCCCAAACTTTACACTGGTGGATTTTCTTTGTACTTAATGTTCCAGTTCTAGCTTTACGATTTCACTGAGAACTATTTTCTTCTTTCATTCACCACTTGGTTGTCTGATTTGTTGTATGTGATAATTTGGAGAAATCCATTATCCAAGCTACATGAGCGTGTGGCTTATGCATGTACAGGAGATACATTTAGATTCATCCTGTATGAGGTTAAACATTGGGGAGACTGACTACTTAGGAGAAATTCCTGAGAGCTACCAGTCTCTTGATAGCGTCCAATTAACATTGATTATTTGGACCAACACTTTGAGTGCCTACCAAGATTATGGTGAAACCACTTGGTTTGAGGAATGGCACCAGTTCACCTTGTCTGCATGATGTCTGCATGAGGACAGACATGACTTAGGACATTCAATATCCCAGACAGATTCAGGGAAGGCATTTAATGTTCGACAGGACTGTGCGACCAGCCCTTCCGACAAGACAGTATGAATGAATCAGAAAGGGAAAGAGTAAGTGAGGTGAACTTATATGGGAAACACTCCATTACACAAATGTATATGAATATGTATGTTTTGAGCTATAGATGTTCTAAAGGGTTTTATGAATATATACATATATATTTATTTATTTAGAACTGATATATGTTTATGTAACATGCCATCATCTATCATCATACCATCATATATTATAACTTGTATGTATGTTTATATGAATGTATAGACATATGTGTTTGAGATGTGTAGACATAGATACTACCCATCTCCGTTCGTTTCATTCCAGATCTCTTAGGAGCAATGGACAGTCAACAACCCATATCCGGAAGTGACTTAGCCTTGTGAAGGGACCACTTTGGACTCCTTCAATCTGACAGTGAACTGCGTCTCACTGGGGGAAGCATGACCTATGTGCTTCTGAGCTTTTCAGCCAGATGAGTTACGTATACCATAATATAATCATCATCATCATATGATCATCAATAGCAATAATAAACACAGTTGTTGTATTTTAAACTCAGTTGTCTGTATAATTCTAAATGTTTATAAATGTTTGTGTAGCGTAATCAAGTACACACATTATATCATTTAGTGGGGGTTCGCACATATTGTCCAGAAGTGGGAATCTATGTCCGGGAGGTATCTTGCCTATGCAGTCATAAGTAACCAGATTACGTTGCATGTCTTAACTCCTCCTTTCTCACTTCTGGTGATACCAAGTACAGCCACATCTATATATATAGATATATTCTATCTTCAACGAGCCACTTCTTGGCTGTTTTCTTGAGTATCAGGGACAGTGTCTTAATCAGCATAAAAGACATTTGTTCCACGTTTTCTCTCTGGGATCTGGGTGGTAATTAGTCCCTTCTGACAGAATTAGGGGATCTTAAACTGCATCCAGAACTAAACACCAGTAGAAGAAAATGATGTTGGCTGAGTGGTTGCCCCTCTGGGATCCAACCCCAGCCAGTTGGTGACATATTGGGACGGCTCGTCCGCTATAGAATCCGGGAGTAAACCCTAGAACCTATTGGGACGGCTCGTCCGCTATAGAATCCGGGAGTAAACCCTAGAACCTATTGGTCTGCTCGCCCGCTATAGAATCCGGGAGTACACCCTAGAAAATTTTGGTTCGCTTCCGACTTATTGGTCTGCTCGCCCGCTATAGAATCCGGGAGTAAACCCTAGAACACTTTGGTTCGCTCGCAAGGAACGAACCTATTTCAAATCTGTTAGTCTGGTATTATTCCGGTCTTGCCCATGGATAGAACCTAGGTCATTCTCACTTACATTCTTAGCAGCATTAGTTAGTTATAATTTATTTCTAATGTAATAGCTTGCTTGATTGTAGGCAAGATTTTGACACATTAGGACTTCTCATCCATGATAGAATCAGAGAATAAATTCTAGACTATTGATTTTCATAAACCATTCTTTCATTCTTCACCCATTACATTTGCTAAGTATTAACTTAGGAATTTGTTTCTAGGGAAGTTTGTAGAATTTAAATAACTTGTTAAAAAGTTAATAACGGATAATATCATATGAGTTAATTTACATCATTCACCACTGTAGAATTAATAATCACATTAATTAGTGATATTAATTAGTTTATTGATGATTTACTTGATGATTATTTTGATTACATGCTTTATCATTTGATTTAATCATGAATAATTTGATAATGCTTAGTTAATTCAGTGTATGACGGACTGCTTTGCATCAACTTTCTCACTCAAATTCACTACTATCATTCTCATAGCAGTGTCTGTTCCTCTTGTCACTATCCTGCTCTAGCATAAATCTAACTAGCTCTGTGTAGGGTAATAATATAACTACTTGCCTGAGTTAAGCTGAGAAGAGATCATGGATGCACGCACAGATTTCTTAGAGTCCGCTAGAGGATGGGGCATAAGGCTCGGCTTAATAGGAGAGAAGCTAGAACTATTTATCAGAGATGAAATGGATTGGTGGGACAAAGAAGATGAACAAATGATGAAAAGACTTGCAGAATTAGAAGCAGATATGCGTCACAAAGCTGAAGAAGATGAGATTAAGAAGAAGCAAATTGAAATTCTGAACGTGGAGGAATTTACCAGCTCGATTGAGGAAAAGCCAATCACTCAAGCCGAAACTCTGATAGAAAGCGGGGAAGCTGACCGTCACAAAGAAGAGGCATGCATTCCTTCGCAAATCCCCATGGCTCAGAAAAACAAAAACTTGCGCACAGAAAGGCAGATGCTTCCCACCTCAATTCCGAAAAATAAACGGAATCGGAGGAAATGTACCAAGCGTACAGTAAACAGTCACAAACGTGATAAATGTTTACACCGCAATGAAAGCGGATTAGCTGGCTTGGCAACCCAGCAATCTCAGGAGCTTCCTAAGACTTCCCAAAGGAGAAAAATCCAGGAGGAGGAGGACCTGAGGAAAACTATTAAAGAGATTGAAGGCGAGACCTTACCCGACTCTTTTATTCCTTTCAGTTCAGAGAAACTAAGAGTGGAAATGAATTCAACTGAGACCGGAATGGATGTAAAACAGGATTCCATTGTTTCTCACGGTGTGGCCACACAAGATGAAATAATTATCAGTATGAATTACTTATCTCAGGTGGGAGATGACATTGAAAATGACACCCCACAACATTCACTTCTATTGGATTTGGCACAAGAAAACCAGACCAGGGAGAGAATACCTCAATTGGACTTGGCACAAGAGAGCCCAGCCATGGAGGACAAACAAGACATGGAGGAGAATTCTTACGATGTCAGTATCTTGGAGTCTTTCGAAAAGGAAACTCAAGATACACAAAGCATTCATGTAGGTTATACCACGGACTCTGATTCAGGGATGATAAACATGTCTGCTAACAACACAGAAGAAAATACTTCTTTGGACAGGATGAAGGTAATACCTATCATCAACACAGCTGAAGCTAACAGGGGATCACAAATGATGGACTCTGCAGTGGAACAAAACCGGAGCGGTTGGTATACTCAACACTCAGGACCTTGTTTACCTTTCACTTCAACCAATGTTGGATGGGGAGAACAGCTGTTTATGTATACTTCTACAAGGAGTGATACAAATTCACAGTTCTTGGGGAACAACATGATTTCTCAAAGCTGGACAACTTCTACTAGCCTTATACTTTCAAACACAGATTCAAAATGGAACTCTGTTGAAGAGGAACACACCTGGATAAATAATTATCGAGGGAAGAAAACTCTTAAATCAGGAGGGAGTAAACGGACGCCCTACCAAGAAAGAGGCAAGTATGAGTTGAATGCACATCATAAAATTATGATGTTTAGCAAATTTCCTGCCAAAAGGAGGAGATTAAAGGATTTTATGATCTTTGGCCGACGGAGGAAAAGAAAATGGAGCAACATTACTGCGACCAATTCGTTTAAGAAAACACTGATGGCACTTCCTCTGCTTATAGGACAAGGGCCAGAAATTGAGTGGACAATAACAGTCTCTCTGCGGCGCATGAGAATCTTGTTATACATTTTGCAATTTCCCGGCTGGGAAAAAGTAAAACCTCCAGAGGACAAGACATTACCGAGCAATAGCACGGAAATCCAACATAAAACCAGGAGCAAAGATTTGCAAGATTTATCCTGGGAGGATGGACATGGGATATTTCTTTTGACTCATAGAACATCCCACTGCCACAAAGAATATTGGGAACCCAGACTTGGAGGCAGTTCTAGAAGGGAGATAACTTAGATACATTCTTGAATGCTGCCGAGGCTCTGTTATAGGCTTCATTAATGAACCTACTTAAATTGGGGAGCTATGTGATGGGACAGCCCCAGCAGCATCCGAATGACACAAGTTAAAAAGGAATTAAAGAGCCCACAATAATTTTCTATCATTCTCTAAAAGAATAAACGTTCCCCAGAAGAGGATAAAAACGTAAGAGAAAAATACAGAGTCACTTAGAGCCCGCACTATCATTTTTACTACATTGGTAGATCAAAGCAACGTCTGGTCTCTACATCTAAGAGATTTTCCCTTTGATGTTCTGATCAACCAGACATCGCGGAGCCAGTCAGTTGAGATTGACGTGTTAGTTTACAAGCCTGCGGTTGGAATAGGGACTAACACCTTACGTTCAACAGGACCTAACGTGTGAACCAGCCACGGCAGAATGGGAGATAAGAGGGTCAGCCAGACCCGTCTGAAATAATACATGGCAGTGCTACTCAGGGGAAAACCCCATGTGATCCAAAGACGGCAATATAATGCAGGCCTTACACCTCGTCGTAACCCAGGAGATAAAGCTTGTTAATTCCTGGGAAAGCGAGGAGGCACCAGCAGATTGGAATGTAGGTATGACGCAACGTCTGTTGCATGGGCCAAAGCATTGTTTCAGACACGTGGCGGAACATCGGTCAATTTGATTGACAGATGAAACTACCCGTCACAGGAAAGGAGGAGGGGTGAAAAGAATTTGGCACTTAATCCATCTAGGTAAATCGTCCTACATGAAAAATAGGTGGAGCTAACAGGAACTTGGACATATTAATTAACCAACCTGGAAACTAGCCCGGAATTGACTAGAATAAAACTACATGCATGGCCAGCAAGACTTCAGACGCAAATTCACAATAGCATTCTTAGGATACCTACTGGAGAAATATTAACATTTCGTTCTGTTGGACTTCTGTACGAAGTCGTATGACAGGATTTCCTAGCTATAACCCAGGTAAGACCATTACTCTGATTAGTTGTCTGCTAGTCTGAAGGCTTGTGTAGTTTCTTGTTCTGCATATTCTCCCAAACTTTACACTGGTGGATTTTCTTTGTACTTAATGTTCCAGTTCTAGCTTTACGATTTCACTGAGAACTATTTTCTTCTTTCAATCACCACTTGGTTGTCTGATTTGTTGTATGTGATAATTTGGAGAAATCCATTATCCAAGCTACATGAGCGTGTGGCTTATGCATGTACAGGAGATACATTTAGATTCATCCTGTATGAGGTTAAACATTGGGGAGACTGACTACTTAGGAGAAATTCCTGAGAGCTACCAGTCTCTTGATAGCGTCCAATTAACATTGATTATTTGGACCAACACTTTGAGTGCCTACCAAGATTATGGTGAAACCACTTGGTTTGAAGAATGGCACCAGTTCACCTTGTCTGCATGATGTCTGCATGAGGACAGACATGACTTAGGACATTCAATATCCCAGACAGATTCAGGGAAGGCATTTAATGTTCGACAGGACTGTGCGACCAGCCCTTCCGACAAGACAGTATGAATGAATCAGAAAGGGAAAGAGTAAGTGAGGTGAACTTATATGGGAAACACTCCATTACACAAATGTATATGAATATGTATGTTTTGAGCTATAGATGTTCTAAAGGGTTTTATGAATATATACATATATATTTATTTATTTAGAACTGATATATGTTTATGTAACATGCCATCATCTATCATCATACCATCATATATTATAACTTGTATGTATGTTTATATGAATGTATAGACATATGTGTTTGAGATGTGTAGACATAGATACTACCCATCTCCGTTCGTTTCATTCCAGATCTCTTAGGAGCAATGGACAGTCAACAACCCATATCCGGAAGTGACTTAGCCTTGTGAAGGGACCACTTTGGACTCCTTCAATCTGACAGTGAACTGCGTCTCACTGGGGGAAGCATGACCTATGTGCTTCTGAGCTTTTCAGCCAGATGAGTTACGTATACCATAATATAATCATCATCATCATATGATCATCAATAGCAATAATAAACACAGTTGTTGTATTTTAAACTCAGTTGTCTGTATAATTCTAAATGTTTATAAATGTTTGTGTAGCGTAATCAAGTACACACATTATATCATTTAGTGGGGGTTCGCACATATTGTCCAGAAGTGGGAATCTATGTCCGGGAGGTATCTTGCCTATGCAGTCATAAGTAACCAGATTACGTTGCATGTCTTAACTCCTCCTTTCTCACTTCTGGTGATACCAAGTACAGCCACATCTATTTATATAGATATATTCTATCTTCAACGAGCCACTTCTTGGCTGTTTTCTTGAGTATCAGGGACAGTGTCTTAATCAGCATAAAAGACATTTGTTCCACGTTTTCTCTCTGGGATCTGGGTGGTAATTAGTCCCTTCTGACAGAATTAGGGGATCTTAAACTGCATCCAGAACTAAACACCAGTAAAAGAAAATGATGTTGGCTGAGTGGTTGCCCCTCTGGGATCCAACCCCAGCCAGTTGGTGACATATTGGGACGGCTCGTCCGCTATAGAATCCGGGAGTAAACCCTAGAACCTATTGGGACGGCTCGTCCGCTATAGAATCCGGGAGTAAACCCTAGAACCTATTGGTCTGCTCGCCCGCTATAGAATCCGGGAGTACACCCTAGAAAATTTTGGTTCGCTTCCGACTTATTGGTCTGCTCGCCCGCTATAGAATCCGGGAGTAAACCCTAGAACACTTTGGTTCGCTCGCAAGGAACGAACCTATTTCAAATCTGTTAGTCTGGTATTATTCCGGTCTTGCCCATGGATAGAACCTAGGTCATTCTCACTTACATTCTTAGCAGCATTAGTTAGTTATAATTTATTTCTAATGTAATAGCTTGCTTGATTGTAGGCAAGATTTTGACACATTAGGACTTCTCATCCATGATAGAATCAGAGAATAAATTCTAGACTATTGATTTTCATAAACCATTCTTTCATTTTTCACCCATTACATTTGCTAAGTATTAACTTAGGAATTTGTTTCTAGGGAAGTTTGTAGAATTTAAATAACTTGTTAAAAAGTTAATAACGGATAATATCATATGAGTTAA
The DNA here is from genome assembly GCA_963921405.1 of Cepaea hortensis. Taxonomy (NCBI): domain Eukaryota; kingdom Metazoa; phylum Mollusca; class Gastropoda; order Stylommatophora; family Helicidae; genus Cepaea; species Cepaea hortensis. The sequence goes on along the minus strand of OY992897.1, from coordinate 38,402,112 downwards.
TTTACATCATTCACCACTGTAGAATTAATAATCACATTAATTAGTGATATTAATTAGTTTATTGATGATTTACTTGATGATTATTTTGATTACATGCTTTATCATTTGATTTAATCATGAATAATTTGATAATGCTTAGTTAATTCAGTGTATGACGGACTGCTTTGCATCAACTTTCTCACTCAAATTCACTACTATCATTCTCATAGCAGTGTCTGTTCCTCTTGTCACTATCCTGCTCTAGCATAAATCTAACTAGCTCTGTGTAGGGTAATAATATAACTACTTGCCTGAGTTAAGCTGAGAAGAGATCATGGATGCACGCACAGATTTCTTAGAGTCCGCTAGAGGATGGGGCATAAGGCTCGGCTTAATAGGAGAGAAGCTAGAACTATTTATCAGAGATGAAATGGATTGGTGGGACAAAGAAGATGAACAAATGATGAAAAGACTTGCAGAATTAGAAGCAGATATGCGTCACAAAGCTGAAGAAGATGAGATTAAGAAGAAGCAAATTGAAATTCTGAACGTGGAGGAATTTACCAGCTCGATTGAGGAAAAGCCAATCACTCAAGCCGAAACTCTGATAGAAAGCGGGGAAGCTGACCGTCACAAAGAAGAGGCATGCATTCCTTCGCAAATCCCCATGGCTCAGAAAAACAAAAACTTGCGCACAGAAAGGCAGATGCTTCCCACCTCAATTCCGAAAAATAAACGGAATCGGAGGAAATGTACCAAGCGTACAGTAAACAGTCACAAACGTGATAAATGTTTACACCGCAATGAAAGCGGATTAGCTGGCTTGGCAACCCAGCAATCTCAGGAGCTTCCTAAGACTTCCCAAAGGAGAAAAATCCAGGAGGAGGAGGACCTGAGGAAAACTATTAAAGAGATTGAAGGCGAGACCTTACCCGACTCTTTTATTCCTTTCAGTTCAGAGAAACTAAGAGTGGAAATGAATTCAACTGAGACCGGAATGGATGTAAAACAGGATTCCATTGTTTCTCACGGTGTGGCCACACAAGATGAAATAATTATCAGTATGAATTACTTATCTCAGGTGGGAGATGACATTGAAAATGACACCCCACAACATTCACTTCTATTGGATTTGGCACAAGAAAACCAGACCAGGGAGAGAATACCTCAATTGGACTTGGCACAAGAGAGCCCAGCCATGGAGGACAAACAAGACATGGAGGAGAATTCTTACGATGTCAGTATCTTGGAGTCTTTCGAAAAGGAAACTCAAGATACACAAAGCATTCATGTAGGTTATACCACGGACTCTGATTCAGGGATGATAAACATGTCTGCTAACAACACAGAAGAAAATACTTCTTTGGACAGGATGAAGGTAATACCTATCATCAACACAGCTGAAGCTAACAGGGGATCACAAATGATGGACTCTGCAGTGGAACAAAACCGGAGCGGTTGGTATACTCAACACTCAGGACCTTGTTTACCTTTCACTTCAACCAATGTTGGATGGGGAGAACAGCTGTTTATGTATACTTCTACAAGGAGTGATACAAATTCACAGTTCTTGGGGAACAACATGATTTCTCAAAGCTGGACAACTTCTACTAGCCTTATACTTTCAAACACAGATTCAAAATGGAACTCTGTTGAAGAGGAACACACCTGGATAAATAATTATCGAGGGAAGAAAACTCTTAAATCAGGAGGGAGTAAACGGACGCCCTACCAAGAAAGAGGCAAGTATGAGTTGAATGCACATCATAAAATTATGATGTTTAGCAAATTTCCTGCCAAAAGGAGGAGATTAAAGGATTTTATGATCTTTGGCCGACGGAGGAAAAGAAAATGGAGCAACATTACTGCGACCAATTCGTTTAAGAAAACACTGATGGCACTTCCTCTGCTTATAGGACAAGGGCCAGAAATTGAGTGGACAATAACAGTCTCTCTGCGGCGCATGAGAATCTTGTTATACATTTTGCAATTTCCCGGCTGGGAAAAAGTAAAACCTCCAGAGGACAAGACATTACCGAGCAATAGCACGGAAATCCAACATAAAACCAGGAGCAAAGATTTGCAAGATTTATCCTGGGAGGATGGACATGGGATATTTCTTTTGACTCATAGAACATCCCACTGCCACAAAGAATATTGGGAACCCAGACTTGGAGGCAGTTCTAGAAGGGAGATAACTTAGATACATTCTTGAATGCTGCCGAGGCTCTGTTATAGGCTTCATTAATGAACCTACTTAAATTGGGGAGCTATGTGATGGGACAGCCCCAGCAGCATCCGAATGACACAAGTTAAAAAGGAATTAAAGAGCCCACAATAATTTTCTATCATTCTCTAAAAGAATAAACGTTCCCCAGAAGAGGATAAAAACGTAAGAGAAAAATACAGAGTCACTTAGAGCCCGCACTATCATTTTTACTACATTGGTAGATCAAAGCAACGTCTGGTCTCTACATCTAAGAGATTTTCCCTTTGATGTTCTGATCAACCAGACATCGCGGAGCCAGTCAGTTGAGATTGACGTGTTAGTTTACAAGCCTGCGGTTGGAATAGGGACTAACACCTTACGTTCAACAGGACCTAACGTGTGAACCAGCCACGGCAGAATGGGAGATAAGAGGGTCAGCCAGACCCGTCTGAAATAATACATGGCAGTGCTACTCAGGGGAAAACCCCATGTGATCCAAAGACGGCAATATAATGCAGGCCTTACACCTCGTCGTAACCCAGGAGATAAAGCTTGTTAATTCCTGGGAAAGCGAGGAGGCACCAGCAGATTGGAATGTAGGTATGACGCAACGTCTGTTGCATGGGCCAAAGCATTGTTTCAGACACGTGGCGGAACATCGGTCAATTTGATTGACAGATGAAACTACCCGTCACAGGAAAGGAGGAGGGGTGAAAAGAATTTGGCACTTAATCCATCTAGGTAAATCGTCCTACATGAAAAATAGGTGGAGCTAACAGGAACTTGGACATATTAATTAACCAACCTGGAAACTAGCCCGGAATTGACTAGAATAAAACTACATGCATGGCCAGCAAGACTTCAGACGCAAATTCACAATAGCATTCTTAGGATACCTACTGGAGAAATATTAACATTTCGTTCTGTTGGACTTCTGTACGAAGTCGTATGACAGGATTTCCTAGCTATAACCCAGGTAAGACCATTACTCTGATTAGTTGTCTGCTAGTCTGAAGGCTTGTGTAGTTTCTTGTTCTGCATATTCTCCCAAACTTTACACTGGTGGATTTTCTTTGTACTTAATGTTCCAGTTCTAGCTTTACGATTTCACTGAGAACTATTTTCTTCTTTCAATCACCACTTGGTTGTCTGATTTGTTGTATGTGATAATTTGGAGAAATCCATTATCCAAGCTACATGAGCGTGTGGCTTATGCATGTACAGGAGATACATTTAGATTCATCCTGTATGAGGTTAAACATTGGGGAGACTGACTACTTAGGAGAAATTCCTGAGAGCTACCAGTCTCTTGATAGCGTCCAATTAACATTGATTATTTGGACCAACACTTTGAGTGCCTACCAAGATTATGGTGAAACCACTTGGTTTGAAGAATGGCACCAGTTCACCTTGTCTGCATGATGTCTGCATGAGGACAGACATGACTTAGGACATTCAATATCCCAGACAGATTCAGGGAAGGCATTTAATGTTCGACAGGACTGTGCGACCAGCCCTTCCGACAAGACAGTATGAATGAATCAGAAAGGGAAAGAGTAAGTGAGGTGAACTTATATGGGAAACACTCCATTACACAAATGTATATGAATATGTATGTTTTGAGCTATAGATGTTCTAAAGGGTTTTATGAATATATACATATATATTTATTTATTTAGAACTGATATATGTTTATGTAACATGCCATCATCTATCATCATACCATCATATATTATAACTTGTATGTATGTTTATATGAATGTATAGACATATGTGTTTGAGATGTGTAGACATAGATACTACCCATCTCCGTTCGTTTCATTCCAGATCTCTTAGGAGCAATGGACAGTCAACAACCCATATCCGGAAGTGACTTAGCCTTGTGAAGGGACCACTTTGGACTCCTTCAATCTGACAGTGAACTGCGTCTCACTGGGGGAAGCATGACCTATGTGCTTCTGAGCTTTTCAGCCAGATGAGTTACGTATACCATAATATAATCATCATCATCATATGATCATCAATAGCAATAATAAACACAGTTGTTGTATTTTAAACTCAGTTGTCTGTATAATTCTAAATGTTTATAAATGTTTGTGTAGCGTAATCAAGTACACACATTATATCATTTAGTGGGGGTTCGCACATATTGTCCAGAAGTGGGAATCTATGTCCGGGAGGTATCTTGCCTATGCAGTCATAAGTAACCAGATTACGTTGCATGTCTTAACTCCTCCTTTCTCACTTCTGGTGATACCAAGTACAGCCACATCTATTTATATAGATATATTCTATCTTCAACGAGCCACTTCTTGGCTGTTTTCTTGAGTATCAGGGACAGTGTCTTAATCAGCATAAAAGACATTTGTTCCACGTTTTCTCTCTGGGATCTGGGTGGTAATTAGTCCCTTCTGACAGAATTAGGGGATCTTAAACTGCATCCAGAACTAAACACCAGTAAAAGAAAATGATGTTGGCTGAGTGGTTGCCCCTCTGGGATCCAACCCCAGCCAGTTGGTGACATATTGGGACGGCTCGTCCGCTATAGAATCCGGGAGTAAACCCTAGAACCTATTGGGACGGCTCGTCCGCTATAGAATCCGGGAGTAAACCCTAGAACCTATTGGTCTGCTCGCCCGCTATAGAATCCGGGAGTACACCCTAGAAAATTTTGGTTCGCTTCCGACTTATTGGTCTGCTCGCCCGCTATAGAATCCGGGAGTAAACCCTAGAACACTTTGGTTCGCTCGCAAGGAACGAACCTATTTCAAATCTGTTAGTCTGGTATTATTCCGGTCTTGCCCATGGATAGAACCTAGGTCATTCTCACTTACATTCTTAGCAGCATTAGTTAGTTATAATTTATTTCTAATGTAATAGCTTGCTTGATTGTAGGCAAGATTTTGACACATTAGGACTTCTCATCCATGATAGAATCAGAGAATAAATTCTAGACTATTGATTTTCATAAACCATTCTTTCATTTTTCACCCATTACATTTGCTAAGTATTAACTTAGGAATTTGTTTCTAGGGAAGTTTGTAGAATTTAAATAACTTGTTAAAAAGTTAATAACGGATAATATCATATGAGTTAATTTACATCATTCACCACTGTAGAATTAATAATCACATTAATTAGTGATATTAATTAGTTTATTGATGATTTACTTGATGATTATTTTGATTACATGCTTTATCATTTGATTTAATCATGAATAATTTGATAATGCTTAGTTAATTCAGTGTATGACGGACTGCTTTGCATCAACTTTCTCACTCAAATTCACTACTATCATTCTCATAGCAGTGTCTGTTCCTCTTGTCACTATCCTGCTCTAGCATAAATCTAACTAGCTCTGTGTAGGGTAATAATATAACTACTTGCCTGAGTTAAGCTGAGAAGAGATCATGGATGCACGCACAGATTTCTTAGAGTCCGCTAGAGGATGGGGCATAAGGCTCGGCTTAATAGGAGAGAAGCTAGAACTATTTATCAGAGATGAAATGGATTGGTGGGACAAAGAAGATGAACAAATGATGAAAAGACTTGCAGAATTAGAAGCAGATATGCGTCACAAAGCTGAAGAAGATGAGATTAAGAAGAAGCAAATTGAAATTCTGAACGTGGAGGAATTTACCAGCTCGATTGAGGAAAAGCCAATCACTCAAGCCGAAACTCTGATAGAAAGCGGGGAAGCTGACCGTCACAAAGAAGAGGCATGCATTCCTTCGCAAATCCCCATGGCTCAGAAAAACAAAAACTTGCGCACAGAAAGGCAGATGCTTCCCACCTCAATTCCGAAAAATAAACGGAATCGGAGGAAATGTACCAAGCGTACAGTAAACAGTCACAAACGTGATAAATGTTTACACCGCAATGAAAGCGGATTAGCTGGCTTGGCAACCCAGCAATCTCAGGAGCTTCCTAAGACTTCCCAAAGGAGAAAAATCCAGGAGGAGGAGGACCTGAGGAAAACTATTAAAGAGATTGAAGGCGAGACCTTACCCGACTCTTTTATTCCTTTCAGTTCAGAGAAACTAAGAGTGGAAATGAATTCAACTGAGACCGGAATGGATGTAAAACAGGATTCCATTGTTTCTCACGGTGTGGCCACACAAGATGAAATAATTATCAGTATGAATTACTTATCTCAGGTGGGAGATGACATTGAAAATGACACCCCACAACATTCACTTCTATTGGATTTGGCACAAGAAAACCAGACCAGGGAGAGAATACCTCAATTGGACTTGGCACAAGAGAGCCCAGCCATGGAGGACAAACAAGACATGGAGGAGAATTCTTACGATGTCAGTATCTTGGAGTCTTTCGAAAAGGAAACTCAAGATACACAAAGCATTCATGTAGGTTATACCACGGACTCTGATTCAGGGACGATAAACATGTCTGCTAACAACACAGAAGAAAATACTTCTTTGGACAGGATGAAGGTAATACCTATCATCAACACAGCTGAAGCTAACAGGGGATCACAAATGATGGACTCTGCAGTGGAACAAAACCGGAGCGGTTGGTATACTCAACACTCAGGACCTTGTTTACCTTTCACTTCAACCAATGTTGGATGGGGAGAACAGCTGTTTATGTATACTTCTACAAGGAGTGATACAAATTCACAGTTCTTGGGGAACAACATGATTTCTCAAAGCTGGACAACTTCTACTAGCCTTATACTTTCAAACACAGATTCAAAATGGAACTCTGTTGAAGAGGAACACACCTGGATAAATAATTATCGAGGGAAGAAAACTCTTAAATCAGGAGGGAGTAAACGGACGCCCTACCAAGAAAGAGGCAAGTATGAGTTGAATGCACATCATAAAATTATGATGTTTAGCAAATTTCCTGCCAAAAGGAGGAGATTAAAGGATTTTATGATCTTTGGCCGACGGAGGAAAAGAAAATGGAGCAACATTACTGCGACCAATTCGTTTAAGAAAACACTGATGGCACTTCCTCTGCTTATAGGACAAGGGCCAGAAATTGAGTGGACAATAACAGTCTCTCTGCGGCGCATGAGAATCTTGTTATACATTTTGCAATTTCCCGGCTGGGAAAAAGTAAAACCTCCAGAGGACAAGACATTACCGAGCAATAGCACGGAAATCCAACATAAAACCAGGAGCAAAGATTTGCAAGATTTATCCTGGGAGGATGGACATGGGATATTTCTTTTGACTCATAGAACATCCCACTGCCACAAAGAATATTGGGAACCCAGACTTGGAGGCAGTTCTAGAAGGGAGATAACTTAGATACATTCTTGAATGCTGCCGAGGCTCTGTTATAGGCTTCATTAATGAACCTACTTAAATTGGGGAGCTATGTGATGGGACAGCCCCAGCAGCATCCGAATGACACAAGTTAAAAAGGAATTAAAGAGCCCACAATAATTTTCTATCATTCTCTAAAAGAATAAACGTTCCCCAGAAGAGGATAAAAACGTAAGAGAAAAATACAGAGTCACTTAGAGCCCGCACTATCATTTTTACTACATTGGTAGATCAAAGCAACGTCTGGTCTCTACATCTAAGAGATTTTCCCTTTGATGTTCTGATCAACCAGACATCGCGGAGCCAGTCAGTTGAGATTGACGTGTTAGTTTACAAGCCTGCGGTTGGAATAGGGACTAACACCTTACGTTCAACAGGACCTAACGTGTGAACCAGCCACGGCAGAATGGGAGATAAGAGGGTCAGCCAGACCCGTCTGAAATAATACATGGCAGTGCTACTCAGGGGAAAACCCCGTGTGATCCAAAGACGGCAATATAATGCAGGCCTTACACCTCGTCGTAACCCAGGAGATAAAGCTTGTTAATTCCTGGGAAAGCGAAGAGGCACCAGCAGATTGGAATGTAGGTATGACGCAACGTCTGTTGCATGGGCCAAAGCATTGTTTCAGACACGTGGCGGAACATCGGTCAATTTGATTGACAGATGAAACTACCCGTCACAGGAAAGGAGGAGGGGTGAAAAGAATTTGGCACTTAATCCATCTAGGTAAATCGTCCTACATGAAAAATAGGTGGAGCTAACAGGAACTTGGACATATTAATTAACCAACCTGGAAACTAGCCCGGAATTGACTAGAATAAAACTACATGCATGGCCAGCAAGACTTCAGACGCAAATTCACAATAGCATTCTTAGGATACCTACTGGAGAAATATTAACATTTCGTTCTGTTGGACTTCTGTACGAAGTCGTATGACAGGATTTCCTAGTTATAACCCAGGTAAGACCATTACTCTGATTAGTTGTCTGCTAGTCTGAAGGCTTGTGTAGTTTCTTGTTCTGCATATTCTCCCAAACTTTACACTGGTGGATTTTCTTTGTACTTAATGTTCCAGTTCTAGCTTTACGATTTCACTGAGAACTATTTTCTTCTTTCATTCACCACTTGGTTGTCTGATTTGTTGTATGTGATAATTTGGAGAAATCCATTATCCAAGCTACATGAGCGTGTGGCTTATGCATGTACAGGAGATACATTTAGATTCATCCTGTATGAGGTTAAACATTGGGGAGACTGACTACTTAGGAGAAATTCCTGAGAGCTACCAGTCTCTTGATAGCGTCCAATTAACATTGCTTATTTGGACCAACACTTTGAGTGCCTACCAAGATTATGGTGAAACCACTTGGTTTGAGGAATGGCACCAGTTCACCTTGTCTGCATGATGTCTGCATGAGGACAGACATGACTTAGGACATTCAATATCCCAGACAGATTCAGGGAAGGCATTTAATGTTCGACAGGACTGTGCGACCAGCCCTTCCGACAAGACAGTATGAATGAATCAGAAAGGGAAAGAGTAAGTGAGGTGAACTTATATGGGAAACACTCCATTACACAAATGTATATGAATATGTATGTTTTGAGCTATAGATGTTCTAAAGGGTTTTATGAATATATACATATATATTTATTTATTTAGAACTGATATATGTTTATGTAACATGCCATCATCTATCATCATACCATCATATATTATAACTTGTATGTATGTTTATATGAATGTATAGACATATGTGTTTGAGATGTGTAGACATAGATACTACCCATCTCCGTTCGTTTCATTCCAGATCTCTTAGGAGCAATGGACAGTCAACAACCCATATCCGGAAGTGACTTAGCCTTGTGAAGGGACCACTTTGGACTCCTTCAATCTGACAGTGAACTGCGTCTCACTGGGGGAAGCATGACCTATGTGCTTCTGAGCTTTTCAGCCAGATGAGTTACGTATACCATAATATAATCATCATCATCATATGATCATCAATAGCAATAATAAACACAGTTGTTGTATTTTAAACTCAGTTGTCTGTATAATTCTAAATGTTTATAAATGTTTGTGTAGCGTAATCAAGTACACACATTATATCATTTAGTGGGGGTTCGCACATATTGTCCAGAAGTGGGAATCTATGTCTGGGAGGTATCTTGCCTATGCAGTCATAAGTAACCAGATTACGTTGCATGTCTTAACTCCTCCTTTCTCACTTCTGGTGATACCAAGTACAGCCACATCTATATATATAGATATATTCTATCTTCAACGAGCCACTTCTTGGCTGTTTTCTTGAGTATCAGGGACAGTGTCTTAATCAGCATAAAAGACATTTGTTCCACGTTTTCTCTCTGGGATCTGGGTGGTAATTAGTCCCTTCTGACAGAATTAGGGGATCTTAAACTGCATCCAGAACTAAACACCAGTAGAAGAAAATGATGTTGGCTGAGTGGTTGCCCCTCTGGGATCCAACCCCAGCCAGTTGGTGACACTGGGGGCTGCCCAGCTTAGGCAGGCGGTAGCTGTCTAGTGAGATACGATGATCTCTCCCACCGTCGGAAGTAGCCCCTGGCGCCTTGCTCTACGCCAATCGAGCATTAAGACTTATAACCGGCAAATGCTGCTTCCCGTGCTGTGTCACCGCTTTACACGGTGCTGAAGTGACCGCTTTAGGGCACAAGCCTGGGCAATGGAAATCGGAGAACCAGCTGATGCCCAGTAGCAGGTTCCCCCTCTCCACATCGCCGATGTTGACCAAGGGAAAGGCAGTAGCCAATGCAACTTGGCATCGGTGCCGTCGCAGGAGTTGCCAGAACTATGTTGTTTACAACATGGAACTGCCTTAGGGACTCCATCTCCGGATTTGTCCTCAGGGTTTACTCCCGAAGCCTTTCCCATATGGGTATACCTGCAAGGCAGCGGAGGTTTGAGATTTAGAGTTCCCTCTCTTAGAAGAGATCCCAACCAAGGCTGACGAGCCTCCTCTGCCCGGGAATCAATAAGGAGGGAAGTCTACCATTCTTCCTTCCTGGCAGTGACCATACTGATCGGATGACCGTAGCCATTGTCTCTACTGAGAGATCCTCTGCCCACCGTCACTGACTTGAAACCATAACCAACAACTATCTGTCAGCTGCTCCCAAGTCCAATCCACCACCTGCTCCCATGGCTTCACATTACCCTGTTGGGGGGGGCTAAACGGGCACTCCACCTTGCCCAAGGGTGTCCCGTAGGCTAGCGGAGGGAAGGAGGCACCTTACTTCTCCTTTGATAGGGTGTACCCCTACCCCGCTACCCGAGATCCATACATAACACACCAGGAATATCGGGTGGTGGGATCATGTGAACAACCTGCGTTATGCTGATGACATGGTTTTAGTCACTGAAAATGAAACACAGCTACAAGAAATGATAGATATAATTGTAACAGAAAGTCAAGACAATGGACTTAGTCTTAACAACAGAAGTAATGGTTATTACAAAGAAAAAGTGTATACCCAAAGGCATTGCATTAAAGGGAATGGAACCAACCTGAAACAAGACAATGTATTTCAGTATTTACGTACTTTAATATCAGCAGATGGAAGATGCTTTAAGGATGTTAAATGTAGAATACCCTAAGCAAACGTAACATTTCACAAGATAAAGAATATTCTCTGCAATTTATCTTTATCAACTGAAGAAAAAAATTCTTAAGAGTTAAACTGAATCTATTCTGATGTCATTCATTCAGTAGCAAATAGCATGTCCTTTGCAGAACCTCGCTCCTTTAACAACCTACCGGAAAACCTCTCGATCATAAGCAAGATGTGCCGCGTCCGATACACCCATCTGGAGATCATCCGCCACATCCTGCACCCCTCTTCTCTTTGGCCTTCATCTTCCTCTCTTCCCGGGCATATACCCCTCCATTATTGTTCTCTCCAAACTTTCGTGATGTTTCAAGTGACCAAAATATTTCAATTTTCTTTGTTTTATCGTTTTTAATAGCCAACCTTTTTCAATATTCAGCTCTTGAAGTATTGATGCATTTGTTCTTTTCTTTACCCAAGATATTCTTAGAACTCGTCTATAACATTTATATTCAAAGGCATTTATGCGGTGTTCAGCTTGTTTAGTAAGTGTCCAGGTCTCACAGGCGTATGTTGCAATGGGAAAGATGCATGCTCTTAAAAATCTAATTTTTGTAGTTCTGTCTGTTCCATTCCAAAATTTATTCAGTTGTTTTAGTCTCTGAAGAGCAATTGATAGTCATCGTTTAATTTCTTTCATTGTGTCACCGTTGTTGGTAATCAATGACCCAAGATATTCAAAATTTTTCCTCATTAACATATATTTCTTTCTCCATAGTGGTTTTATCTGTATGCATTATCTTTGTTTGAAATCATAACAACTGTTCTGATGTACAGAAGTGAATTATGGATAATTAGGAGAAAAGTGAGGAATCATGTGGAAGCTGCAGGGATGTGGTTGTATAGAAGAATGATGAGAAGACCATGGATAGATAAATAGACCAATGAAGATACTTTGAAAGAAGTTAACTCATAAAGAGAACGGATTACTTGCATCAGAAGAAGACAGTCAAATTCTTTGGGTAAGTGATGAGAAGGGGAAAGCTGGAGTATTGTGTCACAACAGGGAGGCTGGAGGGAAATAGATGCAGACGAGAGCAAGAAAGAAGACAGTTTGACATCATGGCATGGAGGGATGTCAGTATAAGAAATAATTTGCAGCAACACTCAACATTTGTCTCTGTCCATGATATTCCCAACATTCTTCTCAAAAACGAAATCTCCACTGCCTCCAGTTTCTTCATCATTTCATTACTCATCATCCATAATTTGCATCCATACAGGAGAACAAACTCCCGCTCAACTGTTCAGTTCAAATAACAGGTACAAAAATAAGAAACAAAACACATAAAAACTTGCAGCTATATGGAATAAAAATAGAAGGAAATCATTTTAATAGGAGGAAAGAATATGGTTAGGTCATCAAAGAACTCACCCAAACCTCCGCTGGTTCCAAGCCGGAAAAATACAACATCACTACAGCCAGCATGGTAAACCAGCTTCACGATCTCATGAAAGATAATTGACACGGAAGGAATGCCCATTCCATGCTTAAAAAAAGACAAGAGAAGAATCTTGCTAACATAACATGTAAAATGTAAAACAAGACAAGAGAAGACATCTTGATAACATAACATGTAATACAAGACAAGAGAAGACATCTTGCTAACATAACATGTAAAAACAGACAAGAGAAGACATCGTGCTAACATAACATGTAAATCAAAACAAGAGAAGACATCTTACTAACATAACATGTAAATCAAAACAAGAGAAGACATCTTGCAGACATAACATATTAAAAAAACAGATAAAGGTAGTCCCACGGCAAATACTGCCATTGGCGTCTAATGGGTTAAGCCTTCAGATAATCTAGGCCACAACATAATGAGGTGAAGTGGTTAGTTCCCTTCCTCAATGGCTTTGATTCCAAGACCATGCTCAGAAAATTCTGAACCTTCTGAATTCTGAAAAGTCTGGTAACCTTTTTTGTGCTGAAAAATATCTAATGGCAGTAGAGATGTGGTTTCTGAGGTAACCATGGACAGACGGAAAAGCCAATGAGCAAGTCCTACAAGAAATGAACGGTAAACAAATTAGAGAAATTGCACATAGACAGTCAACATGTTTTGGACATGTATAAGAAATAAACTTGGGAACTTGGTGACAACTGGCAAGATTGAGGGGAAAAGAACAAGGGGAAGGCAGAGAAGTAAATACCTGGTTGGCTTGACCACATTACATAATCGAGACAAAAACACAAGGCTGATCCATGACTATGGTGAACATGTAAGATGGCAAAACATGACCGCCCACGTTAAGATCTGTGTGTGTGTATGTGTGGGTTACAATGAATAAACCACTTGGATGCAGTCAGGCATTTGTTTGGGTTGCTTGTGTGAATTGTCTCTTTCTGTGTGTATCACTGTGTGAGAGTTAGAAAGTTGGCCACGACACACAGACCATTGTTTTGGCAGGCAAGTTTACTATGCCACGACTCTCTACATATCAAATAAAAGTAAACCTAAAAGCGAAGGATCCCTTTCTCATACCATGAGAAAAAAAAGTCCTGTAGCAGAAATGTGCTGTGTGTACGTGAAATGTTAGCACCATCACATTTTGTTGAACTGAGTGCATGGAGGAATATATGCGTTTTTCCCTCTCATATTGAAAGGTGAGCCCTAGCATCAAACCCTCGTCTCACCGCACTCATGCCATTGTCAGTGCAACTACTTAACCATTATGCCAACACACCTGCTTTCTAACTATGAGGTGTATTGATACAGGGTGCTAGACCCATATTTGTTAACTGATCAGCACTCGATAGGAGATGTGGTTAATATCACGCCTTCCACTGTTATTTCCAAGGATATTTCATGGTACTCATTGGATCGACATAGGAACCCAGATCAGTTAAAAAATACCAGCACATACCATGTATCATGAAAATAATTCTGCTACAATCAAATTACTTTGTTGGTTGGTCAATTGGTTGTGAATCCTCTGTCAGGCTTGAGTTTTGTCCTTAATTTCGATATTTAGATCGGCTGAATCCAAAAATGGCTCATATCTACTGAAGTGAGGTTGTTGGACAGCCTTTCCTCCTCAACCTGGTACCAAAGTGCCATCTCCGTAGGAAGTGTGCTGCAGAGCTCTACTTCTATTTGCCAAGACCAGAAACCAGTGGGGTGTGCAAGATCGGTACTGGAACTTCACATCAACAGAAAGGAGTATAAGAATGTAAGCGGGTCACGATTCAGCACAGCACACAAGGACTGGCTGGGATGACGCCCAGGTGGTCATGTTTCCACCATAGGAGTTCAGAAATCTTGTCTGAGGTCTGTACAGCAGGAATCTTCAACGTATGCGGACTGACATTTGAATGATGAAGACACAAACAATAGGTTGCATGATTTATTGCCTGGCATATTTTGCTGCAGCTCAGTTACATACTGCAGAAATCACACAACATAAACTAAAATAATTAGATAAATCCTTGCAGCTGAAATATACAACACACATATTCACACTGTAATTTGAATCGTTTACCATGGTAATTTTAAGCTGACTATCATGTATTTTAGTCTGTACAAAGTTGGTTTTTGTAAATGAATGACGATCACCTCTGCCAGCTTTAACATGCGACCATTTAGTGTGTTAACCAACCAACACAACGAATGCATTGTCTCTATCAACATGTGGCCATTTTCCAAAATATTGACATCCAATCAATGACATAGGAGATATGCGGTGTGTAGGTGTGTAGACTTTGACAGGTTCCCAGTCTTAGTTTATTATTCTGTCAATTCAACTGCCTCTCTGTTCTGCTGATGTAAATAGACTTGCACCTGCATGTAAAGTGATAAATGCTTCTTTTACTACTGGGGTGGGGATAGGTGTTGTTCTGTATTTAATAACTGGAGTTTCAGCCCAGAATGATATAACGGGGCCAACTGTATAGAGGACATCAGGAATCTTCAACTTACACTGACTGATATAACTGGGCCCACTTTATAGAGGACATCAGGAGTCTTCAACTGACACTGACTGATATAACTGGGCCCACTTTATAGAGGACATCAGGAGTCTTCAACTGACACTGACTGATATAACTGGGCCCACTTTATAGAGGACATTAGGAATCTTCAACTGACACTGACTGATATAACTGGGCCCACTTTATAGAGGACATTAGGAGTGTTCAACTTACACTGATATAACTGGGCCCACTTTATAGAGGACATTAGGAATCTTCAACTTACGCTGATATAACTGGGCCCACTTTATAGAGGACATCAGGAGTCTTCAACTGACACTGACTGATATAACTGGGCCCACTTTATAGAGGACATCAGGAGTCTTCAACTGACACTGACTGATATAACTGGGCCCACTTTATAGAGGACATCAGGAGTCTTCAACTGACACTGACTAATATAACTGGGCCCACTTTATAGAGGACATTAGGAATCTTCAACTTACACTGACTGATACAACTGGGTCCAATTTATAGAGGACATCAGGAATGTTCAACTTACACTGATATAACTGGGCCCACTTTATAGAGGACATTAGGAGTGTTCAACTTACACTGATAAAACTGGGCCCACTTTATAGAGGACATTAGGAATCTTCAACTTACGCTGATATAACTGGGCACACTTTATAGAGGACATCAGGAGTCTTCAACTGACACTGACTGATATAACTGGGCCCACTTTATAGAGGACATCAGGAGTCTTCAACTGACACTGACTGATATAACTGGGCCCACTTTATAGAGGACATTAGGAATCTTCAACTGACACTGACTGATATAACTGGGCCCACTTTATAGAGGACATCAGGAGTCTTCAACTGACACTGACTGATATAACTGGGCCCACTTTATAGAGGACATCAGGAGTCTTCAACTGACACTGACTGATATAACTGGGCCCACTTTATAGAGGACATCAGGAGTCTTTAACTGACACTGACTGATATAACTGGGCCCACTTTATAGAGGACATCAGGAGTCTTCAACTGACACTGACTGATATAACTGGGCCCACTTTATAGAGGACATTAGGAATCTTCAACTTACACTAAATGATATAACTGGGTCCAGTTTATAGAGGACATCAGGAATGTTCAACTTACACTGATATAACTGGGCCCACTTTATAGAGGACATCAGGAGTCTTTAACTGACACTGACTGATATAACTGGGCTCACTTTATAGAGGACATTAGGAGTCTTCAACTGACACTGACTGATATAACTGGGCCCACTTTATAGAGGACATCAGGAGTCTTCAACTGACACTGACTGATATAACTGGGCCCACTTTATAGAGGACATCAGGAGTCTTCAACTGACACTGACTGATATAACTGGGCCCACTTTATACAGGACATTAGAAGTGTTCAACTTACACTGACTGATATAACTGGGCCCACTTTATAGAGGACATTAAGAATCTTCAAGTGACACTGACTGATATAACTGGGTCCAGTTTATAGAGGACATCAGGAGTGTTCAACTTACACTGACTGATATAACTGGGCCCACTTTATAGAGGACATTAGGAATCTTCAACTGACACTGACTGATATAACTGGGTCCAGTTTATAGAGGACATCAGGAGTGTTCAACTTACACTGATATAACTGGGCCCACTTTATAGAGGACATTAGGAATCTTCAACTTACATTGACTGATATAACTGGGTCCAGATTATAGAGGACATCAGGAATGTTCAACTTACACTGATATAACTGGGCCCACTTTATAGAGGACATCAGGAGTCTTTAACTGACACTGACTGATATAACTGGGCTCACTTTGTAGAGGACATTAGGAGTCTTCAACTGACACTGACTGATATAACTGGGCCCACTTTATAGAGGACATTAGGAGTGTTCAACTTACACTGATATAACTGAGCCCACTTTATAGAGGACATTAGGAATCTTCAACTTATGCTGATATAACTGGGCCCACTTTATAGAGGACATCAGGAGTCTTCAACTGACACTGACTGAAAGAACTGGGTCCACTTTATAGAGGACATCAGGAGTCTTCAACTGACACTGACTGATATAACTGGGCCCACTTTATAGAGGACATTAGGAATCTTCAACTGACACTGACTGATATAACTGGGCCCACTTTATAGAGGACATCAGGAGTCTTCAACTGACACTGACTGATATAACTGGGCCCACTTTATAGAGGACATCAGGAGTCTTCAACTGACACTGACTGATATAACTGGGCCCACTTTATAGAGGACATCAGGAGTCTTCAACTGACACTGACTGATATAACTGGGCTCACTTTATAGAGGACATCAGGAGTCTTCAACTGACACTGACTGATATAACTGGGCCCACTTTATAGAGGACATCAGGAGTCTTCAACTGACACTGACTGATATAACTGGGCCCACTTTATAGAGGACATCAGGAGTCTTCAACTGACACTGACTGATATAACTGGGCTCACTTTATAGAGGACATCAGGAGTCTTCAACTGACACTGACTGATATAACTGGGCCCACTTTATAGAGGACATCAGGAGTCTTCAACTGACACTGACTGATATAACTGGGCCCACTTTATAGAGGACATTAGGAGTGTTCAACTTACACTGATATAACTGGGCCCACTTTATAGAGGACATTAGGAATCTTCAACTTACGCTGATATAACTGGGCCCACTTTATAGAGGACATCAGGAGTCTTCAACTGACACTGACTGAAAGAACTGGGCCCACTTTATAGAGGACATCAGGAGTCTTCAACTGACACTGACTGATATAACTGGGCCCACTTTATAGAGGACATCAGGAGTCTTCAACTGACACTGACTGATATAACTGGGCCCACTTTATAGAGGACATCAGGAGTCTTCAACTGACACTGACTGATATAACTGGGCCCACTTTATAGAGGACATCAGGAGTCTTCAACTGACACTGACTGATATAACTGGGCCCACTTTATAGAGGACATTAGGAATCTTCAACTTACACTGACTGATATAACTGGGTCCAGTTTATAGAGGACATCAGGAATGTTCAACTTACACTGATATAACTGGGCCCACTTTATAGAGGACATCAGGAGTCTTTAACTGACACTGACTGATATAACTGGGCCCACTTTATAGAGGACATTAGAAGTGTTCAACTTACACTGACTGATATAACTGGGCCCACTTTATAGAGGACATCAGGAGTCTTCAACTGACACTGACTGATATAACTGGGCCCACTTTATACAGGACATTAGAAGTGTTCAACTTACACTGACTGATATAACTGGGCCCACTTTATAGAGGACATTAAGAATCTTCAAGTGACACTGACTGATATAACTGGGTCCAGTTTATAGAGGACATCAGGAGTGTTCAACTTACACTGACTGATATAACTGGGCCCACTTTATAGAGGACATCAGGAGTGTTCAACTTACACTGATATAACTGGGCCCACTTTATAGAGGACATTAGGAATCTTCAACTTACATTGACTGATATAACTGGGTCCAGTTTATAGAGGACATCAGGAATGTTCAACTTACACTGATATAACTGGGCCCACTTTATAGAGGACATCAGGAGTCTTTAACTGACACTGACTGATATAACTGGGCTCACTTTGTAGAGGACATTAGGAGTCTTCAACTGACACTGACTGATATAACTGGGCCCACTTTATAGAGGACATTAGGAGTGTTCAACTTACACTGATATAACTGAGCCCACTTTATAGAGGACATTAGGAATCTTCAACTTATGCTGATATAACTGGGCCCACTTTATAGAGGACATCAGGAGTCTTCAACTGACACTGACTGAAAGAACTGGGTCCACTTTATAGAGGACATCAGGAGTCTTCAACTGACACTGACTGATATAACTGGGCCCACTTTATAGAGGACATTAGGAATCTTCAACTGACACTGACTGATATAACTGGGCCCACTTTATAGAGGACATCAGGAGTCTTCAACTGACACTGACTGATATAACTGGGCCCACTTTATAGAGGACATCAGGAGTCTTCAACTGACACTGACTGATATAACTGGGCCCACTTTATAGAGGACATCAGGAGTCTTCAACTGACACTGACTGATATAACTGGACTCACTTTATAGAGGACATCAGGAGTCTTCAACTGACACTGACTGATATAACTGGGCCCACTTTATAGAGGACATCAGGAGTCTTCAACTGACACTGACTGATATAACTGGGCCCACTTTATAGAGGACATTAGGAATCTTCAACTTACACTGACTGATATAACTGGGTCCAGTTTATAGAGGACATCAGGAATGTTCAACTTACACTGATATAACTGGGCCCACTTTATAGAGGACATCAGGAGTCTTTAACTGACACTGACTGATATAACTGGGCCCACTTTATAGAGGACATTAGAAGTGTTCAACTTACACTGACTGATATAACTGGGCCCACTTTATAGAGGACATCAGGAGTCTTCAACTGACACTGACTGATATAACTGGGCCCACTTTATACAGGACATTAGAAGTGTTCAACTTACACTGACTGATATAACTGGGCCCACTTTATAGAGGACATTAAGAATCTTCAAGTGACACTGACTGATATAACTGGGTCCAGTTTATAGAGGACATCAGGAGTGTTCAACTTACACTGACTGATATAACTGGGCCCACTTTATAGAGGACATTAGGAATCTTCAACTGACACTGACTGATATAACTGGGTCCAGTTTATAGAAGACATCAGGAGTGTTCAACTTATGCTGACTGGTATAAATGGGCCCACTTTATAGAGGACATCAGGAATCTTCAACTTACACTGACTGATATAACTGGGCTCACTTTTTAGAGGACATCAGGAGTCTTCAACTGACACTGACTGATATAACTGGGCTCACTTTATAGAGGACATCAGGAGTCTTCAACTGACACTGACTGATATAACTGGGCCCACTTTATAGAGGACATTAGGAGTGTTCAACTTACGCTGACTGATATCACTGGGCCCACTTTATAGAGGACATATCTGTCTGAGCCATGAGCAATGTTACACAAGGTCTGTCCAGCCGGAATCTTGATCTTTAGTTCCGTCACTAAGTACTCAGCAAATGCACGCATTCTGTTTGGTGATCCACCGAAACACACAAACTAAAATGTAAAGAAAGTGTCATTAGTTACCTCGTTGTTCTCTCAGAACATGGACAGTATGGGAACCAATGTTCCCCTCTCTAAGCTCACATAGACATGTATATTTATCTTAAATCTCTTACACTGGTGTCAAAGTTTAGGCAAAACCATAATACACTAATTTCCCTAATATAAGTTCATGGACACTAACAATGTTAGATTTATGGTACCAGTTTTGGGAGCAAATAAAATGACATGGCAAACTTAAGGGGCTTTATACTCTATTGGGAGATGAAAGCAAGAAGAAGATGAAGGAGGAGGAAGAGGTGCAGCAGCAGCAGAGAAGAAGAAGAAGAAGAAGAAGAAGAAGAAGAAGAAGAAGAAGAAGAAGAAGAAGAAGAAGAAGAAGAAGAAGAAGAAGAAGAAGAAGAAGAAGAAGAAGAAGAAGAAGAAGAAGATGGTTAAGGGGAGGAGTGGCTGAGATATTAATAGATAACTACAAAATGTCAATTATATATTAAAATGGTTCAAGACATGAACATTTTTACAAAACTACATAGGTCAACATGATTGAATGGACAAGAACGTGTGTTCTTAAACATTTGGTGTTCTGATGCCCGAGGTAAGGGGTTCAACCCCTACACAGGACAGTTGAACTAAAATGTTGACTTCTCGTCCTTGACTTGGGGACGTTAATTACAAGTACCTCTGATGCTGGAGTGGTTTTGCCTGCTGGTGAGGGACACTGTTAATAGGTAAAAGCTAATCCATATGCAAAATTCAGTCCAGCACTCAACAGATGGAAATATTCTAAAGAAAAAAATGACTAAATTAAATGGATATGGATGGTCAGAATCAATCAATCATGTGCCATGCCGGAAAGCGTGGGCGGTCATGACTCGCCATTTCACTCGATCAGCAGCATCGTGGATCAGCTCATTGTTCCTGTCTTGTCCATGCCATGTGGCCAAGCCATCCAGGTATTTTCCTCTTGGTCTTCCTCTTGGTCTGTTCCCTTCGATCTTGCCAGTTGTCACTAAGTTCTCCAATCCATTTTTTCTCATAACATGTCCAAAAAATGTTGACTGTCTACATCTAATTTCTCTAATAAATTTATGATTTTCATTTGTCTCCTGTAGTACTTGGTCATTGGTTTTTCTGTCTGTCCATGGTATTCTTTGCATTTTCCTCAGAAACCACATTTCTGCAGCCATCAGATGTTTTTCAGCTTGACTGCTCATTGTCCAAGTTTCACATCCATACAAAAGAAAAGGCTCTATGTATCCCCTCAACACTCTTTTTCTCGTTTCAATTGACATCTTTTTATTGGTCAGAATGTTTTTCATCTTGCTAAAGGCTACTTTCGCCATGGTGATTCTTGTTCTAATCTCTTCAAGGCATCTCCCATCAGATGTTATGACTGTTCCAAGATAATTGTACCAATTCACTTGTTGAAGAATATTTCCATTTACTTGTATATTACATTGTGGCACTTCTTTCTTCCTAGTGACGACCATAACCTGAGTCTTTTTACAATTTAATTCTAACCCCAGTTGCTCACTGTGTACAACAACTGCGTGTACTAATTGTTGGTCAGAATACAAATATTAATTATTTGATAATGACAGAGTTGATAACCCAAATTATCATCACTAAGTATGTCAGTCCTTGGGATGGTCATGAAGATTCCTGATCATTCCATTCTTCAGTTGTCTGTCCTGTGCCCCTCTCTTTTACTCTAACATGTCTGTGGATGGACCTGTGCATGTTTGTTTTTATCAACGCTGTCCTTGGTCTATGCCTTTCTCTTATCTCTGGTACTGTGTCCTCTAGTTCTGTGTCCTCTAGTACTGTTTTCAGCTCTGTGGCGAAGGAGTTATGAATGCAATTCGTAATCCCACATACCGCATTCGAAACACAGCTGCGGGTGATTTGGAAGCAGGCCGCCTTGTGCTGGTATTCATAAAATGGTATGAGTACCGGTCATTCAGAATGACAGTGGTAAACTTAAATATTGAGCACAACCCACTACTGGCAACGCTGATCGTATTCTGATATGAACCTAAGGCCTATCCACGTCAATATGGACGCACTATACTCGAGTGGTAAACTTGTTTGGAAATCACAAACAGTTAGGAACTGCTGGGGTTGACTGTGATGTCCTATAAAGGATATGCAACAAACTTTTTTAGAGTATGTGATGGCTTATCAGTTCACACCCGAATAGCAGTACCTGACATGCATTCACCATGTGCCCTGCCGATAAGTGTGGCCAGGCATGATTCACCATGTGCCCTGTCGATAAGTGTGGCCAGGCATGATTCACCATGTGCCCTGCCGATAAGTGTGGCCAGGCATGATTCACCATGTGCCCTATCGATAAGTGTGGCCAGGCATGATTCACCATGTTCCCTGTCGATAAGTGTGGCCAGGCATGATTCACCATGTTCCCTGTCGATAAGTGTGGCCAGGCATGATTCACCATGTGCCCTGCCAATAAGTGTGGCCAGGCATAATTCACCATGTGCCCTGCCGATAAGTGTGGCCAGGCATGATTCACCATGTGCCCTGCCGATAAGTGTGGCCAGGCATGATTCACCATGTGCCCTGCCGATAAGTGTGGCCAGGCATGATTCACCATGTGCCCTGCCAATAAGTGTGGCCAGGCATGATTCACCATGTGCCCTGCCGATAAGTGTGGCCAGGCATGATTCACCATGTGCCCTGCCAATAAGTGTGGCCAGGCATGATTCACCATGTGCCCTGCCGATAAGTGTGGCCAGGCATGATTCACCATGTGCCCTGCCGATAAGCGTGGCCAGGCATGATTCACCATGTGCCCTGCCGATAAGCGTGGCCAGGCATGATTCACCATGTGCCCTGCCGATAAGCGTGGCCAGGCATGATTCACCATGTGCCCTGTCGATAAGCGTGGCCAGGCATGATTCACCATGTGCCCTGCCAATAAGTGTGGCCAGGCATGATTCACCATGTGCCCTGTCGATAAGTGTGGCCAGGCATGATTCACCATGTGCCCTGTCGATAAGTGTGGCCAGGCATGATTCACCATGTGCCCTGCCAATAAGTGTGGCCAGGCATGATTCACCATGTGCCCTGTCGATAAGTGTGGCCAGGCATGATTCAACATGTGCCCTGCCAATAAGCGTGGCCAGGCATGATTCGCCATCTCACGACAACCAGTCTTAGACCAGGTCTGCATTGTCATATAGCAAATGACAGTAACATAGAATTAATTTGATGAGCGAGGACATCAATAATTAGAATTGGAAAGTTTGGAAAGGTGCACAATGGAGCACCAAGAATAAACGATGTCACGTCATATAGTATGTGGCATAACTACCTAACGGTAGTTTTGGGGCATTCAAGTTTCAGCCTGTGTACCCAACAGACGACAAGATCCGAGCTCCTACATTCATGAACACAAGACACAAGTTTATAGTTGTTACCAGCCGACAGTTAGAAACATCTTAGTGAAGGTTCTTGGAGTGACTGCGCCAGAGCGTATATGATACTTGATAACAGGTAATACCCAAATGATTTGACATTAGAGCACGCGAGGACGTTAGAGCCATGTTGCTTACACCTAGACACATCGACACTACCAACACAGGCGAGTTCACGCTCCGTTGCCTAACAGTCCACCCAATTGTGTAGGTTTGATTTGTGAGATCAAGGCGTGAATGAGAGTAGCATGTGAAGGACTGAAGCCTGGATAATCCTCTGCATTCTGTAACGTTTTATGATGCTTGCCGACAATAAAGACGTTGTCGTTCTCCTCATATGGTGTGATAGACTTGTTGCTGGGCTAATGTGAGTTGTGCTGTCCTGTTTGAGTAGACAGTCAGCAGCCAAACCAAATAAACAACAGCCCATAACTTCCAGTATCGTGACATGCATTACTGTCCCAATTTTGCCATGTGGTCAGACCATCCAGGAATTCATCTTTCTGATGTTCTAGGCATCTGTAAAGAAGGTAGTTGGCCACTGCTTTCTTTCTTTGAGTGACCATACTGGTCGGTGACTGTAGCCATTGTCTCTATATTATATCCTCAGTATACCTGCTTTGGGACTACCTTCTATGAGACTACCTGCTATAGGACTACCTGTTATGACCCTACTTTTTTATGAACTACCTTCTATGAATTAACTTCTATGAACTACCTTCTATGGGACTACCTTCTATGGGACTACTTTCTATGGGCCTACCTTTTACGAGACTACCTGCTATAGGACTACTTGCTATGGGTCGACCTTCTATGGGACAACCTTCTATGCGACTACTTTCTATGGGATTACCTGTGATGGGACTACTTGCTATGGGTCGACCTTCTATGGGACAACCTTCTATGCGACTACTTTCTATGGGATTACCTGTGATGGGACTACTTGCTATGTGTCAGAGCCTAACATGGTATAGCTGTGCAGCAACATCGTTGCGACACCCGGCGGACAAGAATTGTCGGCTGACAAGATTGTTACCTGACACGCGACCAGCGGTCAGGCTGACGACAGACGCACGCAAGACACGTGACACCACTAGAGGCAGTGGGCAGTTGGGGTGCTAACCTCAGACCGAGCTGGGACCGGAGACTGGACGGACATGTGCGATGAGAGCAAGGCGTTTGTGTGAATCTCCGTGATTGAAAGCCGAACGACTGATATCTTGAGCGTCAGACCTATGAGCTGTATTGTGGTTGTGAGCGTCGTGAGTTATATATTGTAGATTGTTGTAATTATCGTTCTGTATTTAATGTGGCAATAAATCCATAGAACTTGTGTTGCTGTGTCTTACGTCGAATCACGTTATACTTGTACTGTCTCACACGTGTTAGCTAACGAGCCAATTATAAGATCCTGACATGTGTGGACGTGGGTTGCTCGTCCTTGTTTAAGAACCTAATATATGTAGACGTGTGTTGCTCGTCTTTGGTATTTAAAACTATAATTCTTGAACTTGTAAAATTTGTCAAGGTTATAGCTATGTAAATGTGATCGTGAAAGTCTCAGTATGATCCATTACTACATTGTTTAAATATGTGTAAAACCATTAGTAAATGTGCAGTACATATTGTTTGATCCTGTAAACGTGTAAAACATTTGTGATTTGTGAAACTTGTCACCGTTTGACCTTGTCGACATTGTTATTTTGTCGCCATTTTGACCTTGTCGCCATCTTGTTAACTTGATGTCTATGTCCTTACTGAATGTCATCTTGATGTAAGTGATGTGTCATCAATGTTATTGAGTGTTCAAATACAGATAGATTGTCTTTGTGTATTGAGTTTGTGGAACGTAAAGAGTTTTGGAAAGAGTGTAACTTCTGTTGAAAGAAACACTGTTGACGACAAATTTACGACATACAATTACACTCGACGCCATCCAAACCTAATCAACACTGAGTGACTTGCAGGCACACACCAACAAATAGACGCTAACTTATTTTCTTCCAAAAATAAAGCAGGTTTTTCCGTACCATCCATAACCTTGCCGTAGAGGTCATTAGTGGTTCCGAAGTAACGACCCTACAGTTTTCTAGCCCGATTGTCCAACCATTCTTCACCGTATCCAGGGCACTTGAGTATATTTTTCTATACTTTAACTTTACGTATGCAATAGTAGGCACGCATCGTATAGTAAAATAAATTGTAAATTGTGTATTACTAACCATTTATAACATATTTTGTGTGGTTGAATTTCATTGACGTATTTTCTTCATCATGTCGTCATTATTTGATTTCATCGATATGGGTATTAAATTACATCTAACAGGTGATGAATTAACAAACTGGAGCGAGAACAAATACGCTGAATACCTGCTGGTACAGGAGAAAAATAATGAACGCGAAGAAAGAGCAGCGGAGAGAGCTCTAAAACAGGCAGAGATTGAAACAGCCTTAAAACAGGCAGAGATTGAAACAGCATTAAAGCAAGCTGAGATAGACAGTGAACTTAAGAAAGCAGAAATAGCAGCTCAGAGTAAGAAAGAAGAACTAGAGTTACAGTTGAAAATGAAACAACTTGACACTGAGACTGCGATGAATAAAGAATCAAAAAAATCTGAAAGACTGGAAAAAGAAAACCAGTATAAGAAGTATCAAGGTATCGTACGTAACTATACCTCGGGTGACTGCATAGCAGCCTTTACCCAAAATTTTGAGACTTTAATGGAACATTACCAAGTTCCACTTTCTGAATGGAATATTCTATATATGAGGAGTCTATCTGGGGAACCTCTTAAAGTCATTGAAACCATCCCCAAAGACCTAAGGAAAGAGTACCATTATATTAAATCTAAGATAATGGCACATTTCATGTTAGACGAGGCAGGTTACAGAGAACAATTCAGTAAATTGAGTCCAAAATCAACTCAAACGTTCTCTGACTACCTCTGTTTAGTCCGAGATGTTTTCAGCAAATGGACTTCAGCAGCCAAAATTAATAAAAGTTATGATAGATTAGAAGATCTCATCATTCGAGATAAAATCATTTCTTCTATCCCATCATCGTTTTCTAAGTTCTTACAGGAGAATGAATGCACAAGTGTGGAAGAAATTGAAAGACGTGGGTTGGCCTATTACACGGCCAACAAACAATGCTTTGCCACTGAAGCTACTGACAGTAACTGGGTAGCAGCGGCCAACTATGAGAAAAACTATAGTAGGCAAAAACCAAACAGGCCTACCTCTGAGAAATTTAGACATTGCATTCATTGTAAATTTTCTCACCATTTGAACGAGATGTGCGATAAAAACCCAGGGTACCAAACATACTTGCAAAATATGGTAAACAGACAAGACAGAGAGCGTAAATCGTTCAAAAGTTTACGTAAATGTTTTCTCTGCAAGGCTTTCGGGCACCATCGCATGGATTGTAGAGGCAGGCATATGACCAACAAAGCCAATGCCGCCTTGTTCGATAGCTCAGCGTCAGAAGACGAAAATCCAGAGAAACATCCTGTGAATGCAGCACAGGCTTGTGATGTATTTAGTGCTAACAAATGCACTGTCTGTAACACCTTCTATGAAGATGGTATCTTAACATGCGGGCACGCCATCCCTATTGCCAATGAGGAAGCTAACTTGGTAATAGACTCAAAAGGCAGATTAGACATCCATCACGGGTATGTTAATGGCAAGTTTGCTACAGTACTTCGCGACACCGGAAGTACACTTATTGGCCTGAAAACAACATTCATAACGCCTACAGACTATACAGGCAGACACATCACATGTAGAACATTTTCAGGCAATATTGAAAAATATCCATTAGCATGGGCATACATTGAAACACCATTCCTCACCGGGAAAGTAAAGGTCGCGGCACTTACAAACCCAGTGTGCGATATAATCATAGGAAATTTACCTGAGGTGAATGACAAACCTCATAATCATGACATAACATCACTATGTATTGATGATAACACATCACCACCAAATGTCATCACTGAAAATGTCATATCACCTATTGAATGTATGTTAGCTAATGCAGCACTAAGTTCTCATCACATCATTGACGATATCATTCCATCATCATCTGATGTCATTGAGTGTGTGAACGCAGTAACAAGAGCTACTGCTAGAGTGCAAGATGAAAGTAACCAAACTGAGGCTATACAAATGCTTAGCCCAGAATTACCACCTAGTGACTCTATGAAGGAAACATTCATAACAGCTCAAAAAGCTGATCCTTCACTGTCAAAGTACTTTGACCTGATCGGCAAAAAGGCAAGAGTAACCAAAAATGCGAAATGGCATTTTGCTTTACACAATGATATACTCACCAGGTACTACACCAGAGGTGATATTACAACGAAGCAAACTGTTTTGCCAACTACTTATCGCAAGCAAGCTTTACATCTTGCTCACGATATACCTTTTGCAGGTCATATGGCATATGTTAAAACCAGGTCAAGACTTTTGACACAGTTTCATTGGCCAAAATTTTGCAATGACATAAAAACATATTGCAGAAGTTGTGATACATGCCAGAAACTGGTAAAAAAAGGTAAACATCCACAGGCAAAGTTACAAGTCACTGACTTAGCCAGTCGACCCTTTGAAAAATTATCAGTTGACATTGTGGGCCCTCTTAGTCATACAACAACTAGAGGGAATAAATATATTCTAACTTTGATTGATCAATGTAGTCGCTGGCCAGAAGCGATTCCTCTAAAGAACATTACTGCCAACGACATCATGGAAGTGTTCTTCCATATCTTCTCCCGAATTGGGTTTCCAGATACTATCCAGTCTGATAGAGGCACTCAGTTTATTGCCGCATCCACCCAAGCTTTCACTAAAATGTTAGGAGTGAAGCAAGTTTTCAATAGCCCCTATCATCCTCACTCTAGCGGGATTATAGAAAAGCTTAATGGGGATCTGAAGCACATGCTTGCCAAAGTAACTCAAGATCACCCCAACAACTGGGATGTATACTTACCAGCTGTCCTTTTTGCTTATCGCGAGGTACCACATTCAAGTACCGGTTTCTCTCCTTTTGAACTAATCTATGGTGCCAAACCACGAGGCCCATTAACAATTTATCACCAAATGTTAACTGATTCTACTCCAATACTGAAACCCATATCATCATTTGTGTATGTAACATCATTGCGTGAAAGGATTATTAAATCATGTGAAATTGCTAAAAATGCACTTAAACTATCAGGTGCTACTTACAGACAGTACGCAGACAAAGGTAACAGGACTATAACATTGACACCTGGACAGGACGTACTACTACTACTACCTAGTGACAGACAGCTACTGACTGATTCTTGGCAGGGACCTTTTAAAGTGACAAGACAAATCTCATCTGTAGACTATGAAATCCTAATAAAAGACAAACACAAAATATTTCACATAAATATGCTAAGACCATACCACAACAGAGACAACGAACAAGACGATACGACAGCTTGCACCGTGATAATAGATCACGAAGATGACGATTCTAGCGACGAGATTCCAACACCCACATTAGACACGACAAACTGCTTGAAGGAGATCAAGATCAATCCAAACTTAAGTCAAGCAGAGACAAACAGTTGCAAACAGTTGATACAACAGTACAACACCATCTTTTCAGACAATCCAGGACAAACAGAATTAGTACAGCATCACATCACACTCACATCAAACACACCCATAAGATGCAGACCATACACAATACCATTACATTACAAAGAACAATTACATCAAGAAATTATCAACTTAGAAAAAAACAACATCATCAGACGATCCTTATCAGACTTCTCTTCACCCATGGTCATTGTACGCAAAAAGGACAAGACAATACGACTTTGCATCGACTACAGAAAACTGAACAAAATAACTGTTTTAGATCTTGAACCAATGGCAAACACTGACGATCTTCTGACAGAACTGACTGACGCTAAGTTCTTTACGACGCTTGACATGTCTAAAGGTTACTGGCAGATAGCTGTACATGAAGACAGCAGACATCTAACAGCTTTTGCCACACCTTGGGGACTGTACGAATGGTGCAAACTTCCATTTGGGCTAGTCAATGCCCCAGCCACATTCGTACGCATGACACGACTCCTCCTATCTGACATTCCTAATATCATTTGCTATATTGACGACATCTGTGTCCATACAGAGACAATGACGGAACATATAAAGACACTAGAACAGACACTAGAACGTATCAGACAGCACGGACTGACAGTGAAGCCTTCAAAGGTGAGCATGGCTTACCGAGAGATATCATTTTTGGGGTACAGAATATCCAATGGCTTTGTCATGACAGACAACAAAATTGTCTCCAAAATTCTAAAACTGTCACTCCCGACTAATAAGAAACAAGTCCGGAGTTTGTTGGGACTGATCAATTATTACAGGCAATTCATTCCTGATTTTTCAGAACTGACCGAGGTTTTTTCTAACTTACTAACCAAGGATAAGCCTGAAAAAGTTGTACACGATGAATGCCTACGAAATGCATTTCATAAAGTTTTGACATACTTTTCTGATAAGAATTCGAATAACCTCATCCTTAAATTGCCCAACATCCATTTACCTTTCAGATTGAGAACAGATGCTAGCTCCGTTGCAATTGGGGCAGTCCTGTTGCAGGAATACAACAACATCCTGCATCCCATTTGTTTCATATCAAGAAAACTAAGGCCTAGAGAG
Organism: Cepaea hortensis; assembly: GCA_963921405.1. Taxonomy (NCBI): domain Eukaryota; kingdom Metazoa; phylum Mollusca; class Gastropoda; order Stylommatophora; family Helicidae; genus Cepaea; species Cepaea hortensis. The sequence goes on along the minus strand of OY992897.1, from coordinate 38,371,706 downwards.
CGGGCATGGTCCATTCCGCAATTAGAGGCACTTGCCTTAGTAGAAAGTGTGACGAAACTATCCAGATACCTTCTAGGACGTCACTTTATCATCGAAACTGACAACAGTCCATTACGGTATATAAATGCCGGAGTACCATCCAACAATATGATTGCTCGCTGGTCCTTGAAGCTTCAGAATTACAGTTTCGAGGTTCGTCATATTTCAGGCAGAATCAATACAATTGCCGATCTTTTGTCCCGTTGTCCAACCGACCCAGTAAGCAATGTCTGAGTGCAGAGTGTACTAATACACTCAGAACAACACAGCCACCAATGAGTGAATGTTGTTTCTATTCACCTACTGTGTAAGGTCTATAATTGAAATTGTGATACGGTTAAAAAAAACGACATGTATAATATACTTATTTTAATCAAGCCACGTAATGAGTGTAGTATAATTGTGTAGTGTGTGTTAGAAAGAGAACATTATTAATTGTAAATATACACCAAGAACAGTGTCACAGACGCTTAACCACTTACCAGAAGCGAACTTTACCATTTAACAGTGACAGCTGTGAGTGACTTTCTTCACCGTGATATTTTAACGACGTGTGCAAATGTGGACTGAACAGTGACTTCTACACCACCTCTGCATCGAATTTAATCCAAAATGTTCGACAATTGAACATCGGAAATAAGAACATTCAATCTTTATCCAGAAGTTGTGAACACATCGGAAATAAGAACATTCCATCATAATCCGATAGTTGTGATACTAGAACATCAAACACGAACTTTGAGAACATTTAACTATCCGTTACAAAAGAAAACGGGAGCATTTGTGTTCAAACCGTGTAACAGCAACTAAATTTTGCGTTTCGTGTGTATTTCCTGTGTAATTTAAAAAGTATAGCAAAATTAGCAGACGATATACAAATATTCAAAAACTTATGACGATTGTAAAATCCTTTTGAATCTATAAAATATAATACACCAATTGGGTACTTATTTATTTTGATTAGTGTAATCTTAGAATCATATCTTGATTAATGTATTCATATTACCGACTTTTTCTCGTTAATATGGAGAAACGTCAAGCAATGACACTAAGAAATTAAATAATTATTTTAATTTATTGAATTTCTTGATTGTCAAAATTACTTCCCTTGCATTTATGAATTACACCAAGGGCCATAATTTGAAACATATTCATTAATGTGTATTGTATAGATAGACATTTTGTTGCTCAAATGGTTAACACACCGTGTAGGCTTCCACCAAGCATGGCAGAGAGCTGCCAACATTGCAAACCAACATAAGAGCTCCTGGCCAAATGAGGTCAGAGTTTGAGTGTTTAATGCGACTTATGTAAAGTCGTATTTCAGTCTGGCTAGATGGCTGTTGCAAAACAACCATATTATTACGTTTTTTTCAAATTGCTGCGAGGTAGATGCGTGAAGCTGGTACTACTGATCTGACTGGGTATTATTGCAATGGAGGTAACCAACCATCAGGGGGATGAAACCTGAGTCGTGTTAAAAGTTGTACTTCATTTGTCATTTCAATGCAACTTACATTTTTTGTATATATTTCCATGCCATATATGTATTTTCATGCATAACACTGGGAAAGAGTAGTCTCTGACATGAAGTTAACACTACCCCAGTATATACATACGTCATGAATGAAAGATGACATCTTTCATTGAGGTACCCGGGGAGAATGTCAGAGCCTAACATGGTATAGCTGTGCAGCAACATCGTTGCGACACCCGGCGGACAAGAATTGTCGGCTGACAAGATTGTTACCTGACACGCGACCAGCGGTCAGGCTGACGACAGACGCACGCAAGACACGTGACACCACTAGAGGCAGTGGGCAGTTGGGGTGCTAACCTCAGACCGAGCTGGGACCGGAGACTGGACGGACATGTGCGATGAGAGCAAGGCGTTTGTGTGAATCTCCGTGATTGAAAGCCGAACGACTGATATCTTGAGCGTCAGACCTATGAGCTGTATTGTGGTTGTGAGCGTCGTGAGTTATATATTGTAGATTGTTGTAATTATCGTTCTGTATTTAATGTGGCAATAAATCCATAGAACTTGTGTTGCTGTGTCTTACGTCGAATCACGTTATACTTGTACTGTCTCACACGTGTTAGCTAACGAGCCAATTATAAGATCCTGACACTATGGGTCTACCTTCTATGGAATAACCTTCTATGGGACAACCTTCTATGGGTCTACCTTCTATGGGACTACCTTCTATGGGACTACCTTCTACGGAACTACCTGCTACGGAACTACCTGCTATGGGACTACCTGCTATGGGACTACCTGCTATGGGACTACCTGCGATGGGACTACCTGCGATGGGACTACCTGCGATGGGACTACCTGCGATGGGACTACCTGCTATGGAACTACCTGCTATGGGAACTACCTGTGATGGAACTACCTGCTATGGGACCACCTGTAAAGGAACTACCTGTGATGGAACTACCTGCTATGGGACTACCTGTAAAGGAACTACCTGCTATGGGATTACCATTACCTTTACACTTGAAAAATAACAAAATCTGGTTAAAGGCTAGATAAACAGGGTGGTCTACCCTTCTGTTAATGAGATTACAGCTGGGATGAGTTGAAGGACAGTGTCATGTGTTTGGTTTTACTTGCCTTGACATCACCAAACATGTCCTTCAGGTCATGCGTCTTGTTTGTCAGTGCTATATGATACAGAACATCTTCAGCCATTGCTGCAATGTGTGGATTCTGAATCTCAAGCCTGCCATCTCTGAAAGTGAAAATTATATACTGGTCAAATGTCTTTGCCATTGCATGCATGCATTCACCAACACACCTGCTTGCCCACACACATGCACATGAACGGACACACATGCAAGCAGACATCTGTCCATCTTTGCATGTACGCATGCCGGCAGGCAGGTAGATGTGCACACGCACACATACGATGTGCCATGCGGGGCAATGCAGGTGATCATGCTTTTCTACAAGCATCCATTCTCTCTGCTCTTATTAAATTTGACCGCCAACTGTCTTCCATTCCAATCTAGCACTTTTCTCCCCGTCAAAGTCTGTCTCCAACGCCCTCATTTTCCCCAGGTATTACAATGTTCTCAAATCCTCTCATGTGAAGTTTAAAGAAAGCACTAACTGAACCAAGGGACAATCAGAGCATCCAGGCCACCAGAAAGATGATGAATATTACCAACTATCCCCCAGGCAAACAAGCAGCAGTATTCAGATTCCACACAGGACGCAACGAGCTGAAATACCACACGTTTAATAAACTAAAGAAAGACGACACTGGTGAATGTTACTGTGAAATTGATAATATCAAAGTTTAACATGTACTGCAAAGTGTACATTATATGTAGAACAGAGAAACCTATTTTGGCCTACACCCGCTCCGTTAGAAGACATTCTATGGAGATGACAAGCTCACGCTTGTTTTTTATAAACATATATTCAAGTTGACATCTGAAGGTGTAAGAAGAAGAAGAATGAGGAGGAGGAGGAGGAGGAGGAGGAGGAGAAGCAGAGGTAGAAGAAGATAAAAGAAGAAATACTCTTATCTCATCATAAAATGATTGACACATGCCTGGGGTCACTGACATTAAGATGAGTGTCCTTGATAGCGATGCGACAATATAAACAAGTTCACGGGGTGAAAGGGCATTCCCCGGAAAGGAAAAATAAGAAGATAAACGGGGAAGGTTGTGGGGCAGAAGGCTGCAAAGAAAGGTTAAGAAGACAGTGAAAAACATTGACGGGGACAGTTGAGTTGTGGAACCCGACAGGGGAGGTCGGCAGTCTGGGAAATGGAATGATAGCGGAGGCTAGCAAGAGAACTCCACCCTGTGATTTTCAGTGATAGGGAGTTGAAGTAGGGATCCTGAAAGGGTCGGATGGACAGTTGAGTTTTGGAGACCGGACAGTGAGGTCGGCGGTCGGAAAAGGGTTGAATAGTGACGGAGTTAGGTAGAGAACTCCGCACTGTGGTTTTCCAGGGATAGTGAGTTGAATTCGAGACCCAGAGTGGGTTGGATCGAGTGAATTCGGGCCTGGAGAGAGGCTAGTATACCCGTCGTGTTGGATGAGATTAAGTAGGCCTTGAGAGGCAGTGTTCTTTGAGTTTTAAGTTGTGATGAAGATATATTCTGAGAGAATTATTATTCCTGTATTTATATGTTGTGTGTCCGTGTTCATTCACAATTAAAGGATATTATGTGCGCAAACGTACTCTTGTTTACTGACTCGTGGATGTGTGCTGTAGTGGTGACTTGTGGTGTAAGACAGGTGGCTAGCTCAGCTTCCACTCTGCAGTAATATAGAAGGAGCACTATAATCTAGACAACGACCAATCTTAGTTTGGTACAAAAGAGTTTGTGTCAATGATAAAAAATGATGAGTTCCTGGTCTTTCTTTGAGGAATCTGTCTTCCTTTTCTTTCTTTTTTTCCCCACTCACTTGCTTTTGAGCTCATGCGTAGCCCATACACATGCAACCACTTCTAATCCACTGGACTGATTTTTGCATGTAGATTAGATTTCCCTATGATCAATGTCCCTTGCCATCAGGAGAACCCACTCTGATTTCGGAGGTAATCTTCCTTCTGAAGCACTTGGATGTTAGTTTTCTGAGTTGTAAATGAGACTTTTAGCATTGTATGAAAACACAGTGTCCTTAGCTTCTAGTTTCTATTTCATGCTGGTATTCAGACCGTCATATAGTAGGATGAGCAGTATGCAACATTCTAAAACTCATTTTCTTTGTTTCCATGTGCAGGGATATGTTACACAGAATATTCTTAAGCAGATGGAAAGATACTGATTCTAATCTAAGAAGAAGAGATACTGATTCTAATCTAAGAAGAAGAGATACTGATTATAATCTAAGACGTAGAGAAACTGATTCTAATCTAAGACGTAGAGAAACTGATTCTAATCTAAGACGTATAGATGCTGATTCTAATCTTTTTTTCTGGTCCCCAATATGTTGGATAGGCATTTGAACAGTTAAGGCCTCTGGAGTGTTTATGTTTGTGGCTACAGTTTGCATACACATTTTCCCCATGTTGGACTGGTAGTGCATGGTTCCATCACCCTGCTACTGAGTTGAGTGCATGGTACAACATTGAGAGCTGTGAATTTCATGTGGAATGCTTTTACATCTGTCCATGGTTGTTTTTAGTGTGAACTGCATGTTTGGAATGATGGCGGCCGGCCTGTCGCTGAACTGACTGGATTGCCTTATGCAGTAATGTGTGGCTGTTGGTTTTCTAGTTACTGCCGCTTCCATCAATGATGAACTGTATTTTTCGTGGAAGACTTTTGTGTTGGCATTCTGGCAGCAGCATTATGCATAGTAAACCTGTGCAGGCTGTTGGTTTGTTGAGACTCCTATCTGTTCCGCTTTTCACATGGGGAGTGAGGAGCATTTTGTGTTATAGTCACTGGTACAGGAACAGAGCATAACGAGGACTCATTGCCATGAAGTTGTAACTGAGACTAATGACTAATAATTCCTCATTTTGTCTTTTGTCCCTCATAGGCCCTCGCCTGCTGTTCCCTCCATGTTCATCATCTCATCTTATCTTGTACCTTCCGGTGTCAAGGTGAAGCATAAACAGTGGGAGAATGCCCATTTATGGCCTTCATGTATCTAGATTTCCTTGAACTGAGATTCCCTCCATTTTCTCTGCATATCATTCACCTCAGTCTCTAATTCTTTTCTCCATGTGTATTTAGATCTCTCTCTCTCTCTCTCTCTCTCTCTCTCTCTCTATTTCTTTTGTATCGTGGGAGCCAGAAAGAAGACTTTCCAGTTATACTATTAACATTTTCTCAATATATATTCTATCAAGTACCAGCATCTTTCCTTGCTTCATGATTCAGTAGAATGTGTTTAGTTCTCTCTGTATGTTCCATATGCATGATTCTGTTATACTATTTTAATCCTCCTATTCTGCACAGGATTCAGTTAATAAATCTCTAGTTTATTAGTAATTGTTGTAATCATTCACCATGTTTATGATCCATGCAGTTGAATTGATAAGTTAAATATGTTAACTGATTCAGTGCCAATTGTGGCGTCTCTTTTTGGACAGAAGAATGATATATTACCATACTAGGGGATGGTATTTGTTATGTTTCATGATATCTTCTGCAATATCAATGCTCAGTGAACGGAAATTTACATTACAATACTTGTTCATTTGATTGTGTATCATTTGTGGCCCAAACCTACCATTTGTTTGGCACTGAATCAGTCAAGTCTGGTACTAGATTTAATTTCTTTTCACTTCCACAAATGTTCTAGCACTATAAAAGCTCCTCTTGCTTTTTGTGTTATTAATTTAATATCTTTCTCTTCTCTATTCCCCCATCTTTGTCTACATTGCTATCATATCTATTAATAGGTGCATGATTTCATCTCTTGAAGTCAGTGTTTGCCAAGGGAGATCAGGGTATCATTTTCTTGATTTATTCTCATTGTTTTTACCTTTCCCCAATGAACTTTTAGACTTAATTGATGGGACATCCTCTTAAGTGTTTTCCATTTATCTTGCATCTGATTTCGCGTATAGTAATTATATTTCAGTTTGGTTTATACAGAAAATGTTGGTCTCATATGATAATTCACTGAAAAGTTTTGAAAATGTTAGAAAAGTACCTACTTCGATGCATTTTCTTTGACCACAGGAGACTTTAGTTCAGACATTGTTGACGTAAAATCTGAAGAAGCCGGAGAGGAATGTGATTTTCGGAATGTTTTGATAGTGAAGTCAACTCAAAACCAATTCAATTTAATTTGCATTAAAATCACAACACTACACTGAACAATTATTAGGATGGTTGCAGTATTAGTAGCTCCTTAAGTATCCCAATTACAAAGCTAGCAGGATGCAGTAAACGTTTCAAATCTAAGAAATTAACCAGATTAGGGATGGTCTAGCTAGCAGTTTAGCGAAACGTCCTGTTTCTGCCCGTAAATCAAGGAAACACCAGAAGTGTTTGTTTGTGTTTACCCAGAATTAGCCAGGGGACACCACTGTCACAGAGAGAAAGGGGAGATAAAGCGGTGAAACACTAGGTCGACACGAACGACTTGGGATTAACTCATTGACAATACTGCAACTATTTATGAGTCTGGGCTGGGTTAATGTTTGAAGTACACTTATTTAGGTACTTTTGCCTTTATTCACCCCAAACAAACGGAATCCCAGGGTATGACGTCACATCCAGGGGTTCCCTGTGTTGCGCCGTCATAGCTCGGTGCGCAATTTTATCGGTGTGCAACAGTTGCTCTCGGCGACATCCCCCGCCGCCCCAACTGTAACTGGCCAAATGAAATGCTTGTCAACTCTTGAGACCAGCAGTATACGAAAAGAATGATGATGATCTGTCTGTACAGGAGACGCGAGGGCCTTGCAGCCATGTGCGCCTTGTCTCAGCGGGAGGATGTCCTGCCGACATACATGGTGAATGTCGTAGTCGTCGTCGGCATCTCCCATCTGTCCTGACGCTCAGTCAGCGATAGCACCATGATGACATGATTATGAGAACAGCGTCTAGCAGAATGTTAGATGCCATGATGCTGCTGCAGAAAAGGCAACGCTACTCTGGCTTGTCGTGGACAGCTGCTGCTGCTGCCAGTTCCAGAAAACTCACGATGACACACACACACACACACACACACACACACACACACACACACAGAAACGGTTGCCAAAGCCCAAAGAAACACTGTGGGGGAAATTGAAACGCACCGACACGAACTGTACTCGAACACAGAGGAGATCACCGTCAGTGCTAAATATAGCTGGTGACCCTAAATATAGCTGGTGACATTTGTTTGGGGTGAATTAAGGCAAAAGTACCCTTATTTAAACTAGTCTGCTTAATTTGTTAAGTTAGATGTTAGAAACAATAATGTTTTAAAATACACGATAAACATGCTCGAGTCCGGTAGTTTTTCTTCTACTGCTGCGATCAACGTTACGGTTTCCTATGCCTAGTACATATAATAATCATATATATATAATAATGTATGGATTTGTGGAAGGAAAGGGCACAAACAATGCAATTTATACATTACGGACACTAATAGAAAGGTCAATAGAGAAACAGAGAGACATATATTTGTGCTTCATAGATTATACTAAGGCATTTGATAAAGTAAAACATGATGAACTGATTAAAATGTTGGAAGATATCAACATTGATGGAAAAGATTTAAGAATAATAAAGAATGTTTATTGGAACCAAGTAGCAGCAATTAAAATGGGAAATAAAGAGGGTAGTTACGAACAGATAAAGCTAGGAGTACGACAAGGGTGTGTCTTGTCACCAGATCTTTTCTCCCCGTGTAGCGAAGTAATAATGAGAGAGATAAAAGAGATGCCAGGAATACTAGTTGGAGGTTATAATATAAATAATATACGCTATGCAGATGACACAGTATTGGTGGCGGATAATTCAACAGACCTACAACAATTATTAGACGTTGTAGTAACAGTGAGTGCAAGGAAAGGACTCCCCTTGAATATCAAGAAAACAGTAACAATGGTAATCAGCATGTGAGAAAGCTGAAACATTATGTTGCATGTCCGCCTCTGAGTTGGCGTATAGAGCGCAATCATCAGCAAACAGGAGCTCTCTGACGATGTCGCCGTCAATTTTGGTTTTAGCAAAACATACTAACATCGACTAACTAAGTAAGGGACATAACAACATAAGTTATTGCAAGGGAAATAACTTGAAATGTAATATATTTATTATGTGATATAAAGAATTGTAGTAACTGTCTCACATTTTTATATACGTGTTCTTAAATCCCATAAAGGTCATAGGTAATTTTATAAGAGATTTGAAACATTTTTAGAAATTTTATAAACAATATGGCTATACTCTATAAGTGTGAAAATTTTATAACCCATGTTTCTACTTTCTCTTGACATTCCATGATTTATTTGTTATCTTTTAATGCAATGTCACTGAATCACATACACATAGACTTATATGTAATTTTTGTCAGGACTTTTTATAAAGGCCAATAATCGTTTGGTAATCAGCAGTGTTGCCATCACCCTCTGATGAAAAAGCACCAAAATCGACTCTAAAAAACACCAAAATTTTTTAGGAAGCACCAAAAAAAAAAAAAAAATCACCAACTGTTTTTATTACAAATGTAACAAGGTAGCACAGTATAATTTATTATTATCACTTCATATTACAATGAAGTTTATTCCAGATCCGTCAAATCCCAATCAGAACTACTTTCGAGCCAAAAAATCACCAAATTGCAATACTATTTTTGGGGAATTCACTAAAACAAGCACTGGCGGTATTCATTCAAAATGTTATAAAGTAGCACATTATAATTTATTATTATCACTGAATATTAGAATGAAGTTTATTCCCTATCTGCCAAATCCCAGTCAAACAACTCCTCTTCAGTTTCTGTAGCTATTTCCTGCTGTGTTTGCTCCTGCGATGATGAGGATGAGGAGGATGATTGAAAGAAACATGTATATGCCTCCTGTGATGCAATTTTTCGCAGAATATTCTTAGGTAGTTTATAATCATGACAGCATTTGCCATATCTTTTCATTCCATATCTAAAAGTCAAAACAGCTGTCAAACTCTTGATGATCAGTCTGTTCCGCAATTTTGATTTTATAACTCCAATCTGACTGAAAATACGCTCCACGTCCGCATTAGAATGAGGTAAAATGAGCACAGTTAAAGCTAAATCTGTAAGATCTTGGAAAGGATTTTCACCGGTGGCATCCCTGCATGAGGCTATTTCTGCCCACAGTCCAAGTGTGTCAGAGGTCTGTGTCCACTGCATATGATGAAGTTTTCTCCAATGGAAATCGATGCGGGTGAGAGTAGCTGCATCTTCTACAAACATTTTAGCAAGATCCAATATGCAGGGCTTCATTGGCTGTAGACATTCACTTCCACTAAGACATGACATAGACTGCAACACTCGAACGTTATCGGGTGTACGTAAACGCAGCTATGTCAATAGCTCTATTAAAAACTGAATGCACCTTCCACTAATTTCTTTCTCATCAGGAAACTTGTAGAACAATCTTCAGCGGATGTTGTCCATCATTTATTGAAGCAAAAAGCTCCCTGTACTTTGCTTGATGAAGACTTGAGTGAGAAAACCAGTTATATGTTTCTCTAATCATGAACTCTATGTTCCTGGGCAGACAAGCAGCTGCAGCCTGTGACACTGCCAGCTGAAGGGAATGGCATACACACCTAATTAGTACCAGATGAGGAACTTCGGATTTTAATTTTGTATATACTCCATTGTTTACACCTGTCATGACAGACGCATTGTCAGTGCCGCGTGCAACTAGTCTTTGTAACTCAAGTCCATTCTTGTTTAAACAACCTTTTAACGCATTGCATATTGCCTGTGCGTTGCAGTCGCTCAGTTCAACATAATCTAAGTAAGTAACCACAAACTGCTTTCTTGTCTCTGAATAGTACCTAATAGCTACTCCAAGTAGCTTAGTTTCAGAAATGTCATTGCTCTCATCAATCAATAAGCTGTATTTACTTTTGCCAATATAAGGTGTCAAGTCTGTTGTGAAATATGGTGCAAATACATTTGAAATAACTGCTCTGCACTTAGTTCTCCTAGATTTAAAGTTCTTGCAACCTTTGCTGTCACCAAAGTGTACCTTGCAGAGTTCACTTAAATGGTCAACAACGCGAAGCGAACAATGGCCAGCTATGAACAAAGACATGCATCCTTCTGTTTCTTTGACATCATCTTTCAGTTTGTCAAATGCAATTGTTGTTTGCCTTTGTGTACTGAATGGTTGTTCGGCTTTCTGATGTTTCGTTGTATTCTTGTGCCTCTCAATATCATTTAACCTGGCTGCAACTGAACATCTGCAATATTTGCAAAAACACTTAGTATTATCAGTTATCAGTTATCAGTTATCAGTTGGGGTATTTTCGTTGCACTCCGGACATGTCCATAGGTGATCAGATCCTCCCCCCAGCATATGCATCTTATTTTATATAAAACTTAGTATTATCCCCTTCTACTTTTAACAACCATTTTTGAAATCTCGTGTCACTGAGCCACTGTTCTCCGAAATGTTGACAATATTTCTTACTCATGGTGAAACACAAATAAGCTGAAATGAAAGGATAATGTAGACACCACACAATTATGAACTCGATTACAAGCTAATGTATTGACGTTTGGACTTGTCTGCAAGATGTCGTTCGCTTTCAGCTAAATCGTATTAAAGGGAGTTAAATTAGTTGAATATTGTGCGGTAACGTACTAAGACTGTTTTACTCCCTCGCTTCAGTTTAAATTCGGCTTTTTATTGTTCCCAAAATCATTTAAAAGTATTTTAACCTACCCCAAAAAAGCACCAAAAAATTTTGTGAAGCACCAAATTCGCGCGGCCGCTCTAAAAGCAAATTTTTCGCACTAAATGACTTGAAAAAGCACTGCATTTAGTGCGAAAAGCACTAAAATGGCAACACTGGTTGCCAGACGTCCGGCAAAGAGAGGACATGTCCTCTTTTTTAGCCTCGTGTCCTCCGTCCGGCAGGCAAAGCTAAAAACGTTTAAAATGTACGGCTTTTAAAATATTTTATGTTATCATTTTGTATTTATTATTGTTACAACTTACAATGTATCTACACTCTACCGTGTGTTTACATTCTTTATTAAAACCCATTGCTTAATAATATTTATTTAATTTTCTTGTTAATACCAAATGTGAAACACCAATTATTTGTACAATTTGAATCTAATGTTGCTCTATTCGGCAACACTAACAATGCTGTAGTCTCTATGGTCAAAATATTAATGTTAGGTTGGTGTATGAAGCATGCATTAGTTACGTAGAAAAGTGGTTGAAACCTCTTGATGAATTTCAGTGTTTGGTTGGATGTACTTAAATAAAATCAAAGACTGCACATTTGATGACCTTTTGACAAGCATATTGTACTTGAAAGAGAAGGGTGTTGTTGTGGATGATGTGCAATTATTTGACCAATACTGCAATCTTAAATCATTTGTGCAAAACAAGAATGAACAGTTGTTTAAAAGACTCTTGCATGAACAGTGGAGTTTATTTTTCCAAAGTTGCCCAAATGCATGTTGCTTTTCCGAGTTACTTAAAATTTGTGAAGTATTCTTCTGTATCCCTGGACACAATGGCAATGTGGAAAGAGTGTTCTCCTTGATTAATGCTCGATGGACAAAGGAAAGGAACAGACTCTTACTCAACTCTGTAAAGGACATCATTCTCACAAAGTACAATTTGAAGAATCTTACCTGTGAACAATTTTATGCATATGTGATTGCTAACGAGGATCTTCTACGAAAAGTTGGCTCCTCCGAGAAATATGTTGCGTAATTAATAAAGATTATAAGGTAATAATTTACAATCTGCTGTTTAAATAATGTCTTTTTAGCATTTTGAAAAAGGTCTCCATTTAATTGGTATTTATTTTTTAACATGATTGTTTCTTGGTCGATTCAGTAACAGTAAGATAAACTTATTGGCAGCTATTGTAATAAAATTGTACTGATTGTGGGTTTAATCTGGAACGATTTAAATGAAATATTCAATATGTCCTCCTTTGTCCTCCTATTTGTCTTATGTCCTCCTTTGTCCTCCTTTTTGTCTTATTATGTCCTCCTTTTGGTACCCACGTATCTGCCAACCCTAGGTGCATAGCATCTATTTTTTTTCCCGTCATCCCAGCCATTACCACCTATGGACAGCAATCACCTTCAAATTAATATCCTGTGAGGGTAAAATCGTAGGCTACTGCAATTTGCGGCTGACTCAGTCGCATAACAGATTTAGTACCTAACAAAAATCAGGTGTTGACAGAACAAAAATGAATGAAGGAAAATGGGAAGTAGTGGTGTCTCACAGTTATGACTTACAAGCTGTTTATATGGTAGCAGACATGTTGTGTTTTATATCAAATTAAAACGTGGGAGGGCTTAAACTACGTATGCAAGCCAATGGCAGATAAGGAAAGTCGCTTAAGACGATTAATCATCCCATGGCATTTAATCAGTTAATCTGCGTCAGGATTGACCCTAATATAACTTCTCTTTGAGGTTGAACGGGGTATAGGTAATGGTATAATGGAAATAGAAACAGAAGCACCCATTGCAGTGTTTAGATGTCCGCTTGCTAGTCCCGTGTCACTGAGGCCAACATTTTCCGACCTCGACAGTTGAGGTTTCTGTTCCCATACGCAGATTGCCTTCCCGGTAGTAATCACGTGGTACAATAATGCTACATTTAGTTGCAATCAACCCCAATATTTATTAGAGGTTTATGATTTACTATCCAATATTTATGTTTAGTAGTTTGTCATTGCCGGCTTCCTGGCTTAGAGGTTAGCGACTTTTCTCCGTAATCTCGTATACTCTCGTAAGTAACGTGATGACGGTGAGAATCAGCAGTGGTTCGAATCGGGTCGGTAACTTACGGGGTATGTGAGCCGGCCGCTCAGAAAGCAATGGCAAACTACTGAGCGTAATCTTGCCAAGAAATCAACTTACAGCTGAAAGATGCTGATGTTGACAGCGATGTCCTGTAAAGGATATGCAAAACATTTTTTAGTTTGTCATTATTTTCTGAACGACCGACTCTCATTTCGTCGAAATCAGCGCAACGAGATCTGTTCCAGATGGCCTGCGGCTAGTTTCGAACCCTCAGCCAGGTATTTTGGGTAATTGTAAAACTAACCACTAAGCTATAGACACTGACACAATAATAATGGCTTAATGCATAACCTGTTTAGAGTTGTGACGATGTAAGACTAAGAGTCTATGAGTACATCAACGAAACAATAAGTGGAATTAGTAGCACCGCAAGAACACAACCACAAGAAACAACATGAACGTTTCGACGTGAGCCCTCGTCGGCATAGAGACAAGTGTCATCGTAGTAATACAAGCTACGAGATACGCATCGGTCGTGCAAGCCTAGCCACGCTGACGGTCAACGTCTGATGGTTGTCTGTGTGCTGATGAAAGCTCAAGCCGAAACTCCATTCTGTCACTGGGGGTTGTGTTCTTGTAAGGCTGACAAATTTATACTTCTCCTTTTCGCTGATTTTCTCATTAGATTTTTTTACAGCTTCATAACAGTTCCGCCAATTCAATTTCTCGAATCGCCAAATAACTTGTAACCCAACCCTACTCCCTGCCTACAATTGCGAACGCGCGTGCCTGCATACACACAGACACACACCCGCAAGAATTAAAATTGTTTTATCCCCACAGACAGTAATTATAACGTAATGTTTAACCCAATTTATAATGCAATGGTTGTTCCTGATTTTTGACCAACTATTTTTACACTTGGCGTCTAAGTGCGTGTTAATGCCAAGCTTGTATTATCCCAGATCAGGGTTACGTTAAGCCATGGAAGCAGGTGGTGGATGGAGTGTGAGAGCAGCCGACAGATTGTTGTTGGTTATGGTCTTGCACTCTGCGGCGATAGGCAGATGATCTCGTCAGTAGAGACAATGGCTATGGCCACCGACTAGTACAGTCACTGCCCAGAAGGAAAGCAATGGCAAACTACCTTCTGCAAAACTTGCCAAGAAACCATAACAATCATGAAAGAAAACATAATAAGAAAGAGATCTGGTGGCGAGACCCCCAGGCCAGGCAGATCAGATAACACTGGGGAAGAGTGTGACACAGGGACCAGTACTAGTAATCGTGATGACGGAGTTAATCCTGACTGTGTTACCAAGGAAATCCCCTGTGTCAGACTAAGAAACAGAGTGAGAATAGCAACGTGGAATTGAGAAGTTTGTATGAGGGAAAGCTTAAAGTAGTGTGTGATGAGATTGAGAGGTTAAACATTCACATTTTAGGAATTAGTGAACATCGCTGGAGCGGCAAGGGACATTTTTCAACTGAAAATGGAAGTATTTTCATTTATTCTGGTAGAGATGTCGGAGGCCAGGGTGGAGTGGCATTTTGTTTAGATAAGACAACTGCAAAAGCTTTAATGGGATATAATCCAGTTAGTGATAGAATCCTCACTATTAAATTTAAAGGCCGTCCAAAAAACACAACTCTCATACAGAGAGGAGGACGAAATTGAAGATTTTTACAACACACTACAAGACACATTAAATAAGATTGGTCATAATGATATAGCAATAATAATGGGAGATTTCAATGCAAGAGTAGGTGCAGGAAGAGCTGAAAATGAGAGACACGTTTTAGGAAAATTTGGATTAAGAAATAGAAATGATGCAGGTGACAAATTAATTGAATTTTGCACAGAAAATGAGTTAACGATAGCCAACACGCTTTTTAAACAACATCCAAGAAGACTCTTCACATGGAAGTCTCCAGACAGTTTTACCAAAAATCAGATAGATTATATTTTAATACAAAGAAGATGGAGATCAAGCATAACATCTGCAAAAACCCTACGAAGTGCAGACTGTGATACAGATAATCAGTTATTAGAAGCAGATCTGAAATTAAAACTCAAAAAGCTTACCCGAGGACCAAGGCCACTTCGTTTTGATCTCACAAAAATACCAGATGCATACAACATAGAAGTTAGGAATCGCTTTGGGGTCTTGATGTTTGTCCAAGAAGAAATGACACCTGATGAACTGGCAGTACAAGCTACAAATATCTTGATAACTGCAGCCAAAGATTTAATTCCGACCAAGAAAAAGCAACTTAAGCCATGGATTACATCAGACATCAGAATTAATAAAACAACGAAGGGAGCTGAAACAGAAAGGAGATGAATCCGATAACAGTAGGATGAAGTATAAATCTTTAACTCGAGAAATAAGAAAGAATACAAGAAAGGACAAAAATCAATATATACAAGATTGCTGTACCAGAATAGAGCAATATCATAAGACTGGAAGAGATTTATGAAGTGTTCAAAGAAATGAAGTTATTGACAAGAAATGTTCAACCTCAATTGAATGTTATCTGTGACAAGATGGGAAATACCTTAACAAAATCTAGACAAATTCTAGAAAGATAGCAGGAGTACTGCAGTGGAATGTATGATATGAGTGACAGTGAGCTTGCTTGCTTGCTTGTGTTCGTTGGGTTGAGCTCCAACGCGAAGTCCTGTATGTCGGATGAAGGCATCCTGTTGTCCAACATCAGCGTGATGTCATACAGGACCTGAGTTTTGCGTGAGTATCCGTTGTCCCATGTCTGGCTTATTGGTGTGCAGACTGGTGGTTCCTCGCCGTGCAGGCAGACACTCTCCGTCTTCGGAGGAAGTGACAGTGAGGATATGAATGAGATACATGAGCCAATAACAGCAGAGACAGAACCTGAACCCTCATTAGATGAAATTGCTTGGGCTATAAAGAACCTGAAGAATGGTAAATCACCTGGATGTGATGAGATACCAGCTGGGTGGAGAAGAAAGCATACACATATATCATGCATTATGTACAAAGATTTGGAAATATGGTATATGGCCAAAAGATTGGAAGAGAACTATCTTCATTCCAATACCAAAAAAGGGCAACCTGAAATTATGCACCAACTATAGAACTGTTGCCCTGATCAGTCATGCAAGTAAAATTCTACTAAAAGTCATAATGCGAAGACTTCGTAAGAAAATGGAAGAAGAGATTAACGTGGTTCAAGCTGGATTTAGACAAGGAAGAGGAACAAGAGATCACATATTCAACATGCGTTTAATAATAGAGAAGTGCAGAGAATTTAATGTAAACCTATTCTCATGTTTTGTGGATTATTCAAAGGCATTTGATTGTGTACAGCATCAGAAACTTTCGGAAATCATGGGGAATATGGGCTTTCCATCACACGTAGTACAACTCATAAAAATGCTCTATCTAGACCAACAAGCAGCAGTTAGAATAGACGGTGAGACATCAGATTGATTTGACATCAAGCAAGGAGTCCGTCAGGGCTGCGTGCTGTCAGCCTATTTGTTTACCCTGTACGCCGAAAATATAATGAGAAATGTAAGAGATGATATAAATATCGGCGGTCATGACATACCAGAGATTCGATATACAGATGATACAGTGTTACTACCCACAACACAGAATGGCATAGAAAACCTAATAGCCTCAACCCAATTAATTAGTGAAAATCACAACTTATATCTTAACATTGCAAAAACAAAGATAACGCATACAGATAAAACTACTATGGAGAAAGAAATATACATTAATGGGGGAAAATTGGAGGTGGTGGAAAATTTTGAATATCTTGGGTCATTGATTACCAATAACGGTGACACAATTAAAGAATTTAAACGGCGACTATCCATTGCTCTTCAAAGACTAAAACAGATGAATAAATTATGGAGTGGGACAGACAGAACTACAAAAATTAGATTTTTAAGAGCATGCATCTTTCCCATTGCAATATACGCCTGTGAGACATGGACACTTACTAAACAAGCTGAACAGCGCATAAACGCCTTTGAATATAAATGTTATAGACGAGTTCTAAGAATATCTTGGGTAAAGAAAAGAACAAATGCATCCATACTTCAAGAGTTGAATATTGTGGAGGGTTGGCTATTAAAGACGATGAAACAAAGAAAATTGAATTATTTTGGTCACTTGAAACTTCACGACAGTTTAGAGAGAACAGTAATGGAAGGGTATATGCCTGGGAAGAGAGGAAGAGGAAGGCCAAAGAGAAGATAGGTGCAGGATGTGGCGGATGATCTCCAGATGGGTGTATCAGATGCGGGACATCTTGCTTGTGATCGAGAGGTTTTCCGGAAGGCTGTTGTGGGAGCCGGATGGTGGTTATGGCAGCGAGGTTCTGCAAAGGACATGTTAATGAATAAATGAATGTATTATCTTCGACATTCTGATCTTGGCCTTGGTTTTGATATGAGAAAAGCTAAGGTAAGTGGCATTTTTGGATGATTAGCGCGTGGCTAAAGTAAGGGAGATGTTGGAATGATTAGCGCGTGGCTAAGGTAGGGGAGATGTTGGAATGATTAGCGCGTGGCTAAAGCAAGGGAGATGTTGGAATGATTAGCGCGTGGCTACGGTAAGGGGAAATGTTGGAATGAATAGCGCGTGCCTAAAGTAGAGGAGATGTTGGAATGATTAGCGCGTGGCTCAATTAAGGGAGATGTTGGAATGATTAGCACGTGGCTAAAGTAAGGGAGATGTTTGAATGATTAGCGCGTGGCTAAAGTAAGAGAGATGTTGGAATGATTAGCGCGTGGCTAAAGTAGAGGAGATGTTGGAATGATTAGCACGTGACTACCGTAAGGGAGTTGTTGGAATGATTAGCGCGTGGCTACGGTAAGGGGAAATGTTGGAATGATTAGCACGTGGATAAAGTAAGGGATATGTTAGAATGATTAGCGCGTGGCTAAAGTAAGAGAGATTTTGGAATGATTAGCGCGTGGCTAAGGTAGAGGAGATGTTGGAATGATTAGCACTTGGCTAAAGTAAGGGAGAGTTTGGAATGATTAGCGCGTGGCTAAAGTAAGGGAGATGTTGGAATGATTAGCACGTGGCTAAAGTAAGGGAGATGTTGGAATGATTAGTGCGTGACTAAAGTAAGAGAGATGTTGGAATGATTAGCGCGTGGCTAAGGTAGAGGAGATGTAGGAATGATTAGCACGGGGCTAAGGTAGAGGAGATGTTGGAATGATTAGCGCGTGCCTAAGGTAGAGGAGATGTTGGAATGATTAGCGCGTGGCTAAATTAAGGGAGATGTTGGAATGATTAGCACATGGCTAAATTAAGGGAGATGTTGGAATGATTAGCGCGTGGCTAAGGTAGAGGAGATGTAGGAATGATTAGCACGTGGCTAAGGTAGAGGAGATGTTGGAATGATTAGCGCGTGCCTAAGGTAGAGGAGATGTTGGAATGATTAGCGCGTGGCTCAATTAAGGGAGATGTTGGAATGATTAGCACGTGGCTAAATTAAGGGAGATGTTGGAATGATTAGCACGTGGCTAAATTAAGGGAGATGTTGGAATGATTAGCACGTGGCTAAGGTAGAGGAGATGTTGGAATGATTAGCGCGTGGCTGTCAGAGTCTTGCGTAGAGCAAGATAAGTAGCTCGTTTTCTGGCAAGTGTGAAGCAATATCAAACTATCAAATCACACGAAGTGAATATCTGAAAGTATTATTCACAAGCTTTATTTACGCGCTGCATTTATTATCGCACAAACATCGCGCACTGACAATCCATAGCAATCATTACGGCATGAACAATATCACTACAATACATAATAATACATGCAAGCAATAAACATCTCACTTACAAGTCAAACTATTCAAGCGTTCGAACCAGTCTCCCACTGTCGTACAGGCTAGCTCTCAATGCAGATTCAAACACTCCTCGCATACCCATGCGACCTGTCCATTCAAACACCTAAACCCGTCTGCCAGTTCTGGCGTTCTACACGCTACACGCCAGTCGGCGCTCACGTCAGCTAGTGTGACCCCTGCAAGGTTCACGGGGTGTACTGCTGACCAGCGGTCGTTTAAGCTTCGCTCAATTGCTGTGCTTGGCTGCTTATCCGGGCGTCGTCGAAGACGTCGCGTTCTCTCTGCAGTGTTTAACATCACTCAGGGTTATTGTTATGTTGTCTGGCGTTGGTACAGACAACGCGTCGCAACCTCGGATGTGAGACCTTGACACTCTCCACACCCCTTTTTCATGAAAGGATTTCCTTTCATGTACAATATATATCTAGGTGTTATTAAACATGTCAAAGTCGAACATTAAATATATACAGGTGAATAGTAAACAATATGTATACACCAATTATGTTGCACTATGAAGTACAACAGTCAAGTACAATCTATTTCATGGGCATTACCTCGCTGTGACACAGCTAGTCCGGTAGGTATCGGCTAAACTGGCCCCTACCTCACAACCAAGAACAAAAATACTAAAATAATCAGGTCAAGCCGTGAGCATCTCCCTCTGAGATAGCTCCATCATCAGATCTCTGTTTAGAGTTTCTAATGAAGGTCAACAGTTTTGGCAATATACTGTCCATATCTAAACGACGTTACATTGACATGTTATTTATCAAGCACACATGTTAATGGTTACAATACATATTTACATATCACCAACAATTTAGAGTAATGTCCCCTTGTTATTATACAAAAAAATTTAGGAACAATAATTTATCGTCGTTTACAAGACATAAATTACAATTGCAAATGTATTTCTTAGTGTCATAATTTGATCCTTATTGACAAATGTGCACAAAATGTCACGTTTGTAAAGAAGCAATCAAGTTACGATGCTGAGATTACATCTTATAAAAATCGACATATACAATTCCGTATATGGACATATTTTAAATCACATTTTAATACAATTGTCATACATTTATAGACTTTTTAGCGTAGTCTGATAACTTTTAATACTCATATGCAAAAAATCGGAAGTATACAGCTGTACTATTACATGTGTTGTGGTGTCATTCATACAACGTCGGTCCGTTCTGGATGGATATTATATAAACGGAGTAGTAGTTGTTACTATCAGCTGTTGGATCGTCTCTTCCGCCTTCTGCTCGGATTGTACTGTCGCAGTCATCTTTCGTACCTTGTTAAAACGTCTTGGACACCTCGGTTTGGATACCTTCAGGATTACCTCACATTGTAGTGGCTTGGTAAATTCCTGGATCTTATAGTGTTGTCCAGTGACACTTCTCTGTAGTGTCTGGTTGTTACAATATTTATGTATTTACAATAATAATTACATTCTTTCTCATATCTCACAGTTATACAACACATTGGTTTACATAATACTGATTCCATTCTTTCCCATATCTCACAATTATACACGCATTCATTCGCATGATAATAATAAGAATCGCAATATGTACATAAGTTATATACTGTCAAAGACTCAGTTATATAGGAATGAAGACCACCCTGAAAGAGTGGTCTACCTCAAGTAGATGAGAGGTAACCCAGTGCCCCTACATGAGGGCAGGGTAGGTGTAGGTGTTAAATAGGAAGGGGAACTATCAAACAGTTCTCTCATGAGACACGGAGGTGTCAACCAGAGAGTAAGTACTCTGGTCACGGCGTAATCACGCCAGCGTGACAGATACAGAGAACTAGACTCAAGAGAGACCACTACTCCAAGCGTGCTGAATGATGCAGCACGCAGAAGCCGAAGTACGCACAAGGTCACTCCGCGTACCGTGTAATCAGCACGCGGGGAATTCCTCAGACGGGAGACAGACTTCGTAGTGAGCGCATCGCTTAGCGTCGATGCTTACTTCGTTAGCCGAGTAGATAGATTAGCAATAGGGTTAGGAAACGACTAGTGATAGGCAATTCTGTGCATTTATTCTTGTGTGATTTGTTAGCGACTGTTTGTTGTACATTGATGTGATGCAAAGAGCCAGTGGCAATAAAATGTGTAATCAATTCCTCTCGTACGACTAGCAAGTCTTTTTGTGTGGTGCGAGAGAAGTTATCCCGGAATGCCTGTGACATCGGTTGATGACAGGCTAGGATAAAGTGGTGTCAGAAGTGTAGCTTGGACAATTGTTCAAGCTAAAACACTCACCCACGGCTCTAAAATAATATTACGGCTAGATAATCACAGGGTTTAATTTAGGTTAGTGACAATGGCGTGTGCAGACAGAACAAAGTGCGAGCTGTGCCCATCGTGACCAAGTTATGTTTATTTATGCTTATTGAATTATTTTGTGCTTATGAACATGTTTTCTTCTGATTTGTAAGTATTATTATTATAGTTTTGTATCATTTATTTCTACAATTACTTATTTATTTACTACTATTTGTCAAATATGATTCACGGCGGAGCGATACACAAAAATGAGCCGAGAACAATATTGATTTTTCCAAGCTAAAAATAGCGCTGCGACGGTGACGTATCGCGACTGACAAACAGCTGCGTTACGCCATTTGCAATCGGCGACTGAGTGTTTACAAATCGCAAAGCGGCTGCTCGCCTGAATCGTTGACTTATATCAAATATTATTTGTTTATATTAGTTAGGTATTAAATATATTTATTCATTTGAACATTATTATTACCTTTATATTTATTTCAAAGCATTTATTTAATTATTTACATACGTTTTCTATTTCTTACCGTCGCGATGGCACTACTTTTGCTATGCAAATAAGACGCAGTCTGCACAACACTTCCATAAATTAAACAGCTAGAGTTAGGGAAGGCAGAAGACGTTAGAACGAAGACAGGACAGTGACATTTATTATTAATTAAAGCACATTGTATTGGCCTGGGGCATGTGATTGTACAAAATTGTCTAAAAGTATATATCGTTTACAAGTGGTTAATTGTTGATGCTCTTGTAAACCAGATGTAACAAGAGCTGTTTATGAGAATAACTCAAGCTGTTTGTCGAAGTACCGAACGATTGGACCTGAGTTGCCGAACGATTATACCTGATTCTCTGGAATGTTAAGATGAGTATACCCAAATGATTTTGCATGCAATATGATTAATAATGCATCTCTTTTTCAGCGTGTGATGTATTAGCATATTGTTTGTGATCTGTTTTTCAGATTGTAATCTAAGAATAATTTTTGGTACTCAGGGATTTAAAAACCTGACATAGCTAATATAAATAAGTGAGTAAATATTCAAGTGCCGATCAACTCCATCTAATTACCCAACAACATGGCAACTTTAGCTGATTTCATAAAAGCAGGCAAGGAATTAGAATACACAGGAAAGGACTTAGAGCAATATGCTGAAAAAAAATTTAAGGAAGCAAAAGATGCTGAGAGAGATGAACGTGTACGAGAAAGAGAACATGAGAAGGATATTAAGCAAAAACAATTAGAACATGATAAGGAGATTAAACAAAAAGAATTAGAATTAAAGCAAAAACAATTAGATCAGGAGAGAGAATTAAAGCAAAGAGAGATAGATGAGATGGCAAGAGTAAAAGAAAAACAAATACAAGTTGAATCAGAGACACAGTTAAAGATGAAAGGTATGGATGTAGATTCACACTTAGAGATCTCCGCTACAAAACTAAAAAGTCAGCAAGAAGAAAATAAATTTAATAAGTACAAAAACATTATTAAGCCATTCTGTAAAGAAGATTCCATATCAGCCTGGACAGAAAATGTCGAATACCAACTGAAATACCACCAAGTACCAATCGATATGTGGGCTATGATCTACATGAAGAACCTCAGTGGGGAGCCCCTTAAAGTGATAGAATCGATACCAACTGATCTTAGATCTAACTATCAGTACATCCACGATAGGATAATGCAACATTTCTTACTTGATGCCCCTGGGTATCAAGTACAGTTTTCCAATTTAAAACCTAAGCCAAGCGAGACCTTTATCGATTATGTCTCAAATGTCCAAAGCGTACTAAATAGATGGCTTAGTGCAGCAAAAATAGAAAAGGACTTTGAAAGACTTAAAAATTTAATAGCCATGGATAAAGTCATATCCACAATACCATCTCCTTTCGCTAAATTCCTGCAGCAGTCAGACATCGAGACTATAGAACAATTTGAAAAGAAAGGCTCTGCATATTTTTCCTCAAATAGAGATATTTTTAAGACATCAAATAGCGACTCTTAAATAGTTTCTTTTGTTAAGGACCAACCTAAAAGCTATCAGAGCAATAAAAAACCATTTCATAGAGTCGACAAGAAAGATAAAAAAAGTGTCGAAATGTGTCTATTGCCAACTTTTTCATGATACGTATTCTATGTGTGATAAATCACCAAACTATCCAACACATCTTGAGATGGTAATTAAGAAACAACAAAACAAAAGAACTGCATACAGGCGTGCAGTCAAATGCTTCTTCTGTTCAAGCTACGGGCATTATTCTAATAAGTGCCTGGGCCGCCAAAGAATAAAGGCCAACAATACAATTTTGATTGATACATCTTCTGATAGTGGGAGTGAGACTGAGTGTGAAGTCAAGAATGAATTACCTTTTAATCAATCTGAAGATGTGTGTTGTGTAAACGATATTTTATGCTTTGACAGTTGTGAGCGATGTCACCAATTTCATGCAGACGGAAAATTAGAATGTGGACACATTGTAACATCCTCCTTTGAGAATGCAAACGCAGCTGTAGCCTCCAGAGGCAATTTGATGTTTCACACTGCATTGGTCAATGATAAGCCATGCCGATGTTTGCTTGACAGTGGTAGCTCTATTATTGGGGTAAAAAAGGAACTGGTTGATCCAAAAGATTATACTGGTGACTCTGTAAAATGCCGTACTTTTTCTGGTAATATAGAAACCTATCCTCTGGCAAGAGGCCGGATAAACACACCATTCCTTTCTGGTACCTTTACTTGTGCAATACTAGACAACCCTTGTACTGAGTTAATTCTTGGGTGTCTACCCCAGCTAAGACACTGCACAGATGAAGAAATATCTGCATGGGAGGAGAAGAATAGACTCACTCCAGTGAACAATGCAGATATCCTCAATCACAATCCCGACAACAGTGCTACACCCATGATTCTTGAACCTGGTCAAGATGCATTGCTATTACTACCTGACAAACGTAATAATATGACAACTTCATGGCAAGGGCCTTTCAAGGTGATACAAAGACTTTCGGATGTCGATTATGAAATATCAATAAACGGACACTTAAAGATATTTCATATCAACATGGTGAAACCCTACTTTTCACGACAAGAGACAGAGTTAGAGACAGACGAACACAATGCACCCACACCTATGGATGAGACGACAGACGTACACAACGCAACTACACTAGTTAGCGAGACTGGCAAATCCGACGAGATGCATACACTTAGTGAGTTTACAGAAAACGCACTTAGTACCACAACCGTACTGAATCAGGTAGACGACGACGGAATGGAACTACCTGTTCCAATTGTAGACAAGACTGCTACATTAGATTGTATACGATTAGAAACGAGACTGACAGAAGAACAACGACGACAGATAATAGAACTAGTGACTGAATATAAGGACATATTTTCCGACATTCCAGGTAGGACGGACAGGATCGAGCACTCCATCCTTCTTTCGGACTCGAAGCCTATCAAATGCAGGCCGTACTCTATCGCACTTAGCTATAGAGAAAGTCTAAATAAGGAAATTCTTAATTTAGAAGCTAGTGGAATCATTCAAAAATCTACATCTGAGTACTCCTTTCCAATCGTCTTGGTCAAGAAAAAAGACTCCACAATTCGTCTTTGTGTGGACTATAGAAAACTCAACAATGTCACTAAGATCGACGCAGAACCAATTCCTTCCTGCGAAGATCTTATTCTGGATATGTCCACCTCCAAAATCTTCTCTAAATTAGACCTTACTAAGGGATATTGGCAGGTCCCTATGCAGACTCAATCTATCCATCTTACTGCATTCTCAACACCTCTAGGTCTTTACGAGTGGCGATTTCTTCCTTTCGGACTTCGTAATGCTCCTGCCACTTTCGTACGCTTAACTAGAGATTTACTACATGGAGTGACGAATACAGTGACATATATAGATGATATTTGTGTCCATACAGATGACTGGACAACACACTTACTGAAACTCAGACATGTCTTCGATAGGTTGCGACTCTTCGGTCTCACTGTCAAACCGAGCAAAGTCGAATTGGGCCTACAAGAAATTGATTTGTTTGGTCATGTCATTTCACAAGGACAACTGAAAACTGACAATAGAATTATTACTAAAATTATGAACCTGACCATGCCTACAACAAAAAAGCAGGTCAGGAGCCTTTTGGGTTTAGTAAATTATTATAGCAAGTTCATTCCGAACTTAGCTGAAATTACAAGTGTATTTTCAAATGTTTTAAAAGCATCAGTAAAATTAGATGTCAAAGATGCATTATTAATTTCTGCATTGTCAAAATTGAAAATCCTATTTAGTAATGTACCAATCCTCCGCTTGCCTAATCCTAGGCTCGTTTATTATCTTAGGACAGATGCCAGCAGGATTTCCATCGCTGCAGTACTAGGCCAGTTTTATGATGGCATCTTCCATCCCATTTGCTACGTGAGCCGCAAGATCACACCTGCTGAGTCCAGATATTCCATATCAGAGTTGGAAGCCCTAAGCGTCATCTATTCGGTGAGGAAGTTGCATCGATTTCTAGCGGGTAATCACTTCGTGGTCCAGACCGATAACTCCCCTATCACGGTCATACAAAGTGGGGTACATCGCAACGACCGCATATACAGGTGGTCATTGATATTACAGAATTATACTTTTAGTATAGAGCATATTAAGGGTAGGGACAACATTCTTGCTGATACCCTTAGTCGACCATCTGAGGTAGAAATACCTGATATTCCACATGAATAGGTAGTGTAATAAATGTTAAGTTAGTACACTTAAAATATCCTGTATAGAATATACTATTGAATACATAGACATCAGGATCAGGACTGTGTGCTAAGAACAGTGAACTACCATGTGTCCGTAGTCAGCAGAATAAGAACTGTGCTCCAAGGACAAGTTGATCACCGTGTGTACATAGACAGCTCGTTACTTACTATGCTCCATTTGTGCTCCGGTGAATCACCTGTGTTAATCACATGAGAACAGTGTCAGAACATTGTAAAATAACAGACACGAAGATACTTGTCTACGACACCAGCGGACTCGACGAGTGTAAGAATACCCATAAGACACAAGTATGACTGTGTACTGTAGTTAGTATACCCAGGATAATTGTGTATATATAAACTATGCCAACGAAAGCAATTTCTGTACGTTATGGCAACAACTAACCTGAGGTAAATAGACATCATGTATATATATATATATATATATTTATTGTGATATGTAATATAACGGTTTTAAGATAGTTGTAAATTATAGTTAGGTTAGTTACTTTAATAAAGAGTTAAATTAGATTTAGGGAATATAATAGATTTTTTTTTAGTTTAGATAAATCATTAATTTACCCACTTACTTAGCATAAAAGTATATTAGGATAGGACTATAAATTTATTAACAGCTAATTAAAGTCTAGGATAAAAAGTTTAGATAGCAACAGCACCATTTAGTTTAGATAGCAACAGCACCATTTAGTTTACATAGGAACAGTACCATTTAGTTCATTTCATTTCACTTGATTTCATTCCATCTTGATGAACACTTTAACAACCTCATCATTTAGGACAAAAAAATGAGGTTATATTTTATAGGATAAAAGGATTATACACATGAACATACATCATTTATACCATGTAGAATAAAAATATCCATCATATTTTTTTTTTTTCATTTAAACATTAAAACATTATAATTTTGTTACATTTCACATTTCCCATTTCAGAAAGGTACATAACTCATCTAACATCATTTTCATTTTTTTTAGATAGGTAGATTACTTCCCTTAAATTAGATTGATTGTGTACAACAAATTAGGATATAAATATTTATAGAAGTAGTAGTAGTATTTCAGGAGAATATAGTGTTTAATATCATCAGGGTACAAAATATCAACCCTATTTCATCCATGTAAATATTTTGTAAATACATGACTCGTGCAGTAATTTACGCACAGTCATGAAGCTCAACTCTTTTCAAACTGAGCCAAACTTGTACAGTGACACTTCAAGGTTTTTAAATAATTGTGAGAATAAAAGATGTGTGACAGAAGTGTGAAAGTGCGAGAAAATGGTAAATATACAAGGGAGAGTGAAGGCAGCCAGCGGATTTTTTCTGCCGCTCAGCGCGACTTTTTATTATTTGTCTGCGTCAAGCGTTTGCTTTCAATGTTGAAATGTGCTGTCTCAAATGTATTGTGTGAGTAAACCTTAGAGAAAGTATTTTAAGTCTCATAAGACGGAAACGTAGTCACGAATTAGTGTTATACACTTGTTTGTGGCCACACTTAACCGAATTATGGCACTTGAAAACTAACTTACAGACATAGGGATAGACAGACACACATATTAGAAGTTAAAATATGATTAGGTAGAATCAAACACGCAAACAACCAGGAAAACACACAGGTAAAGCACATACATTTTTTAGAACAAAGGGATATAACTCCGGGTCAGGGGACACAATAGACAACGAACCACTAACTTAACAGTGGAAGATAACTTTACACGCGGAAGCGAGATAGGTAAAGCCTGTCGCACACAACTTGTGCAAGGGTTGTTTAATATTATATGGGGGACTTGAAGCAATTCATGTGTTGACCCTAAGAAAGTCAACTTTGTATGGGTAGTGAGTTAATTTGCTATTTGAGGGCAGGTCTTATAAGACAATGGTCCGGTTCAGACAAACCTCTAGTTAATATAATATTGCGATTGAGAAGAGGGCTCACGCCAACCAGACAAGTTTGTGGCGATCACCAGTAGCCAAGTAAGGTGAGACTACATTGTGACAATAGTCAGTAGAAGTCTATTGAGTTACCCAGAACCAAGTTAGTCTTTGACAAAAATTAGATACACTAATTTTTTAGAAACCTCTTGCGTCACAACCATAAGTCAAAGTTTGTAACGCAACACAGGAGGGGAGGGTGTGTGTCAAAGACTCAGTTATATAGGAATGAAGACCACCCTGAAAGAGTGGTCTACCTCAAGTAGATGAGAGGTAACCCAGTGCCCCTACATGAGGGCAGGGTAGGTGTAGGTGGTAAATAGGAAGGGGAACTATCAAACAGTTCTCTCATGAGACACGGAGGTGTCAACCAGAGAGTAAGTACTCTGGTCACGGCGTAATCACGCCAGCGTGACAGATACAGAGAACTAGACTCAAGAGAGACCACTACTCCAAGCGTGCTGAATGATGCAGCACGCAGAAGCCGAAGTACGCACAAGGTCACTCAGCGTACCGTGTAATCAGCACGCGGAGAATTCCTCAGACGGGAGACAGACTTCGTAGTGAGCGCATCGCTTAGCGTCGATGCTTACTTCGTTAGCCGAGTAGATAGATTAGCAATAGGGTTAGGAAACGACTAGTGATAGGCAATTCTGTGCATTTATTCTTGTGTGATTTATTAGCGACTGTTTGTTGTACATTGATGTGATGCAAAGAGCCAGTGGCAATAAAATGTGTAATCAATTCCTCTCGTACGACTAGCAAGTCTTTTTGTGTGGTGCGAGAGAAGTTATCCCGGAATGCCTGTGACATCGGTTGATGACATATACATTGGGAGATACAATCTTCCCCATCACAATGGTGTACACAGCGTTACTGACACATTGTCACAATTGGCTGTGGTACTGAGCACTATCTACGTTGCAGTTTTATACACCCTCTGCACTGTGCTCTGGTGTTGACTGGGTATTAGGTTCGTCGTATGGACATCTCGACAAGAGATCTGCAAGACAGTTTTGTGAACCCTTTATATGGTTAATCTCATAGCTATAGTCCTGCAGAAGAAGGGACCATCTTGCCACCTTGCTGTTACTTGGCGTTCCTCTAGTAACAATTGTCAGCGGACTATTATCTGTTTCAATAATGAAATGTTTACCTAACAAAAACCTAGAAAGTTTACGTACCGAAAATACCATGGCAAGAGCCTCGAGTTCCGGTGTACTGTAATTTCGTTCGCTGGTGTTCAGTTTTCGAGAGACGTAGTACACTGGGTACAAGATTTGGTCGTGTTCTTGGAGAAGCACACCTCCAATGGCTACGGAGCTCGCATCACATCTTAATCTAAAAGTAATATTCAAATTTGGCAATTTCAGAATAGGTGATTTAGAAAAATATGAAAGAATTTTCGTAAATGCTGGCCTTAAACATTCACTGTTTACAATCACATTGGGGTGTTTATTTGTTAGTAGATCAGTGAAACATTTGGTCAATTCAGCAAAATGAGGAATAAACTGTCTATAATAGTTTAAAAGACCTAACACACTTCGCAACTGTTTCTTAGTTGTCGGAAGCGACAATTTCAAAATTCTGGACATGATGTTATCGTCAACTGATATAAAGCCATTTGAGATCTTATAGCCCAAAAATGAAATTTCCTGAAAGGCTATATCAACTTTGGAAGGTTTTACAGTCAGTCCATGATTTCTAATCCTGTCAAATGTCTGCTGTAGTGCTGTTATGTGCTCTGTCATGTCCTTTGTGTGTATGCAAATGTCGTCCATGTACCAAATGATGTTAACAATGTCTGTCAAAAGAATTCTTGTCATTCTGACGAAGGTAGCTGGTGCATTGACTAATCCGAAAGGTAGTTTACACCATTCGTATAAACCCCACGGTGTGGCAAATGCAGTCAGATGTATACTATCAGGATGTACAGCTATCTGCTAGCAGCCTTTTGTCATGTCAAGTTTAGTAAAATAACGTGAGTCAGATAGTTCAGTCAAGATGTCTTCACAGTTGCTCATCGGTTCTAAATCCAACTGTGTAATGCTGTTGAGTTTACGATAGTCCACACAAAGTCTAATAGTGTTGTCCTTTTTGCGTACTAAAACTATTGGTGAACAGAAATGAGATTGTGAACGTCGAATGATATTGTTTGCTTCTAAATCAATGATTTCTTGATGAAGTTTTTCCTTATAGTGTATTGGGATGGAATATGGTCTACACTTAATAGGAATGTCAGATGTCAAGATGATTTGGTGTTGCACTAAATCTGTCTGTCCTGGGCTGTCAGAAAAGATCGTCCTGTAGTCTTGTATCAGTTGTCTGCAACTGTCAGTCTGTGTCTGAGTCAGTTTAGGATTTACCTTAATGTCCTGTAAGTTGGTCGTCGTGTCAAGAACTGGTGTCGGTATCTCGTCAGTGTCGTTGTCGTCCGTCTGGTCCACTATGGAGGTGCTTGCTGCAGTCTCTACTTGTTCGTCTTGCCTGTGGTGATATGGTTTGAGCATGTTAATATGGAAAATTTTATGTTTGTCCCTAACTGCCATTTCGCAATCTACCGTCGAAATTTGTCGTAGCACTTTGAACGGTCCTTGCCATGAGTCAGTTAGGAGATGTCTATCACTTGGCAAAAGAAGAAGAACGTCCTGTCCTGGCGTCAGTGTAATAGTTCTATTTCCTCTGTTAGCATATTGTCGGTAAACAGCTCCTGATTTTTGGAGAGCTTCTTTAGCTAACATACATGATTTCATAATTCTATCACGCAATGATGTTACATGTTCATATGGTGAAATGGGTATAGACAAAGTTGTACTTTCAGTCAACATAGATTCATACAGAGATAATGGGCCGCGTGGTTGTGCACCATATAACATTTCGAATGGTGAGAACCCAGTGCTGGAATGGGGCACTTCCCTATATGCAAACAAAATTGCAGGCAGATAAGTATCCCAATCTTCGGGATGTTCTTGGGTTACCTTAGAGAGCATATGTTTCATATCGCCATTAATCTTTTCTACTATACAGGGTCGAATGTGGGTGGTATGGACTGTTGAAGCATTGTTTAACACCCAACATTTTGGTAAAGGCTTGTGTAGCCGAGGAAATAAACTGGCTACCCCGATCTGAAAGGATGGTATCAGGGAATCCTACCCTCGCAAAAATATGAAAGAACACTTCCATGATGTCTTTGGAAGTTATGTTCTTCATTGGAATCGCTTCTGGCCAACGAGTACATAGATCAATGAGTGTTACAATGTATCTATTACCTTTAGATGTTATATGGTTCAGAGGACCACCTATATCGACCGAGATCTTTTCAAACGGTCTACTAGCCAAATCAGTAACTTGCAATTCAGCTTGTGGGTGTTTACCCTTTTTGACAAGCTTTTGACAGATGTCACACGATCTGCAATACTGTTTGGTATCGTTGCAAAACTTTGGCCAATAAAATTGAGTAAGTAACCTTGCTCTAGTTTTAGCATACGCCATGTGTCCTGCAAAGGGTATGTCATGAGCTAGATTCAATGCTTGTTTGCGGTTTTCTAACGGTAGCACTGTTTGTTCGATAGTGCTGGAACCTTTGGTGTAATACCGTGTTAGAATTCCGTTCTTCAGAGAAAAGTACCATTGAGCATTCTTTGCTACTCTTGGCTTTTGGCCTACAAGTTTAAAATACTTTTGCAGAGATCGATCGGCTTTTTGAGATGTTATAAACGTCTCCCTAGTTGTCTCAGGAGATGTTACAACTGGACTTACTCGTTGTAAAGCCTCTGTCTGATCGATTCGATCTTGCATTTGTGCAGTAGATCTAGTTACTGCATTTACTACATTACAACGATCATTCTCATCACACATTGATGTTACATTCACACAATTACATGTATGTTCTGGCATAGCCAGGTTGGTATTTGTACATTCATTTACATCATGAATGGTGATTGGTGATGAAGGTGGTAATACATCATGAATGGTGATTGGTGATGAAGGTGAAATGGTAGTATCAATATTACAACTGACAGTTGATGTACTGCTGTCATGTGGTATGTCATTCACTTCAGGAAGGTTTCCAATGATAATATCGCAGCAAGGATTGGTTAATGCCGCGCATTTAACCTTTCCTGTAAGGAATGGTGTAGTTATATATGCCCATGCAAGTGGATATTTCTCTATGTTCCATGAGAATGTCCTGCATGTGACATATTTACCACTATATTGTGATGGTAAGATATAATCTCTCTTTACACCAATGAGAGTACTCCCGCTATCACGTAAAACTGTGGCAGCTCTACCATTAACATACCCCTGGTGGATGTTTAGTTTACCTTTGGAGTTTACTACAGAATTGGCCTCCTCACTGGTAACAGGTATAGAATGGCCGCATGTTAACACGCCATCCTCATGAAATTGATCACAAATGGTACATTTTTTCTTATGGAACACCTCAATGGAGTGTGCTGAGTTTACTGGGTGATCTTGTACACTTTCATCTTCTGACGAAGAACTGTCAAACATGGCTGCATTAGCCTTTTTGGTCATTGATTTGCCCTTACAATCTTTACGCCAGTGACCATAAGCTTTACAAAGATAACATTTGGTAACTTTTCTGTAGTTCTTCCTTTCTTTATCTTGCTTAGAAATGTAATTCTGCAAGTACCTAGTGTACTCAGGGTGTTGATCGCACATATCATTCTCATTGTGTTTATAATCGCAATATTTGCACTGATACAATTTCTCTGCAGCTTGTTTATAAGGTCTTTGTTTGGTATTTGACCCTGCCTGATATTTGCCATATGTAGCTGCTGCTACAAAGTCTGTGCTGGTCAGACTACTAGAGAAACAATGCTTATTGGCTGCAAAATAACCAGAGCCACGACTTTCAATCTGTTGAACACTTTCACACTGACATTCCAACAAAAATTTAGAAAAGGGGGGTGGGAGAGATGCGATAATCTTATCTCTCAACATAAGATCAACTAATTTGTCATAAATTCCATTTACTTTGGCTGCTGACAGCCATTTAGAAAAAATATTTTGAATTTCTGAGATGTAATCAGAGAACGTGTGTGTTGGCTTAGGAGACAACTTCCTAAACTGTTCTCTATAACCTGATTCATCTAGCAAAAAATGTGACATAATTTTTGCTTTAATGTAAAGATAATCTTCTTTCAGGTCATTTGGGATCGACTCTATGACTTTAAGAGGTTCCCCAGAAAGACTTCTTACATATACTATCCCCCATTCAGGTTTTGGAATTTTGTAATGATCCATAACAAATTCAAAATTTTGGGTGAATGCTGCTATGCAATCACCCGTGTTGTAACTTCTGATCAGACCTTGGTACTTTTTATGAGGTTGATCTTTGTCTGTTTCTCTATTCACTTTATCTTTAGAACATTCAGCTTTTAGCTGTTCAATTTTCAGTTGTGTTTCTTGCTCTTCTTTCTTAATTTGGGCTAAGATCTCAGCTTGCTTCACTACAGCTTCTGATTGTACTTGTTGAAGCTTTAAAGCAGCTTTTGATTGTGCTTGTTGAAGCTTTAGAGCAGCTTCTGATTGTGCTTGTTGAAGCTTTAAAGCAGTTTCTGATTCTTTTAGAGTAGCTTCTGATTGTGCTTTTGACGCCCTTTCGGCCGCTCTCTCATTCCGCTCAATAATCTGCTCTTGTTTCACAAGATATTCTGCATATTTGCTTTCACTCCATGTTCTCAATCCCTCACCAGACATATTCAATTTTAAACCAATTTCAATGAAATCGTTTAAAGAAGACATGATGAACAATAGGTATGATGGAATAAATATAAACAAAATTACTTATGATGTTAGTAAGTTACAAATATTTATAGCACAGTTAATGTCTAAAGCCAGACTAACGAAAGTATAAAGAGAGATG
Organism: Cepaea hortensis; assembly: GCA_963921405.1. Lineage (NCBI taxonomy): Eukaryota > Metazoa > Mollusca > Gastropoda > Stylommatophora > Helicidae > Cepaea > Cepaea hortensis. The sequence continues at coordinate 38,337,479 of OY992897.1, read as the reverse complement.
AAAAAAAAATTATACTCAAGTAATCCTTGGGTAATGTGCTGTTCAGTGGTGCTCGAAATCACACTGGAATGTCTTTCGGGTTGACGCACAAAAAATTTTGAAGTTCACCAGACTCAGGTAAAGTTGACACAAAAACCCTGTACTTTTTTGAACTAAACAAAATTAGAACGTTTGTAAATGTATGGTGTGTGTAATGTCACTGAAGTCTGTAAAGGTTTGTATGCTGTCAAGTATTATTGTTAGTCGTTACCACAATCAACAACTTTCACGCTCACACTAACTCTACTCAATGACATTCAAGGGCACGGCCGCCATTTTGGATTTTAGGTACAAAATTTGTTGAATTTAGTGATAAGTCTGAAGACGCCTCGGTTGGCTTCAAATAATATCTTCACACTTATAATTTAATTACATCAACTCTATTTAATTGTTACTTTACCTTACTATATGATTTGCGCACTTCTATCGGCATGTTCACATTCGCTTCAAACTCGGACAAAAAAAATTTACAAGTTCGCATTTGGTTCAAAACCCGGACGAAAACCACCACGTTCGCACTTGTCAGAGTCTTGCGTAGAGCAAGATAAGTAGCTCGTTTTCTGGCAGTGTGAAGCAATATCAAACTATCAAATCACACGAAGTGAATATCCGAAAGTATTATTCACAAGCTTTATTTACGCGCTGCATTTATTATCGCACAAACATCGCGCACTGACAATCCATAGCAATCATTACGGCATGAACTACAATACATAATAATACATGCAAGCAATAAACATCTCACTTACAAGTCAAACTATTCAAGCGTTCGAACCAGTCTCCCACTGTCGTACAGGCTAGCTCTCAATGCAGATTCAAACACTCCTCGCATACCCATGCGACCTGTCCATTCAAACACCTAAACCCGTCTGCCAGTTCTGGCGTTCTACACGCTACACGCCAGTCGGCGCTCACGTCAGCTAGTGTGACCCCTGCAAGGTTCACGGGGTGTACTGCTGACCAGCGGTCGTTTAAGCTTCGCTCAATTGCTGTGCTTGGCTGCTTATCCGGGCGTCGTCGAAGACGTCGCGTTCTCTCTGCAGTGTTTAACATCACTCAGGGTTGCGTGTTGTTATGTTGTCTGGCGTTGGTACAGACAACGCGTCGCAACCTCGGATGTGAGACCTTGACAGTGACTAAGGTAGAGGAGATGTTGGAATGATTAGCGCGTGGCTAAGGTAGAGGAGATGTTGGAATGATTAGCGTGTGGCTAAGATAGAGGAGATGTTTGAATGATTAGCGCGTGGCTAAATTAAGGGAGATGTTGGAATGATTAACGCGTGGCTAAGGTAGGGGAGATGTTGTTAGAATGATTAGCGCGTGGCTAAGGTAGGGGAGATGTTGTAATGATTAGCACGTGACTAAGGTAAGGGAGATATTGGAATGATTAGCTCGTGTCTAAGGTAGAGGAGATTAAACAAGAATATTCACAAGTGGAATCTCACATGTGGTTTTACTCTCGGCAACACGCAACTCTCACCAAAACAAACACACACACACACGCACGCACACACGCGCGCGCGCACACACACTCACACACATACCCACCCATCATCTTTCATTACAAAATATAATGGCATATCATAGATCTCACACTGTCTCTCAACGCTCACGTCCCAACTCAAGCACAGTTCATTTCATAACTCAGTCGCGCCATCAATCCTACTGTCATATCACAACGCTCACTAAACACAACCACTGCCCTATGTCTGTTCGTCTCGAAGTCCTAAACCCGTCTGACCAAAACAGGTACGTTTGGCCAGTTCACGGCTGCTCACAGTCCGTGAGTCCCGTGTGGTTCGGTGTGGTGCTGTGACCACGGGGTCTTAGCCTGTTTACAGGGCTACCCACACTCTGTGACCTGACCCTGCTCCGTATGCAGGACGCCTGGCTACCTGCCCTGTTATCCTGCAGTGACCTGTCTCCTGTCTATCACTCACTGTTCAGGGTATTGAGTACCTGACAGTAGGAATGATTAGCGCGTGGCTAAGGTAGAGGAGATGTAGGAATGATTAGCGCGTGGTTAAGGTAGGGGAGATGTAGGAATGATTAGCGCGTGGTTAAGGTGGGGGAGATGTTGGTATGATTAGCGCGTGGTTAAGGTGGGGGAGATGTAGGAATGATTAGCGCGTGGCTAAGATAGAGGAGATGTAGGAATGATTAGCGCGTGGCTAAGATAGGGGAGATGTAGGAATGATTAGCGCGTGGCTAAGATAGAGGAGATGTAGGAATGATTAGCGTGTGGCTAAGGCCAGGGAGATGTTGGAATGATTAGCGCGTGGCTAAGGAAGGGGAGATGTAGGAATGATTAGCGCGTGGTTAAAGTATGGGAGATGTAGGAATGATTAGCGCGTGGTTAAGGTGGGGGAGTTGTTGGAATGATTAGCACGTGGCTAAGGTAAAGGAGATGTAGGAATGATTAGCGCGTGGCTAAGGTAGAGGAGATGTAGGAATGATTAGCGCGTGGCTAAGGTAGAGGAGATGTAGGAATGATTAGCGCGTGGTTAAGGTGAGGGGGGGATGTTGGAATGATTAGCGCGTGGTTAAGGTGGGGGAGATGTATGAATGATTAGCGCGTGACTAAGATAGAGGAGATGTAGGAATGATTAGCGCGTGGCTAAGATAGGGGATATGTAGGAATGATTGGCGCGTGGCTAAGATAGAGGAGATGTAGGAATGATTAGCGCATGGCTAAGATAGAGGAGATGTAGGAATGATTAGCGCGTGGCTAAGGCCAGGGAGATGTTGGAATGATTAGCGCATGGCTAAGGTAAAGGAGATGTAGGAATGATTAGCACGTGGCTAAGGTAGAGGAGATGTAGGAATGATTAGAGCGTGGCTAAGGTAGAGGAGATGTAGGAATGATTAGCGCGTGGTTAAGGTGGGGGAGATGTTGGAATGATTAGCGCGTGGTTAAGGTGGGGGAGATGTAGGAATGATTAGCGCGTGGCTAAGATAGAGGAGATGTAGGAATGATTAGCGCGTGGCTAAGATAGGGGAGATGTAGGAATGATTAGCGCGTGGCTAAGATAGAGGAGATGTAGGAATGATTAGCGCGTGGCTAAGATAGAGGAGATGTAGGAATGATTAGCGTGTGGCTAAGGCCAGGGAGATGTTGGAATGATTAGCGCGTGGCTAAGTTGAGGAGATATAAGAATGATTAGCGCGTGGCTAAGGTGGAGGAGATGTTGGAATGATTAGCGCGTTGCTAAGATAGAGGAGATGTAGGAATGATTAGCGCGTGGCTAAGATAGAGGAGATGTAGGAATGATTAGCGCGTGGCTAAGATAGAGGAGATGTAGGAATGATTAGCGCGTGGCTAAGATGGGGGAGATGTTGGAATAATTAGCGCGTGGCTAAGATAGAGGAGATGTAGGAATGATTAGCGCGTGGCTAAGATAGAGGAGATGTAGGAATGATTAGCGCGTGGCTAAGATGGGGGGAGATGTATTAATGATTAGCACGTGGCTAAGATGGGGGAGATGTAGGAATGATTAGCGCGTGGCTAAGGCCAGGGAGATGTAGGAATGATTCGTGCGTGGCTAAGGCCAGGGAGATGTTGGAATGATTAGCGCGTGGCTAAGTTGAGGAGATGTAGGAATGATTAGCGCGTGGCTAAGGTGTGAGAGATGTTGGAATGATTATCTCGTGGCTAAGGTAGGGGTGACGTTGGAATGATAAGCACGTGGCTAAGGTAATTGAGATATCTGGATGATTAGAGCGTGGCTAAAGGGAGATGTCTGAACGAATAACACTTAGCTAATGTAAGAAAGATGTTGGAATAATTAGCACGTGATTAAGATAAGGCGCGTTGTACCTGGCTATGATAGGGCACATAATGTTGGTTTAAAGAAACAAGAGGCTCAAATGTGGTACTATGACACTATGTCAACCAGGGTTTAACTGATTAAATGCCATGGGATGATAACTCGTCTTATTCAAACTTCCTGTAACTGCCATGAGCTTATAAATCAAAGTATAGTTTAAATATCAATACAGTAGGTTTCCCTTTCGATCCCCTTTAATTTGATATATAATACAACTTGTCTGCTACCATATTAACAACTTTTAAGTAACACACCCCTACTTCCCATTTTCCGCCATCCATTTTTGTTTGGCCCAAACCTAGATTTTGTTTGGCATTGAATCTGTAAATGACAATTTGAAGCTCCATATTTGTAAGGCCAACAAGCACTCGATTGATGGTATGGTCAAAATCACGCCGGTCGTCTTGATTCGGATGACATTTTCTCGTACTCATTTAAGGCTGCTAAGATATGGGAGCCTAGGTCAATTTGTGAACAATCCGCATTCGAAAACTTGACTGGCAGATCTATCGAGGCTCCCTTCCCCGAAATAAGTGTGGACAACAAAGGGTATTCTTTCTTTCTTTCTTTCTTTCTTTCTTTCTTTCTTTCTTTCTTTCTTTCTTTCTGTCTGTCTGTCTGTCTGTCTGTCTGTCTGTCTGTCTGTCTGTCTGTCTGTCTGTCTGTCTGTCTGTCTGTCTGTCTGTCTTTTCTTTCTTTCTTTGTTCTTTTCATTCCCTCCTTCCACTTTTTCGTTTTCATGTTTTCCACTGTCCACGGTTAAATGCTGTCGTTCACACATTTTGTATTTGATGTCCTTTGTTTGTCATCTTCCACTTCTTTTGCGAACAACGTTTGCTAAATATGGTGCATAGCATCCACTGCCGTGCGTAAATGCCCGCTTCCTGTGCCCATGGACCAACATCTTCGGACTTCGACGGTTGAGGTCTTTTCTGGATTCCTCCTCCCATAGACAGGTTATCTTCCCGGATTTGTAGGCTCTGCCTGGTCACATTGTCTGTTGCCCTAGTCTGTGTTCTTACAAGAACTTCCACAAGGCAGTGGTGGTTTGGCATTACGTGTGTCCTTGAAGTAGATAGATTTCCTTCCAGGGTTTATAAGCTCTGTCAGTCCATTTTGTCTGCTCTCTTATTTTGTCTTATCAAGGAATAAACTGTTGCCCGCGAGCACAGAAGATAATTCCAATGTTAGTAGTTTTGACGGTACTTTTCTGTTAATTCACCCCAAACAAACGTCACCAGCTATATTTAGGGTCACCAGCTATATTTAGCACTGACGGTGATCTCCTCTGTGTTCGGGTACAGTGTGTATCAGTTCACAGTGTTTCTTTGGCTTTGGCAACCGTTTCTGTGTGACTGCGTGTGTGTGTATGTGTGTGTGTGCGCGCGCGTGTGTGTGTGTGTGTGTGTGTGTGTGTCATCATCATGAGTTTTCTGGGAACTGGCAGCAGCAGCTGTCCACAACAAGCCAGAGTAGCCTCGGCTTTTCTGCAGCATCATCATGGCATCTGACATTCTGCTAGACACTGTTCTCATAATGATGTCATCATGGTGCTATCGCTGACTGAGCGTCAGGACAGATGGAGATGCCGACGACATTCACCATGTCGGCAGGACATCCCGCTGAGACAAGGCACATGGCTGCAAGGCCTCGCGTCTCCCGTACAGACAGATCATCATTCTTTTCATATACTGCTGGTCTCAAGAGTTGACAAGTATTTAATTTTGTCAGTTACAGTTGGGGGATGTCCCCGACAGCAACTGTTGACTGAAGTAATAACTTACGAGAGGTTTGTGCCAACAAACTGTTAGTCAATCCCGTAGTAATCGGAAGACCAAATACCACTGTCGAGATAGACGAGAGCCTATTGACATCATGTGGGACGAGTGTTTCCACAACAGTGGGGGTATTTGGTGGCATCTGTCGTGAAACAACCGACTGCTTCATGTTCTGTGTTCCAGACAGAACAGCAGCAAGGCTTCTGCTGCCGCTGATCAGGACACACATTCGGCCTGGCACAACTGTAGTCTCCGACCTCTGGCGTGCGTACGACGGAATTGGAAGTATTCCCGAATTGACGCATCTCACAGTCAACCACTCCCACAACTTTGTGGACCCTACCACCGGTGCACATACTCAATGCATCGAGCGCATGTGGAGAACGGCCAACATGTGCGAATTCCATGTGGCGTCGACAGACTAAATGCGCTGGTCTTCTCGATGTGTTTAACACCATTCTTGCGGACATTGTTTGATTCTGGCGGCGGCATTATGCACAGTGTATCTGTGCGGGCTGTTGTTTGTCGAGACTCCTGTCCTTTCCACTTTTCACATTGGGCAGTGGGGAGCGTTTTGTGTGATATTCACTGGCACAGGAACGGAGCATAATGGGGACGACCTGTTGCTGTGAAGTTGGAACTGCGACTAACTAACTAACTAACTAACTAATTGTTTGATTCTGGCCACCGCCAGAATAGCGCACCACCGCCGCATAGAACATTGCACACCGATAGAATTGCGCACCGAGCTACGGCGCAACACAGGGAAACCCTGGATGTGACGTCATACACTGGGGTTCCGTTTGTTTGGGGTGAATTAACAGAAAAGTACCGTTTTGACTCAAACAAGGAATTACCACATGGTATTGAGCAAAATTTGCTATGCATCTATTCCAGCACGGGTCACAAACAAGACGGTCCGCTCGATTTCTTCACCGGTTCCCCAGAGTTTGTCTCGCAGGGTCGTTTCTGTAGGCCAGATTTTCCCCCTCTGTTCGTCGAAGTCAGGATAGTCTCATAAGACATGATTTGGGGGGTTTCCTGAGTGCTTCACGACCGCTAAGGGCAGAGTAAGTGAGACCCATTCGGTAGAGGTGTATTCTGATTCTGAAGAATTAGTTCTGTGCATTTCTGCCTAACTCTTTAATACTGTCGTGTTCTGGTCTGTAGTTTTTATCGTTCTTCTTAATGAATGTTTTAATAGTTCTCTTGCCTCCCTATAACTCTGGGATTTCGAGGCAGCTCGAGATTTCATCCAGTCTTTGCCTTTTCATTTCCGGCAACACCACAATGTGCGGGTATCCATTGCGGGACTAGCTCTGTTCTTGTAGATAGCGTTCTAATACTGTCTTTTATTTTTTGGGTGACGTTGTCGTGTTTGAGGCATGTAATGGCTTCATTCATTCATTCAGTAGCATGTCCTTTGCAGAACCTCGCTCCCAAAACAATCTTCCGGAAAACCTCTCGATCATAAGCAAGATGTCCCGCGTCCGATACACCCATCTGAAGATCATCCGCCACATCCTGCACCCATCTTCTCTTTGGCCTTCCTCTTCCTCTCTTCTGTCGCGGAAAAAACCTGATAGTTTCGATTGATGACAAAAAGACCCGACATTCGTCTACAATAACAGGCAATCCTTTGATGAGTAGGGGACTGAGGAACAAAATACGTCGCGAAAACTGTCTGCACACGGTCGGCATTTCTGTATGATGTGGATTGTTCGTCTGCAAGGCGGTAGACAGCCTTTGAAGTTGTGGACGGAATGTCTGGACAGACGTCGGATGGATTCTGTGATGTGGAGAAAAATCCTCTGGTTCACAGACAGACAGGACTTTTGTTGTACGAGACACAGATTTCCCCGATGAAAGCAAACTAGACGGCGGGGTGATTCCAGTCAGTCTAAAAACAGGGAGAAAGCCAGACTCTGGACTGATCAGCGTCTAGACTTTTTGGTGGCGTCACTCAAGCCCTGATTTAAAACCAGTTGCGGTAAACAAGTTTGAGTTAGCCGACCAAAGGTTCTGAAGTGTTAAAAATCGGCGCAGTATTCTGAATTGTGTTAATTGAAAAAGACTATAGTGTCAGAGTGATGATATTTATCGGCGGACATAGATCCAGTCTGAGATTGCATAGTCTCAATCATCAACCGGAATAGGCATATGGTAGTCTATTAATCATATCTAACTTAGAGTATGATTAGGAATAGAGTACAGTACTGTGCGGTGATAGAATGTTCTATAAGTGCGGTGCTAGAAAGTATTATAGGAGCGTCGACACTAGTAACCTATTGTGTAGCTTTAACTAGCTTGTGTAATATATCATTTAACTCAGGGAGTTAAGGACAATGTAGTGGGATAATAATTAGAGAGATTGAGGATGGTTGGGAGGGATGAAGGGAATGTGAAAAGGTAGGATCTTCCAGTAGGGCATCTGCTGTATTTCGAACGTGGGTATACGGGACTACGAACCGCGTCCATAAGGCCTTCGCCACGGAGACAGGCGCAAGTATTGTACAGAATGAGTATCCGGCCCGCGTTCATCATTTTGTCAGTTGTCCGGCCCGCCGTGAAAAAAGTTTGGTGACCCCTGTTCTAAGGCATTATTCTATTGTGATGTTATCTGTACCCGGGGTCTTGCCAGTTTTCATATGGTTAAGAGCATTCTGAACTTCCATCTTCAAAATTGATGGTCATTCATTATTATTCCGATGATCATATTGTTCTTCTCTTGTATCATCATAAAGGTCTTTCACATAATCTGACCACGTATGTGAAATCTGATCGTTTTCTATTATGATTTTGCCATGTTTGGTTTTTAGGCAACCTGTTGATGTGTGTGTTCTTTTGTTAGTGTTTTGTTTTGTTTTTCCCCGCGTTTCCATCATGTTTCAGGATATTGCGGTCAACACTAGCATCTTTCAGCTGTATGTTGATTTCTAGGCTAGATTACGCTCATCAGCAAGCCACGACTTTCTGAGCGACCGGATCCATACTTCAAGTTCTCGTGCGCTCACGTCAACCACGAGAGTATTCGGGGTTACGGAGAAAGCTGCTAATTGTTAGTAATGTCATTAATTCTTTTATGCATTAATTTGGTATTCCGGGTGTTGTGTTGGTGTTCAATTTCCTTGCAATTTTCCTCAAGTCATGTTTCTTTTGCCTCTTTGCATAGCTTCCTAATTTCCCTATGAATCTCGTCATATGTTTCCTTGTTATTTTTGTTATTTCTTCTTACTTCCATGAGTTTTGCGTTTCTATTTCTTTGTATATATGACTTTATTTAATTAAGTTTATATGTAAATTGCCTAAGATTAATCTATGGTTGTAATTGTAGTTTGCGCTTGTTAGGGGGACATAATCATCTAATATTGTTACAAGGGATGTTACTAGAACTTGAAAAAGAAAATGGTAAACCTAGCTTCAATACCAATAACTAAAATCAAAATCTTCTACTTTTATTTGAGAAATAAAGCAATTATTACCGCAGTCAAATTTTGCAATCGGGAGAAGAAAGCTATTAAAGTCATTACAAAACATTTGTTTAATCTTCTTTTATTTACATTTTATTATCAACTATTTGAATTCTACGTTTATATTTAATTGTTAAAACTGTACTTTTAATGACAGATGTACTTAGCGTATTCAATGTCTAATTTCCCCGATGTGGGGAAACAACAATTTTTTACTGGCCCATTAAGGCCACCCACAATTTAAAGAAAATTGACTTACATTAACGGCGAAAGACCTTGGAAGTCTATAGGGCGTATGTTGATAAATATGTTTAGAGGAAATGTCATTTATGTTTGTAAATTTCATTCAATTTGAACAAATAGTTCTCTCTCTCTCTCTCTCTCTCTCTCTCTCTCTCTCTCTCTCTCTCTCTCTCTTTCTCTCTCTCTCTCTTTCTCTCTCTCTCTCTCTCTCTCTCTCTCTCTCTCTCACATGGAGTAGGTATGGACATAAAGTTAGAAGGGATTTATAGAAGGGATATAACCCCAATATAAGGGTAGTTGTGACAAGACCGCCGGGGCTTGGACTGGTTTGCCACGATAGATACTATCCCCAGCCTTTGTTCCAACCACCTCAATAGCACTCTTCATCTACCCGGCCCCACACAAGCCGGGACAGCTGGACCTCCCCTCCCTCACCTAGGATTCCCTACCCCAAGGGGGCTCTGACCAGACACCAGTCATATCACTGCACAAAGTCATAGCTAAGAAAACAAAAATTTAATTCTGAACTAAGTCAACCACAACACAGAGAAGGATGGCTGAAAGCCAGACTAGAAGGTCCTATGTACAAGAGCAGATATGCAGATGAGGATTCTTCATCATGGAGGCGGACGATAGCTCGTGCGGTTGTCCAGTCGTGGTAGCGACTCACCCAGGCTCCTCCAGTGTACCGAAACTCCAAGGTCTGCTGCCTCTTCAAAGTTCCCTCTTCACACAGAGAACCAATCACGGGCTGATCAAGCGCAGTACCACTGCCTGACTGACACTGCACCGATGAACAAGGATCCTTCCTTGCTGTCGTACTAATTCACTCGTCACACTCCTGATGAAGTCTGGGCCGACCCTAGAATATTAGCGGTCTCCCACTTGCAGAAAAAGTACATGTAGCACCGTATCAAAATACACAAGAGCCTGGTCACTCTTCTATCTCATAAGTGACCCACACACTGATATGTCACCTACAACACGAGCGGTTGCTCCACATGAACACAAAACGTCACTGGCAAAGTCTATCAAGTGACTATAACACTTCACCTTATTTCCATGTCCTTGAACCAATAGATCTTCACACAGTCTCATGTAACTACCCTGATCGATGGGTATCAATCACAACCTAGCATACACTGTCAACAGTTCACCACGTTGGACTGAGGTAGCTCCCTACCTTAACAAACATGTCCCTCTGGTGTTCCCACCACTTAGGTAATCAATGTCTTAGGTCACTGGACCACGTGTTGGCTTCATAAAGGTAAACCAATGTAGATATACTATTCAAGCATAAAATTATACACGGTGTCCCATGACAACCCAGCCGGGCCGGAAGCATAGCACACAGGCCAGGGTGACCGTTAACACTGATCACTTGGCTAAACTTGAAAGTTCACGACCTTGCAATCACCAAGGTTTACACTGAGTTTGAATTTCACCAGTGCTTCACTGGCTAGAATCACCAGACGTTTCAGTGTTGGATCCTCTCGGGATCGGATGACACTCGTCGGACTCTTGGCGGAGGTCCTAACCTAGACCTACCGACATATTCAGCACTCAGCTCCTTCCAACATTGATCTCGCAGAATCAGAAGACCACTCCCAGTATGGCCTCAATCAACTTCTTGATAGGCACTGGAATGAGTGGGCCCATAGAGCTCATGGTGAAGCTCTTGAATCTTCTTCAGTATAGCAATAACAGATCCTGAAACACGGAGAGGTTGGTGTGAGTACTCAAATACAACAAAGACTAACAGCATCTCCACCATGTCACCTGCCTCTCAGTCATTCCTCATGTATACCAACATGAGTATGAAATCATCACATCATAGATCTACTTGTACCCATAATGTATAGGCATAATGATGTTAGAGAAAGCAATAGCACACCTGTTCAGTCAAGTAACACTTCTGGGCTACAAATAACCCCTAGCACCAGAGTCGACTGTATGACTCTGTCAAAGCATCTTCCACCTGGTGCCAGTCCAATCCGGTTTCATCTTCCATCATCAATCAACTAATACACCAACTTCCCTTTCAGTGTAGTGATTACTTTATCGAGAAGGTGTCCAGCCGGACATCTCCTCCCTGACAGACTCATCAATTCGTTAACCCATGGACTGATCAATTACACACATTAATAACTATATGACCATAATACATTATCCTCCTGATAATTCATTACTATAGCATTAACTAAGGAGAACTCATGAATTGTTACACTTAAATAACCAACTCATATCACAGCCATAGTGTCAGTTCTGGGATCCCTGTTCCAGATCCTGAGGTGCCCTTTTATTCACTGACTATCTTCCAGGTCAGTCATACCTGTGCCGGTCGAGCACAGCTTTGGTGGCCATCCACCATTACACTTTCCCACAGCTACTGTGGGTCCCGTGTACCTTGTCCCGTGACGACTTAAGTCACGTCATCCAATGTAGCAAGCCTCCAGACTCTCCACTACCAAACTCTGGCTCCACCTTTTTTGGGGGGTTTATTCCCCTCACCTACTACTACTTCACGGCAGTACTCCCAGTACTCCATGAACAGAGTCAGGTTTCCAGAAGAGTAGAATATTAGAGACAGAAACGGGTTAGGTGCAAATCCTAGATTTATCTAGACACAACGGCCTCGAATTACATCACCCTCGATCGGGTATGTTCAACCATCGGATATGCACGATCGCTTTGGGTCGGACCTGTAACCTAACGGGTTGGGCGAACCGGCCTACCTCCCAGTCAGCTGTCTAAACAAACGTAAGATGGAACACGCACGGTCATCCTCGCGGACGGACATGAAAACAAGCAGTAACCATAGTATTATAAATACTTCCTATCACTGTTATCCTACCGATGTAACACCATTCTGCTTACGCGGAATAACACTGCTATCTTCACACAGCAAATACACCACGGCCGATCTCACCTTGATTCCTCGAAAAATCACCACCACTGATAGAACAACTAAGTTACAATTCTAATGTCACGAAGCACATTACACATCTATAATAATAAGATCTACCTTATCATTATTTACTGCGTCTAGCATGTCGATGTAATGACTGACACACTTCCTGCCTTGCATGCGTAATTAATAAACCAAACAAGTAACTGCTACACACTTTGTAAAGAATCGGGATCTCCCTAGCACAACGCAGTAATAATATACATATCCCTGTCCCTGCAACTCATTTGTAAACAATCATTTAACAAATATATCTATCCAAACACATGGGATTTTCACCAGTCCTCGAAAGCACATAGTTCGGCCTATTTTATTTACACACTTCTCGCTGTGGAATAAGGCTTGGTCCGTCAGGTAACACATTACGTCGCTGATCGATAAAGGCTAATTAAATATGCAGACAGCCATCTGTAAATTGTAACGCTACGCGACTACTCATTTCCGACGGCAATTAATTCGTTCGGGGAGGTCGGCACGGCATAAAGACAACAGTTAAACAATAGAATAAGTATTCAACTAACCTGTGATTTAACAATCACGAACTCGAATGTAGATGTCCGCTCTGGCCGCGCACATTGACATCAAAATTACAGCAGCCCTGTGGCTGTGATCTGTCTTACGCTGAGGTCTGGCTGGCAACTGATCACGACTAACTCAGTGCGCCTTCAAGTTCCCTACACGGGCCGCGTGAATTCCATGAACCATGGAGAGAACCAGAGTCACGAGAAGTTCTACCAACCCGTGCTGCATGAAGCACTCGTGAACCTAGAGATCCCGACCACGTACGCACTTGGGGGAACATTCTAGATTTCTCTATAAATAACTAGTATCGCGCCGCCACGCACTACTTCAGATGGGAAATCCCATATTATTTGATATTAAATTCAAGGGAGACCAACGCATCGCACTCCCTTCAAAGGGATATTATGCAGAGATCTGCCGATCTGTAGGCGTTTCGTCACAGTAGTAAATAGAACCACTCGAACGCTCAAACAATCTAGAGCAGTGTTTCCCAACCATTTTTGTGCTATGTCCCACCTAAGCCTTTCTAAAATGCTTATCCCCTCCCCCCCCCCCCCCGCCCCCTCCCAACATATGCATAATTTTTAATATTAAAAAATTGAAATGTTCACTAAAGAAACTTGCATTTTTTTGTTTTTGTTTAGAAGGGCTCACGGTTCCCAGACGAGCCAGAGCACCCCCCCCCCCCCCCAGGTCCCCCGTCCCTGTGTGTCGGTTGTGTTGGGTGGATTTTTTTTTTTTTTTTTTTGGTTTGGCGGTTATCCCAGTCAAGCTGGTTCTCCCGCCTCCCCCATTTTTGTGTGGACCCTTGGTCTCACTGTGAGCTATAGGACCGATAGGTTTTAGGAAGAAATCACTAGGAAATTATTGAGCAAACACAGTAAGTAAATTTTCAAAACATATAATGGAGAACTGTAATTCAAGTTCAAAATAATTTTAATGAAAGATTTTTCTATATTATTTTAATTATTGGTAATTATATAAATTTAGTGAGATCCTTACGCTTGATACTTGCTGCAAAGAGATTTTATGTCACGTTCCAATTTAGTTAATTTCAGTCTCAATTCTCCCCGTTTTGTTACATCCAGCCGATTTCTTCCATTTTCGTATTGCCCCCCTTAACAATCGAATTGCCCCCCTGTGGGGCATGGGCCCCACGTTGGGAAACACTGATCTAGAGCCTTCGAGAAGGATAGGTCAGTTTGCCTACAGCTCCGTGGACACAGGTGGAACCCGCCTACCGCGTGCCAGGACCTGTACCACGAGAAGCTCGAAGAGAGTTACACCCCGTGTCCGCCCGACACACGTCTAAGGGCAGACGGCGACCGGACACCGAAGGCGAAGCAGGGTTTAGCTTAAGGGGGACTTGATAGATAGAAACCAGTGTATTTAAGGATTGTTGAATATAAGATAGTTGATAGAGTTTGCTGTGATGATTATGTGTATGATTGCTTTGTTATGAACTCCAGTGATATTGTAAATATTGTAACTGGCTGCGAAACCCATTCTTCGCCAGATTATTGTGAATAAATTATATCAGATAGTATCAGAATGGAGTTTGTTGCCTGTCTGAACCCGAGTTTCATTTCCCTAGGTCTCTAGGACGTTGACATGCAACAACAGCAGACAGTAGTGATGACTGCATCGATGAATTTTATAGTGATTTAGAGAAAGCCTTCAAGAAATGCAAGAATTCTGAAGTAACTATCATAATGGGTGACTTGAATGCCAAAGTTGGAAATCAACAGGACGGATGCATAGAGGGCATGGACTAGGGGAACAGAATGAAAGAGGTTGCAGACTAGTACAGTGGGCAAAATAGCAAGATTTGATTATTGGAAACACCTGGTTTCAACAGCATCCAAGGAGATTATGGACATGGAGGAGTCCTGATAATAAGATTAGAAATCAGATTGATTACATACTCATAAACAGAAGATTTCGAAATGTCTTAAAAGTCGCAAAAACTATACCAAGCGCAAACTGCTACAGCGACCATAGATTAATCTTAAGCAATTTACATATAAAATTAAAGAAAGTCAAATATTCACCAAGAAACACAAAATTTGATCTACAAGCACTGAAGAGTGAGGAAATAAAAGATAAATTCAACGTAGAGGTAAAAAACAGATTCGATGCATTGTCCGATATGGAAATATTATTTCCAGACGTCAGTAACCAATGGGAAATGTTAAAGAAATCAGTCAACCAAGCTGCAGAAAAATCCATCCCAAAAATAAAGATAATAGGACGCAAGAAATGGATGACGGAAGACATCTTAAAACTCATGGAAGTCAGAAAAAATAACAAAAATAACAAGGAAATATACGAAGAGATTCACAGGTTTGATTGATTGATTGATTGATTGATTGATTTAGGAATCGACATCACAGCATTCGGGGAATTCCCATAAGTGCTCCGTCACCATCCTCAGCAGCCAGCGAAGAGTTCCAACACTAATAGTACCAGTAGCAATCTGATTATAAGTCCGTCTCGCCTTTCCTATGAACATCGGCCAGATCCCCTCGTCACTCCTCGCTGTCTCATTCTTGCCAGACCATGGTTATCCATTTGCTCCTCCGAGGTGTGCACGTGCTCCCACAAGGCCGCAACCACATCTGCCTTGTCATGTATCAATACTCCACCTGACTGACTCAGATTCACAGAAAAATTAGGAAGCTACTGCTATGCAAAGCTGTAAAAGAAACATGGCTTGAGGAAAATTGCAAGTAAATTGAAAACCAACTCAAAACCCAGAATACCAAATTAATCTTCTTCTTCTTCTTCTTCTTCTTCTTCTTCTGCTTCTTCTTCTTCTTCTTCTTCTTCTTCTTCTTCTTCTTCTTCTTCTTCTTCTTCTTCTTCTTCTTCTTCTTCTTCTTCTTCTTCTTCTTCTTCTTCTTCTTCTTCTTCTTCTTCTTCTTCTTCTTCTTCTTCTTCTTCTTCTTCTCTTCTTCTTCTTCTTCTTCTTCTTCTTCTTCTTCTTCTTCTTCTTCTTCTTCTTCTTCTTCAGCGTTCCGAACCATTGAGGTTCTTTGCTACAGATACAATCCGTCTCCATTCGTCTCTCTGGTTGACCTTCTCTTGCCAGTCGTTGATTCCAAGTGCTTGTAGGTCTGTATATATATATATATATATATATATATATATATATATATATATATATATATATATATATATATATATATAGAAATGGACCACCCCCTCTCTCCCCTGGCTGTGATTCAATGAAAGTGAAACCATAATAAGTTTGTTTTCCACATCAAACATAGTCCGAATTTTTCATTTGCCATCGACTTCCCGCACAGGTCGTTCCCACGCAAAGTTTGAAAAATTTTCTGCACTAAAGTTTCCTTTTCCAGTTCCAGACACCATCGTAAAGCAGACGCATAGTCAGGAATAAGGACAAGGTAATTACGTTAATATCTTTATTTACTTGTTATTTAAGAGTTCATATAAAAAATATAGCATATAATATTAGATTTAAGAGACTTTATGGCTGAATAGTTTAATACATTGATGGGGGAGAAATGGACCGGTTCATTTCTCCCCATGGTTCATTTCTCCCCATAGAAGAAATTGACAAGACAGTCTGTTGTTATTAAAAGTGTTGAAGATTGCATTCGTATATCAGCATTATTGATTCTTTTTAATACTGGGGTCTAAATCTAGACCAATAAAACTGTTAACAAATTTGATTTCAGTGATTTATTAAAGATGCACGCCATTCGTGCTATGATCAGTATTTCTTTGCAAATTATAGGCCTACCATTCTAAATGTTATATAATTCTGTCACTCTTTTGTTTCAGATGCCAAGCTTGTACATCAGAAACACCAACAAGGGTCTCGTTACAGAGGAACGTATGAGAGAAGCTGTTAATGCTGTGAAAAATGGAATGAAAGTGAGGAAAGGAGCAAGGGAGTACGGCATTGCTCGCTCTACCCTCAATAACAATCTTACAAAAGACAGAGAAGGAAATGGTCTGCCTACTAGAATCGTACCAAATTATAGGCATAGCCTTGTTTTCACAGCTAAGCAAGAAGCTGATTTTGCTAGTTACTTGAAAGATTGTGCAAGAATGTTCCATTGACTCACAACTAAAAACGTTCGTATTTTGGCGTACGAGATGTCGAAAGTCAATAACATTGCACATCCTTTAACCTGGGATGAGCAAATGATGGCAGGGAATGACTGGCTTTGTGGATTTTTGCGACGGAATCCCGAGCTGACCATAAGGCAACCTGAGGCAACATCTCTGGCTAGAGCTACAGCTTTCAACAAACATAATATTTGCACCTTCTTCAACATTGTGAAGGAAACCATTACAAAACTAAATGTGAGTGGACCTCAAATCTACAATTTGGATGAGTCAGGTCTGACCACTGTACAGAAAGTGCCAAAAGTAATTGCCCCACGAGGAGTGAAGCAAATAGGCCAGGTGACATCCAGAGAAAGAGGAGAACTGGTCACAATCTGTTGCATTGTGTCAGCTGCGGGTCACATTATCCCTCCAGTTTTTGTGTTTCCCAGAAAAAATTTTAAGAATTTTATGCTTGCTGGAGCACCTGAAGGTTCCCTTGGCCTTGTGAATGAATCAGGTTGGATGACCCGTGATAATTTCGTCAAAGTTATAAATCACTTCATTAAGCATTCAAGACCTTCCATAGACTTCCCTTTGATTTTGATCTTGGACAATCACGATTCCCACATTTCATTTGAATCACTTGAACTGTGCAAGAAAAACAACATTCATGTGATCACGTTGCCACCACACACCTCATCTAAAACTCAGCCCTTGGACCGTTCAGTTTTTGGACCCATAAAGTCGGTCTACAACAATGCGTGTGATTCATGGATGATGAAAAATGTTGGGACACCACTGACAATCTATCAAGTTGCAAATCTAGGAGGCCACGCTTTTCTTAAAGCGGCAACTCCCATTAACATTCAATCATGCTTTGCAGTGTCAGGTATTTGGCCCTTTAACGAAAATGTTTTTACAGAAGATGATTTTATGCCTTCAGAAATAACGAACAGGCCCATCAGCAAGGACAGTGAAAATGCCACTTTAGAAAGCAATGAACAGACAGGATCAGCATCTCCACATTGTGGTACCAGCACAGATCAAACTGCACAAGAATTTCATGAAAATCAGAAAGAGTGTAATGTTGAGAACCTTGTAGATGACTTGCAGGAAATATCAGGGAGTCTTCAACATAAAGCTACTTCTTCCTTTACTTCGCCTCATGTTTTCAGAGGACTACCAAAAGCTGGTCCGCGAAAAGATTCAAATAATATGAGGAAAAGAGGAAAAACTATGCTGGCTACTTCTACGCCAGAAATGGATCGAATTAGGGAAAGAGCTGTGATGAAAGAAAAGGCAGCAAAAGTTCCACCCAAAAAGGCAAAGAGACAGCTGCTGAAAGAACTTGATGTTGATTCAGATCCAGAAACTGACATTTCGTTTTGTGATGACACAGATTCTGATGTTTCATTTGGTGAAAATGAGGAGTGTACGGTTAGCTTGACTGGTGTGCGTGAGGTTTTTGAAGGCCAGTGTGTGCTATGTGAATATGGAACAAAGAAGACTTGTGTTTACTATGTAGGAATTGTAAGGGGAGACATTGATGATGATGGTGATGTTGAGGTAGAGTTCTTGCGCAAGAGTGAGAAGGTTGCTGGTAAATTTGTTAAGCCTAAGGTAGAAGATGTCGCCAGTGTCTCAATTACATGTATTAAAGCACAGCTTACTAGATCTACAATCACTGGAACCACTTCTAGGACCAAAGATGGCTATGTCTTCAAAGAAAGTCTTGCAGACATAAATGTTCGATAAAACTTTATATTAGATTAATATATCATATTAAACTTTTTTACTGTCGCTTAAAATAATAAAAAAAAACTGCAAATATCCTTTTAATGATTATTTATTTCTTATAGCAATATGGATGAGTTGTTGCTGCTTCTTTTTAAAAAAGGTCCATTTCTCCCCACTATGTTCCATTGCTCCCCACGTGCTGGTCCATTTCACCCCAATGGTGGTCAATTTCTCCCCATGTTCATATACATTTTTGAAATGCATTTTGTAAAGAAACATATAGAAATAGATTGCTAAATATTTTCCCCTTTTAAAATAAATGAATGTACAACATTTTAGTCATGGTTTTGTTATGTTTCGATAAAATCTGTTCCGGTGATGAGCAAAAATTGAAAACTACAAAATTGCTGGTCCATTTCTCCCCAGAATCCCCTATATATATATATATATATATATATATATATATATATATATATATATATATATATATATATATATATATATATATATATATATATATATATATATATATATATATATATATATATATACTAGCTGACCCGGCCCGGCTTCGCTCAGTCCCTGGTGGGGAGCATCTCATTTAATTCATATAAGTAGTCATATAAGTTCCCGTTCCCGACTATCTATCTGTCTGTCTGTCTGACCCGGCCCGGCATCGCCCACTCCTGGTGGGGAGCATCTCATTTAATTCATATAAGTAGTCATATAAGTTCCCGTTCCCGACTGTCTGTCTGTCTGTCTGTATGTCTGTCTGTCTGTCTGTCTGTCTGTCTATCTATCTGTCTGTCTGTCTGTCTGACCCGGCCCAGCCATGGTGGAGAGCATCTCATTTAAATCATATAAGTAGTCATATAAGATCCCGTTCCCGACTATCTGTCTGTCTGTCTGTCTTGGGTAAATGGAGGAGGGAGGAGGAAGTGGGAGGTGGAGGAAGGAAGAGGAAGGAAGAGGAGGGAGGAGGGAGGGAGGAGAAGACAGGAGACAGGAGGAATAGGGAGGAATAGGAGGGAGGAGGAGGGATTAGGAAGAGGAGGGAGGAGTAGGGTGGAGGAGGAGGGGGAGGAGGAGGGAGGAGGAAGAGGGAGAAGGAGGAGGAGGAGAACGTAGGCGAAGGAGGGAGGAGGAGGAGAGGGAGGAGGAGGGAGAGGGAGGAGAAGAAGGAGGAGGAGATAGTAGGAGGAGGGAGGAGGTGGAGGGAGCAGGAAGAGGGAGGAGGAAGAGGGAGAAGGAGGAGGGAGGAGAAGGAGGAGGGAGGAGGAAGAGGGAGGAGGAGGGAGAAGGAGGGAGGAGGAGAACGCAGGAGGAGGAGGGAGGAGGAGGAGAGAGGGAGGAGGAGGGAAAGGAGGAGGAGAGAGGAGGAGGAGAGAGTGGGAGGAGGAAGGAGGCGGAGGGAGAAGGAAGAGGGAGGAAGAGGGAGGAGGAAGAGGGAGAAGGAGGAGGGAAGAGAAGGGGGGAAGAGGATGAGGGGGAGGAGGAGGAAGAGGGAGGAGGAGGAATGTGAAGGGAGGAGGAGGGAGGAGGTAGAGGGAGGAGAGGAGGGAGGAGGAGAAGAGAGGAGGAGGAGGGAGGAGGAGGAAGAGGGAGGAGGAATGTGAAGGGAGGAGGAGGGAGGAGGTAGAGGGAGGAGGAGAATGGAGGAGGAGGGATGAGGAGGAGAGGGAGGAGGAGGGGGAGGAGGGGGAGGAGGAGGGAGGAAGGGGAGGAGGAGGGAGGAAGAAGGAGGAGGGAGGAGGAGGATGAGGGGAGGAGAGAGGGGTAGGAGGGGAGGAGGAGAAGGGAGGAGGAGGTGAAGAGGAAGGAAGAGGAGGGCGAGGAGGTAGGAGGAGGGAGGAGGAGGAGGAAGAGGGAGGAGGAGGGAAGAGGAAGAGAGTGGAGGAGGGAGGAGGAGGGAGGAAGAGATAGGCGGAGAGAGGGGAGGAGGGAGGAGGAGGAGTAGGGAGGAATAGGAGGGAGGAGGAGGTAGGAGGAGGGATTAAGAGAAGGAGGGGGAAAGGGGAGAAGGAGGAGGAGGAAGAGGGATGAGGAGGGAGGAGGAGGGAGGAGGAAGGAGGAGGAGGAGGGAGGATGGTGAAGGAGGAGGAGGAGGAGGTGGTGGTGATAGGAGGAGGAGGAAGAGGGAGGAGGGGAGAGGGTGGGGAGGAGGAGGGAGAAGGAGGAGGAAGGAGTGGAGGGAGAGGAGGAGGGAGGAAGAGGTAGAAGGAGGAGGGAGAGGTGGAGGGGGGGAGGAGGAGGAGGATTGATGAGGAGGGAGGAGGAAGAGAAATGTGGAGGAAGGAGGAGGGAGGGAGGAGGGAGGAGTAGGGAGGGGTTGGAGGGTAAGGGTGGAGGGAGGTGGAGGAGAGAGGAGGAGGAGGAGGAGGAGAGTGGAGTATGGAGGGATGAGGAGAGGAGAGGAGAGGGAAGGAGGAGGGAGAAGGGAGGGGAGAAGGAGAGGGAGGGGGAGGAGGAAGAGGAGGAGGGTGGAGGGAGGAGGTAGAGGGAGGAGGAGGGAGGAGGTAGAGGAGGAGGAGGAGGAGGCGGAGGGAGTAGGGGAGGGGATGGAGGAGGAGGGAGAGGAAGAGGGAGAGGAGGGGGAGGTGAGTGTGGTGGGGGGGGGAGGTAGGTGAGGGGAGGGGAGGGGGTGGAGGGAGGGTAGGGGGAGGAGGAGGGGGAGGAGGTAGAGGCAGGAGGAGAAGAGAGGAGGAGGGAGTTCGCCATTTCCGAATTCATACTCGTCTAGGTTCTGTGATTTCGGTCCTTCCATTGATTGTTCTTCCCTTCTACACGACTGTAGATAACTTCCTTACACATAAAAAGATGAATTGTTATTGATATTGCCGTGGCATGGAGGCATATATATCAGCAGCAGAGTTGAACGCCTACGCCAGCCGGCACGGCACTTGATGATGATGATGATTGCCGTGTGACGATTCTGTGTAGTCACGTCATTTCCTTCCCTTTCCCTAGCGTTTTGGTTCGGGGATTCTTTCATCATCATCATCATATATTTACGTCCATATTTTGGGAATGGGAGGAGGGAGGAGGAGGAAGAAGAAAATAAAATACGACAGTTGGCAGCGCTGGAATGAAAGGAAGGCGTGTAGAAAATTTCATCTCAATCGGATGGGCCGTTCGCGAACGTATAAAGGACATACAGACATACAGACATATCCACACACATCCTAATATATATATACTAGCTGACCCGGCCCGGCTTCGCCCAGTCCTTGGTGGGGAGCATCTCATTTAATTCATATAAGTAGTCATATAAGCTCACGTTCCCGTTACCGACTATTCTGTCTGTCTGTCTGTCTGTCTGTCTATCTGTCTGTCTGTCTGTCTGTCTGTCTGTCTGACCCGGCATCGCCCAGTCCTTGGTGGGGAGCATCTCATTTAATTCATATAAGTAGTCATATAAGTTCCCGTTCCCGTTACCGACTATCTGTCTGTCTGTCTGTCTGTCTGTCTGTCTGTCTGTCTAATCATTTATTGGTTGCGGTTAGAACAACCTTAGATAAACGAAGACCAACTTACAAAAAGCATTAGAAAGAGCACTTGAAAGATCTTTACATCTTCCCCCAACAATTAACTTGGGTAAATGGAGCGGCGGCAGCAGCATCAGCAGAAGAAGGAAAAGGAGGAGTAGACAACTGCAGCGAAAAGGTGGGTCTGTCTATCTATCTGACCCGGCGTGACTTCGCCCAGCTCCTGACGGGTAGCGTCTCATTAAATTCATACAACAAAAAAAGTAACTTAAAAGAATGTCTTTCCACACACCATCCATTATTTTTAATGAAAACTCTTTCTAATCACCTGCATGACTACAGTAACTTCTTAAGCAAAAAAAGATGAGTTACAATGTTATGCATTGTGCATTATTTTTTATGAAAACTTTGAAAATGCCTTACAGATTGTATCATTATTTATTATATCTCATATGCCGGTATATAACTATGGACAAAAAGTTTATAAATCTTTGAAAACGATGCCACAATATGACTATAAGTTATACAGAAAAGTTATGCCCCTTGAAATAACTTTTACAGAGTTAGGTCCCCTGAGATATATGAAATTATAATTAAAAATGAAAAATGAAATAATATTGGGTAAGCAGCCGATTTCGCACTAAAAAAATATCACAGTTGGCTGCTCTAGACTGAAAGGAAGGCGTGTAGAAAATTTCATCTCAATCGGATGGGCCGTTCGCGAGCGCATAAAGGACATATATAGATACATAAATACAGACACACATCCTAATTTATATATAAGATTATCTCTCCACCGTCTTCTTGGTCTACCTCGGGGTCTACGGTCATTTATTTCATAAGTGTAAGCAAATTAATGCACACAAGAATTATTGACATCACTAACAAAAGAACACACACATCAACAGGTTGCCTAAAAAGCAAAGATGGCAAAATCATAATTGAAAAAGATCAGCTTTTACATGCGTGGTCAGATTATGAGAAAGAACAATATGATCATCAGAATAATAATGAAGGCCCATCAATTTTGTTTGTCGGGGTGTTTTTCTTTTAGATATCTAGAAATTCCGCGGAGCCGTCTCCCTCGCGAAGGTGTTAACGATTTTCTCCGTAATCCCGTATATCCACGTGTGGGGAACAGCTGCACGAGATTCGGTAGGGAATCGGGTCGCGTTGGTTACTTACAGGGATATCTGAGATTGTCGCTCAGTAAGCAATGCAAAATACTGTGCGTAATCTTGCAAAGACATCAACAACAGCGGTAAAATGCTGTTGTTGACAGCGATGTAAATAGGATATGCAAAAAAAAAAAAAAAAAAAAAAATTCCGCAGAATGCTTGAACATAAGTGTAGTGATCAATCAAGGCATTACTATCATGTTATTATGATATTTGAAGTATTCTCTAAGCAAAAGTAATTGCACCAGCATTTAGCAGAGAGAGAGAGAGAGAGAGAGAGAGAGAGAGAGAGAGAGAGAGAGAGAGAGAGAGAGAGAGAGAGAGAGAGAGAGAGAGAGAGAGAGAAAGAGAGAGAGAGGAAGAGTGGGGGGGGGGGAACTATTTGTAATATTTGTCAACATAAGCCCCATAATCTTGCACGGCCTTTCGCCAGTGCGAAAATAAGTACATGCAGGCCTTGATTGTGCAAGACCAGTTTTTGTCCTACTCACTTCGCCTATTAATCGCCATCTCTCTCATTCCTATCACCTAGACCAGGGGTCACCAAACTACGGCCTGCGGGCAGTGTTGCCATTTTAGTGCTTTTCGCACTAAATTTAGTGCTTTTTCAAGTCATTTAGTGCGAACATTTTCCATTTAGCGCGGCCGCGCTAATTTGGTGCTTCACAATTTTTTTTTTTTGGGGGGGGGGGGGGGGTGCTTTTTAGTGTGTTTTTTGGGTGGGTAAAAATTACTTTAAGAAATCATTTTGGGGACACTAAAAAAAGCCGAATTTGATCTGAAGTGAGGGAGTAAAACAGTCTTAGTACATTTTTTTTTTTGCATATCCTTTACAGGGCATCGCTGTTAACACCAGCATCTTTCAGCTGTATGTTGATTTCTTGGCAAGATTACGCTCAGTAGTTTGCCATTGTTTTCTGAGCGGCCGGCTCACATACCCCGTAAGTTACCGATGCGATTCGAACCACTGCTGATTCAAACCGCCATAAAGTTACCGACGAGAGTATACAAGATTACGGAGAAAAGTCATAACCTCTAAGCCACGAAGCCGGCCCTTATGTGGCGAAAGCCCTGTCCTGTCCATCAAATCTTGCTAAAAGGAAACAGAGGGTAGTAGAATAACACTATATAGCTGTTTGCAGGTTACTAAAAGACATTTACTAGTAACGTAATACTAGTTTAGCTTACAGGGGTTTATGTAGTTTGGTCGAACAGAGAAAACCAAGCAAAGTGGCCAGGTTAGCGAAGGGCCAAATCGGCTACAGTCTTCCAGCTAGTACCTCATGAAACAGCCAATTCAACCGGTCGACATTTTGAACTCTCTAGCTAAAAAGTGAGACAGAACAATATTGAAATTATCATCAGTGGTTGCATTGCACCACAACTGTTTAATATTAAGGCCGGTTGAGATATAGAGGTCGGCAGATTCTAAAACTGGGTAGGTGTAGATAATTAAAAAATTTATTTGTATGTTTAGTTCGACAAATACGTGTGCCGTAAATTTATCTGTGGGATCAAACCAGCAGACTAAAAATCATACAACAGGTTATGTACACGGCTAAATCTAGTTACTAAGTAGGGATACTTATTAAATATATATATATATATATATATTAAAATATTATTATTACATCCCGAACGAAACTGGACGTAATAACAGGAAACCTGTTCTAGTATATTCCTACACATTCTGTGTCGGGAAATTTTCGTTGACTGCGAACAGAAAATCCAACACTTGTGCACGAAACCAGTCACGCGGGTTTGGTATACCCGGAATGGAATTCTTTAATTATATATATATATATATATATATATATATATATATATATATATATATATATATATATATATATATATATATATATATATATATATATATATATATATATATATATATATATATATATATATATATATATATATATATATATATATATATATATATATATATCCAGTTCCAGTTCCAATTTTCAAAACAAAAATTCCAAATTCGTCCTCGTCTAACCTGCTTCATCAGCTGTGGTTATTATTGAGGATCGTGGTTTTTGTGGGTTTATTCACCCTAATTCTTGTCTTGTGAGTCCTATCTCGGACTGGTTATGTAGCTTTTGTGTCTGTGACGTCAGCAGTGGTCGGCGGCTATCCTTTGTGCTCTTCTGTTGTTGTGGTTTTCTTTGTTGGTGTAGGCCCCTGGCTCGTCTGGCTGCAGTCCTTATAAGGACTTTTTATTGATTTTTTAGTCTCCTGTTCTGTGCTCTGTGCATTGCCCGTATCTTTTTTGTGCAGTCCTTAAAGGGACTTATTGTTTTCCCACTCCAGGAGTCGTTGTTTAGATGCCTCGCCTTTTCTCGGCAGTAGGCATCGTGGGCGGCGCACTCCTCTTCGTACTCTCTCCATTCGTCTTCGTCGACCTGCTGTACGAACCACTTCTCTACCTGGCAGGATGCTGATTTCATCTCGGGTTGCTTAGATATCGTGGCTGGACTACTGGCTACTGCTTGCTGTTTCTGATTGGTCTGTGGCTTGGCTCCTTCGTGCGTCTTTTTGCTTCATTTTTTGTGCATTGTTTTCATCAGTTTTTCGACGTTTTTTTTTGGTGCTTCATCTTGCTTCCTCTCTTCTGTTGGTTTGGGTTGATACTATATCCTTTCGGCTCTCAGTAGTTCTCTTTCGGTCTTGATCTTTTGTAGGGTTTCCTCGTTTTCCTTCTTCATTTCAGCCATGCACTGGATCTCTTGTTTGATGTTGAGCTGGATTTCTTTCATGTCGGCCAGCAGCTTCTCATTATCGTTGGTCGGATTCGTCGTCAGCAGTGCCTTGACTTGTTTCTTCAACTCGTCTATCTGCTTTTGAAAATGATCTCTTTCAGCTTGTGCTATGCCCGTGGCTGTCTCGCCTCTCTGCATTGCTTCCTTAAATGGTGTCTTTGTGATGATGGCGATTTTTAAGACGTCTCTCTGTCTCTGCAGGTACGGACAGCCCAGGTATCTTGCTCCATGTTTGCCCAGGCAGTTGGCACACTTTCTTTTGTTGTTGGGTGCTCGGAAGTCCGTGTCCATCTTGGCCAGCAGACACTCCTTGAAGGCGTGGTGAGCGGTGCAGTGTCGGCAGATTTCCGTCTTACTGCGACACGTCGCTCTGCTGTGGCCGGCCTTCTGACATCTGGAACATTGAGTGATTCTTGGTATGAATCTCTCTGGTTGCTGCATTCTCTTATTGTATGACAGAATAATGCGACTTGACTTGTTAGCGCTCGCAGTGCGAATGATATATATATATATATATATATATATATATATATATATATATATATATATATATATATATATATATATATATATATATATATATCTTTCCAGTGGAAATACTATTAGAATACCAATATGATATTAGTATAGCAGGTTAAAGCCACAGTAAATTAATATTAATGACATAGCTGTCCAAACGGTTAGTAACAATGCCGCGTGGGTGGCCCAAGGTCATTCATGTACCACGTGGGCCGGTATCCTGTACCATTCTAGCCTTGTCATCATCTTTGAGTGTGTACAGTTACTAGTCTATCAAGATAGCTTTTTCACGAGAGAATATTCCTTTTTCATACCGATCTTTTATAATTATTCTGTATGCTTGATATTTTCTAGCCACGCTAGTTTCCTTTTGAGAAATTCATATAGGGTTGTAAGAAAAATTCGTATGTCTTTTTAATTAATACTTTATTTATAAGAGTATTAGATGTGGAAGGTAAATTGTATATAGGTCTTCTTCTGTGTACTATAAATAGTATACTGATAGGGAAGATAATCTTAATATGAGTAGGATGTTTTGATGCTATGTTAGATGGGTGAACAGACAATCTACCACCTGAGCAATCACTCACACAATCTCGTCATGTTTGACTCTCGTCCACAGATTGTTGTGTCACCAGCAACGCCATCACTGCCACACTCATCACGAGAAGCAACCAACAACCAAATAACCTAATAATAATAATAGTCTACAATTTCATAGGACTAAACTTATCCGCCAGAGAGCAGTAAAGAAACCTGTGATTGTTTTTTTTTATTTCAACCCAGAGTGCCAGTAGAAGTTCTGGGAGAACACAGTTCAGCAAGCTTTTGGACTAACCAATAAATAAGAAGAAAATACAATAAAATTAGTTATATACCAGGCACTAGTCACAGCGCCATCCTCAAGACAAATCGTAGTGGACCAGCACCTCATGAAGCAAAGAAGCGGCTAGTACAGACGATCTTGGGACGAGGAGAGCAGCAGCTAAGTACCTGGCAACCCACTTCCTATGCCAGGAGACCAACATCGGACCCTCGCATCACTAATATCTTACATTGATTATACTGAGCATGTTGGCTCAATAAACTAATAAATATAGTAGTGTTCTAGAATCAAATAGGAAAAGAAAAATCAAGTTTTTATAATTAAAACACGTGTGTGTAGTTGTGAACTTTCTAACCAATGACTCTGTTATCAGTTTAGACATAGCTATTGAGTGACTGAGCGAAAGATTGTACTATATTTATCTGTATAGTCTTGTCTATCTCCTTGTGGTGAGACAGTGCAAGACTTGGGGGATTTTATTTTCCTTCTCAGGTGCATGTAGCAGGATAAATAGATCTGCAATCTATATTAAAGTATTGCTGTCAACCTTACCTTCCTTAGCCTGGACACTGTTAGAATACCTGATCATTTCCTGGGTCGATAATTCCATACGGTCAAGAGTCACGAGCCTTTTGATCTTGTCTTTGGCAGTGAATAGTCTTTCTATTTCTGAAAGTCTTATTGTCGCTACTTTGAAAGTGAATTCTATCACTTAACTAGTGCTATGCTACACCTTAGTACATTACCGTGCAATATTCAAGTAATATAACTCCATTTAATACGATTTAGTTGATGTGAGTGACTGCAACGTGCAGGCAATATCCATCCATCATCCATCATGTGCCATGCCGGTAAGCGTGGGCGGTCATGTTCTGCCATCTCACTCGATCAACAGAGTCGTGGATCAGTTCCGTGTTTCTGTCTCGACCATGCCACAAGGCCAAGCCATCCAGATACTTGTTTCTAGGTCTTCCCCTTGGTCTGTTCCCCTCGATCTTACCAGTTGTCACCAAGTTCTCCAAATCATTTCTTCTCATAACATGCCCAAAAAATTGTGACTGTCTACGTCTAATGTCTCTGATCAGTTTACGATCTTCATTTGTTTCTTGAAGGACTTGTTCATTGGTCTTTCTGGCTGTCCATGGTATTCTTTGCATTTTCCTCAGAAACCACATTTCTACAGCCATCAGATGTTTTTCAGCCTGGCTGCTCATTGTCCAAGCTTCACATCCATATAAAAGTACAGGTTCTATGTAGCATCTCAACACTCTTTTTCTCGTTTCAATTGACATCTTTTTATTGGTCAGTATGTTTTTCATCTTGCTAAAGGCTACTTTTGCCATGGCGATCCTTGTTCTAATCTCTTCAAGGCATCTCCCATCAGATGTTATTACTGTTCCGAGATAATTGTACCTATTCACTTGTTGAAGAATATTCCCATTTACTTGTATATTACACTGTGGTATTTCGTTCTTCCTAGTGACGACCATAATCTGTGTCTTTTTACAATTTAATTCTAACCCTTGTTGTTCACTGTGTGTAACAACCGCATCTACTAAATTTTGCAGATCCTGTTCATTGTCTGCAATCAAGACTGTATCATCTGCATATCTAATGTTATTGATGCATCGTCCCCCAATGTTGATTCCTTCCATATTTTCAATATTTCTGAAAATATTTTCACTGTACAGGGAAAACAGATCTGGAGACATTACACATCCCTGTCTCACACCTCTCTTAATAGGCTGATATTGGCTTACTTCATTATCAACTCTTATGGCAGGCAATATGCAATGCGTTAAAAGATTGTCTAAACAAGAATGGACTTGAGTTGCAAAGGTTAGTTGCACTCGTCACTGACAATGCATCTGTCACGACATGTGTAAACAATAGAGTATATACAAAATTAAAATCCGAAGTTCCTCATCTGGTACTAGTTAGGTGTGTATGTCATTCCCTTCAACTGGCAGTGCCACAGGCTGCAGCTACCTGTCTGCCCAGGAACATTGAGTTCATGATTAGAGAAACATATAACTGGCTTTCTCACTCACGTCTTCGTCAAGCAAAGTACAGGGAGCTTTTTGCTTTATTAAATGATGCACAGCATTCGCTGAAGGTTGTTCAATTAAGCCAGACACGATGGATGTCCATTCAATCTGCCATTGTCAGAATATTGCAGCAGTGGGTCGAGCTCAGAACTCATTTTGATATAACAAGACTCAACGAGCGCTGTTATACAGCAGAACTTCTACATTCTATGTGTTTCGACATGCAACACTATGTGTATCTCATATTTCTCAAGTATAGTCTCGGAGAAGTTCAAAGTGTGAATAAGTAATTCGAAGCAGATATACAGGATCCAACAAAAATACTCAGCGATCTTGACCAACTCACTGATTCTATCAGTTCAAAGATTGCAATTCCTAGGGGGAAAAAATAACAGAAAGTAATGCTATTCAAGATTATTTAGATCCTAATACATGATTGATTGATTGATTGAATACCAATCTAGGTTATGAGTTTCAGAAAGAAATAGCAGGCTACAAGTTTCCTGATGAGAAAGAAATTCGTGGAAGGTGCATCCAGTTTTTAATAGAGCTGTTGACATAGCTGCGATTACGTTTGCCCGATAAAGTTCGAGTGTTGCAGTCTATGTCATGTCTTAGTGGAAGTGAATGTCTACAGCCAATTAAGCCCTTTATATTGGATCTTGCTAAAATGTTTGTAGAAGATGCAGCTACTCTCACCCGCATCGATTTCCAGTGGAGAAAACTTCATCATATGCAGTGGACACAGACCTCTGACATACTTGGACTGTGGGCAGAAATAGCCTCATACAGGGATGCCACCGGTGAAAATCCTTTCCAAGATCTTACAGATTTAGCTTTAACTTTGCTCATTTTACCTCATTCTAATGCGGACGTAGCGCGTATTTTCAGTCAGATGGGAATTATAAAATCAAAATTGCGGAATAGACTGAGCATAAAGAGTTTGACAGCTGTTTTGACTATTAGATATGGAATGAAAAGATATGGCAAATGCTGTCATGATTAAAAACTACCTAAGGATATTATAGGAAAAATTGGATCACAGGAATCATATACACGTTTCTTTCAATTATCATCATCATCATTGCAAGAGCAAACACAGCAGGAAATAGCTACAGAAACTGAAGTGGAGTTGTCTGACTGGGATTTGGCAGATCTGGAATAAACTTCATTCTAATATTCAGTGATAATAATAAATTATAATGTGCTACTTTATAACATTTTGAATGAATACCGCCAGTGCTTGTTTTAGTGATTTCCCCAAAAATATTGCAATTTAGTGTGTGTTCTTTTGGCTCGAGAGTATTTCTGATTGGGATTTGGCGGATCTGGAATAAACTTCATTGTAATATGAAGTGATAATAATAAATTATACTGTGCTACCTTGTTACATTTGTAATAACAACAGTTAGTGCTTTTTTTGTTGTTGGTGCTTTACAAAAATGTTTGGTGCTTTTTAGTGCTTTTTGAGGTCGATTTGGTGCTTTTTCATCAAAGGGAGATGGCAACACTGCCTGCGGGCCGGATCCGGTCCGCGACTTCATTTCATCCGGCCCGCCGTCGGTACTCGAACTTGCTTGATATAAATATGAAACACGAGACGTTGTAATACAATTTAAATGTAAATATTATGTTTAGAATAATAGGAGATCTTCACACGTGCGGAGATCTCCTGGCTGCACTAGGTTGTTTATTTAGGTGGCCCTATTTATAAATTTTGCGAACCTTATTATGAGATATATTCTATTACCAAAATGAAGCCGCTTGCCGCGACTCTACAAGAGTATGGAGTAGCATATCCCTTCATACCCTGGTAAAAAAATGTATTGGATGCTGGGATGTTGTGTTGGAGTGCCTATAACAGCCCAGTAAAGCCATGTTCCCGCCTCTTTGGCCTTGGGAACAACTTAGGCCGAAGAGATGCTGATGTCTAATTTTCAGCATAGGGTTTGAACTTAAACCCCTGAGCCACTACCAAGTAGAACATGCCCCAGGCACGGCCGAGCGTAGCCACTGTTTTTCCAGACCACAGATGAGAGGGTAGACAGGCCCTGTGAAGATCCAAAAGATCCAAGAGGATCTTGATTGTGGATTGACGACTATCTGCTGTGGGGTGAGTTTTGAACGAACCTTCATAGTTTAAATAGGAATATAATAGCTATGTCTGTGCCTAAGAACAATAATGGAGGGATATATGCCTGAGAAGAGAGGAAGAGGAAGGCCAAAGAGAAGATTGGTGCAGGATGTGACGGATGATCTCCAGATGGATGTATCTGAAGCGGGAAATCTTGCTTATGATCGAGAGGTTTCCCGGAAGGTTGTTATGGAAGAGAGGTTCTGTAAAGGACATGCTACTGAATGAATGACCTTTGTCCCATCTTGTTGTCTGATAATTGCTGGTGTTGTGTATCAAACTACATTTACAGTGTTGGATGACTACCCATGCTGTGATGGAAGATCACTGGTACTGTGTTGGATGACTACCCAAGCTATGATGGAATATCAATGGTACTGTGAAGGAATATCAATGGTACTGTGAAGGATGATTGCCTCGAAGTGCCTACACCGGCAACCGTCGAGGTATCGACTCGTAATAATGCAAAACAGCAACGAAGGACGAGGAATTAAACTTACGTCCTTACCTTGAATACAATGATAACGGCAAAAGTCAAGATATCAAAACGCTACCAGAAGTTTATTCTGTAGCAGACATGTGAACATTAAACTCACGCAGACCTGTAGGTTGAACCCTATAGACAGGGTCGGCACCTACTTTACTAATCCACCGATGAGTGTCCAGTCTACTGCGCTCTGCTTGACGCCCTAATCCACTGATT
The DNA here is from genome assembly GCA_963921405.1 of Cepaea hortensis. Classification (NCBI taxonomy): domain Eukaryota; kingdom Metazoa; phylum Mollusca; class Gastropoda; order Stylommatophora; family Helicidae; genus Cepaea; species Cepaea hortensis. The sequence goes on along the minus strand of OY992897.1, from coordinate 38,305,151 downwards.
CCATTTAAGCTGTAATTCCACTCTAGGTTTTTCCGCCCGGTTACTTCACTGCTGTATCATCATCAACAGATCCCTCTCCTGATTCATAGCTGTCTCACGCTCATATCATCGCGTCCAGAGGTCACCTCACACAGATCCTTTGAAACACGTCCTTGTTCGAAATCACAATCACAGCGTCCCCTGTTGCTGTCCAATTACGTTCTCCACATTCTCCTTGGATTCCTTTGTTGACGTCCACTTTCGTGTCCGAGTGGGGAATTCCCATTTTCCAATTCATATTTTTCGTGGTGGGCCGTGCCGCCGTATGGCATAATTCCCCCTCCCAGATAAAAAAATGTGTAACATGTTTTTCCCTTTTAACTATATGTGTATAAATATATTGTATAATCACAACTACCTACAACTATAATAACAACAGACTAATACTTAGTTGTCCCCCTTATCTACCCTAAAAAAAAATATAAAGTTATACGACGGGCACGCCCACCTGTCCAAACCCCACGTTGGACGTCGTGTGGCTGATCATGGGGAATCAGACCAACTAATAAACATATTAGTCCCTATCTTGTCTTAATAGACAAGTGTGTCCTAGCTCTAGGTACTACCATGAGTTTCGGACGAGGGTAATAATGGGGTTTCCAAGTTGATCATTCTCATTGTTGATTATCGTTGCTGTTATTATTGTATACTCCATATATTTTCCTTCTTACAATTTTTTCATCTGTGGGTAGGGTGACATGTGCTCCACGAGAATCCTCAGAAATATTTTTACTTTTGTGGATATGTTGAGAATGATGACTGATTATTATGGATCTTAATGTGATAATGACACGCAATACAATTAATTCAACTAGAGATTCATTCTAATGACTTAAACCTTATATTCAAATACTTTCCCGAACAATTATTAATTAACCCAAAACCATACTATAATATTTCAATTAATTAATACCTAATTAACTAACATTTGTTATTTAACCACAGAATCATAACATTTAAATTAAAATGTTCACTTTTCAATTTTCACTGTCACAGTTACAAATACAATACTTGTGCGCTCGACTCCATGTCAGAATAGTTACTGTTTGACCAACTGATCGATCACACATTGAGTAGATAACTCCTATGGCGTAGTTATTCCTTCATACACTCTGTCAATATGGAAAAATTGCCACCATGTGTATCCATATTTAATTAAATCACATCTTACATTACATTATATATTTTGTCAATTAATGTAACATTGTTATTCAACAAGGTGCGTTTTGAATTTATGTTTATTAAATTTTCTAACACTCATAAAAGAACAGAACATTAAAATATAATTAAAGAACTTATAACATATATCTGTTCCCTTATTAATTATAATCGACTGAGAATGTCTCTGATTGACTGATTAAAATCTTGCAGACATAGAGTTGTGAAGAATCATACCTATTAAAGATTCAAGACATCTAAAAAAAAATTAAATCAGGAATATAATATTCAACAAGAATAAATATTGAAATCAAATAATATTCATATAAATTTAGTAATGTTCTCTATTATAGACATAATTATCAAAGAATAAAGAATCGAACTATTTCTAAGATGAATTATAGAATTATTAGATAGTGTGAACAATTCTGACAAGTGATACCTTGTATAACTAAGTAATAAGACCTAAGACTCTAATGTGTTTGTAGTGTATGTGACCCTAACCTTTCATCCCATTTTATTTTCCTTTATTTATTTCTTTTATTCTTTCATTCATTAATTTTCTTTCTTTCTTTCTTTCTTTCAAATCTGTAAAATCTCTCTTCTGCACTCATGCCAATATTTGTACATTGTAACTTTGTTGATTGGAACAATGTTATTGTTTTCAGTCTTGTGTATCTTCTGTAATGCATACGCTGTAACGACGTATGTTTGTACTGAGTGCGTGTAACTTTCATTCTGTTTTTGGGATTTTTAACAAAAATGTCATTGAGAAACATGTAATCACGTTTGATTTGTTTTGTAACAACAGTTATTTCTTCATGTTTGGGTTCGTTGACTTTGTACAATTCGCAATTATTTACCGTTGCGTTATCACGTATGTCTACAGTTGATGTACCCTGTTCTGTTTGCGTCTTTTCTTCTTTAATTTCTTCTTCTTCTTCTTGTGTTGTTTCAATTTGGGCATTTGTACTTGTAAGTGTTTCGTTAAACTTGTGTTCGATAGTTACTTTCTGAACGAAATCTCTGGCGTTCGGTTCTTTCACTACTGCAGCACATACTTTACCTGTGTAATTACTTTCTTTTCTTTCATACATTTGTCTTTGTTTTCTCATTTGTTCCTTCCAAATTGTTTCCTTTGCAAGATTTTCCTTTTCAAGTGCGAGTCGTTTCTGTTTGATTTCTGCCTCTATGGTTATTTGTCTTGCCTTTAAATTTGCTTCTGCGGTTATCTGTTTTTCTTTCATCTCTTTTCTCATTGTAGCTATCTTTTCACGTTGCAAAGTTATCTCATTTTGTTTAATAGTCATCTCTTTTTCTTTCAGTTCTCTCTCAAGAGCCATCTGCAGTTGTTTGGTTTCTTTCTCTGCTGCTAGTCGTTCCTTCTGACGTTGTTTCTCTTCTTTTTGATGCTCAATGAACTCATGTTTAACTCAACTCCTAAGTTCAGCACCAGTTAAACCAATCTTTTCACCGAATTCCATGATTTCTTGTAGGGTAGACATCTTGTCCTACCTGTAAAATGAGCTATCTAGCTGAAATAAATAGCGAAGTGACAAGAGAAGAAAAGACTCGACAAATTTGCAACAAGGTTCTTCGCGGAACGGAGTAGTTATTGACTTAAATAATAAGTCCTGTGGTATCAACGTCGACCCAAAATATCAACTTAATTAATACGAATACTGTCACGTTGACGATCACCTAAGAATATATCACTCAAAATATACGATAATTATACGAACCGTGACATATGTAAGCCACAAAAATAATTATGGGAAAATATGTTCAATATAAGGAATATAAATATATAAGTACAGCGAACCAACACTAATACTGACAAGACAAAAGACGATTGACGTAAGACGAAAGTACATATTTTCATTCATAAAAGACAAAATTAATATTCTTGAAATTTAAGTGACAACACGATAAACACTTTATATACTACTCACAATTGCGATACTCTTATAATGAATGAAATATATGTAAACCACATGAATAATGTGAGAATACGTTCAATATAAAAAAAAAATATATATATATGACACTAGATAATTAATAGTCACAGTAGACGATTAACGAGGGACGAAAATACCAATCAATGTTTAAACACGACAACAAAAACCTTCAGACTTAGATTCAACATAACATACTACTGACTTATCCTACAAAACAAACGGTTGTTAATTTATAATAAATTTTTGACATAATTGAAAATACGACACCTTATTAAACTTTAAAAAAAAATCAATGTCACACCAATTGACAATTACAATAGGTACTGGCCTTAAGAAAATTGCGGTGTCGGTGTCTTCTACGAATTTCCGAATGTCCATTCCATGCTCGACTGTTCCAAATGCTCGAATATTCCAAATGCTCGAATATATTCGTTTTCTGCAGTCGACAATTAATGGAGGTTCTCCTCGAAACACAATATCTGGTAAAATGACACGATGGTGTAATGCACTTACACCAGCACCTAGCCCCACGCGGTCTGTGGCCGACTGACAAAATTTAGTCGGTTATGGTGCACCCGTCGAACTTTGAGTTAAATTTTGGGTATATTATTGCAACGATACCCACAGTAGACTGGTGTGTGCTGTTGTCTGTGTATCCACATGTGGCGTTGTCCAAGTGACCTGGTATCATTGCCAATTAGCGACCAACTATGTTGAATATCGTATGCAGTTGTGGGTATGTTGGTCAGTAAGCACGACTGTATGATAGAAAACTTGCTTATAAACTCTCATGAGAGTACAATGAACTTGCACTCCGCCCTTGGATCACGTGATCCGTGACCAACCCATGCGTAATCGTAATTGGTTAGGGCGTGTACGTTGACCCTTGATGCAATGTAACAGACTTATTCTGATGCTAGGCTGGACGATGAGTGTTTGATGCGGGCCTCGGAAGTAAATCCTCCAACGAACGTCGAGTTCAGTTATGCATGACTCACTTTCGTATCACGCTCGAAATACTTCCTGTCGATTCGACTCGTGTTAATGTAGTGTCCCGTCGAATTTTGATGTGGTAATGAATAGATTACAGCTCCAATGTCCGGATACACCATCCATAATGTCCCATGTATAATGTAGACAATAATATTTTGTGACGCAACTTCGTGTCCGTTGATCCTATGCCAGTGAGGTATCAGTCTAATATAATGAACTGGCACCGTGAGACAACCGAAATGCTGTTTCAGGAATTAAAAAGTCAGTGATACTGACGGCGATGACTGAAATGTCGTTGTTAATTCCTTGACTCACTTGGTATGGTAGCGCACCGTGTACAAAATAAAATTCCGGCGTCTAGTATCCTATACCGGCATCATAATCCCTCGAGCAGCCATTGTTGACATCGTGAATGTGGCGTAAGTGAATATTGTGAAGAGCAGTATCAGTGAGGAACAATGTCCTGAGAGGGTTTTGTGGAGATCAATCAATATGAGGTAATATCCACAGATTATAATAGTGCACCTCCGAAATTTACCGGTGACCCATGTTCCTCACAGTTGTCATATTCGGTATGATAATGTGGAGTAGTATACAACAATTAACACAGCAATCTATTAATAGATTAATGTGACAGCGCAGTGTTCAACATGAGCTCACTGCCTACTATAATTGCTTTCAGTCTCCTCCCTGTCGACTATATACTCAAACAAATCATATGACTTGTCTCCACTGTCCATGTTTTGCTCCATGATAATATTAACGCTATTAATTTCATGGATTCTCATTAGATATAATGTTCGTAAAATAACGAATGTCTTTCCGCTAGAGTAAACTATACTTGCAGATCGGTAGTACACTCCATCCTATGTGGAATAGTCCAACGATAAATGTGATAATAATCCCGAATCATGACGAACTTCATAAATTCCGCAGATTGTTTAGCATAAGGTCACTTTTGAGCAGTTGTAATCAAATTGGTGAGCAAATCATCAATTCTCAAATGTACAGTGTCCATCGTTGTGTTATCGTACAATATTGTGGTGTATACTTGTGGCAGCGCGGTGTTTCTTTAGATCTTATGGCCTACTCATATCACCATAGTTACTTTCCATATCGACCATGGTGTCGAATGTTTCGGATATCTCATATCTATGTACTATCTTCCTTTCTTAAGTAGAACTGTAGTCGTACCCGTACATTCTTTCAAAACACAATAATGTTCTTAAATATCTTATAATCTCTTATAATGTTCGTTGTTCACAACTATTTGATAGCGCTGTGTTGTGTTTAATATAGTGCCGTTTTGCGCGTATGTTGCATTCTTGCTGTGTAACTATTATACTGTTATTGTAATTCTTATACGCAACGGTGTTATTCCAGTACTATTTTCTCACTGTCTTGACATGTTAATTCTAGTCGAACTGATTGTTCTTGTGAAATATAACCTTCCAACTTACTGTTGTGACTTGCAAACTGTATGCTCTTCTCCATTTTTGTGACGTGGAGTTTTCGTGCGTTCTTTCTTTCTGTGTGTGATTCGTGTAGTATGGTGCAACTCAAGATGTCGGCGTGCAAATTTTTCTACACTCAGCTGACTAAATCTGGCAGGAATTTTCGTGTTGACAATTTTTTTATGCAGCGAGTCCAGTGACGACCCCCATATGCCTCGAAGTACCTACACCGGCAACCGTCGAGGTATCGACTCGTAATAATGCAAAACAGCAACGAAGGACGAGGAATTAAACTTACGTCCTTACCTTGAATACAATGATAACGGCAAAAGTCAAGATATCAAAACGCTACCAGAAGTTTATTCTGTAGCAGACATGTGAACATTAAACTCACGCAGACCTGTAGGTTGAACCCTATAGACAGGGTCGGCACCTACTTTACTAATCCACCGATGAGTGTCCAGTCTACTGCGCTCTGCTTGACGCCCTAATCCACTGATTCCATTTAAGCTGTAATTCCACTCTAGGTTTTTCCGCCCGGTTACTTCACTGCTGTATCATCATCAACAGATCCCTCTCCTGATTCATAGCTGTCTCACGCTCATATCATCGCGTCCAGAGGTCACCTCACACAGATCCTTTGAAACACGTCCTTGTTCGAAATCACAATCACAGCGTCCCCTGTTGCTGTCCAATTACGTTCTCCACATTCTCCTTGGATTCCTTTGTTGACGTCCACTTTCGTGTCCGAGTGGGGAATTCCCATTTTCCAATTCATATTTTTCGTGGTGGGCCGTGCCGCCGTATGGCAATGATCATGTGTATGTTTATTCATGGGGATGCCTATTTTGTCATTGCATCTAATCATGAATTTTATAAATTAGGGCATTGACATTATTAATCAGATGTTGTTGTATCTTTATAATTATATTATTCTGATTCCCTATACACTGACCTGAGTTTCTTCTGAGATCTCTAAATCGTTGTTTTTTCTTGTTAGCCATAGAGATAGAATGAGATTCTCTTTGTCTTCTTATTCCTCTCTTCTTCTACGGCCCATGAACAGACGGCGTTGTGCTATTATCTCTATCATCTCTGTGCGGTTACACAAAGGTACCTATAAACTGTATATGTACCTTTGATGAGCTGTAACTTCACCTGTGACCCCTAGTCCTCTGCTTTTCTTGTGTTTCAATAGGATTTTAATTATGTTTCTAATGTAATGTCTTTTTCATTTTCAGATCCCGTGAACTTCACCCTTAATTATGGCTAGTAGGAAAAGAAAAGTGGGCGCCGAGTGAGAAGTAAAGTACTTCTTTGTGGAAACAAAGGATCAGAAAACCAACTGCATAATATGCAGCGAAAGTATTGCCGTTTTGAAAGAGTTCAATCTTCAGCGTTACTACGTAACAAAACATCCATCAACATATTACAAAGTAATTTTCGTGGAAGTGCAAACAATTTTCCAAGACTATAACCTTCGGTGGAATCAGCTTCGAGGTGTTATAGTTGATGGGGGAAAAAACATGACTGGAGTGAGGAAGGGTCTGTTGGGGCAGATCAGGACTCATTTGGAAGATTTGCAAATTCCGGGCGCTCTGTTCATACACTGCATCGTACATCAGCAAGTACTCTGTGGGAAAGATTTAGATATTTCTTGTGTACTGAAACCAGTAGTTTCTGCTGTGAACTTCATTCGGGAACATGCAAGCATTATGTCAGGAGGTATTTATTTAGTATTTGTGGTTTCAAACCACCGATAAATCGTTCTATACGGGGTTATCCGGCCATCTTGTTTCGTCAAATTTTACGACCACAATTGACCTCAATATTTTGAACTTGGTGGTTATTTTCTTGGGTCTGGATTAATACTTCCGGTTGTCCTGCTAACTACTTCCGGTCTAGGGGCGGGGCGGCGGCGGTGGCGGCGACGGTGGCGGCGGCGACGCGAACCGAAGCGATCCGACTCGATCCAACGCGATCCGACGCGAACTAACCGACCGGGCGGGTGTGTGTGTGTGTGCATGTGTGCGTGCGTGTGTGGTTCGGTGCGCTCGAACCCCAGTCATATTGATATCGATCCTCTTCTATGATGAGACCTAAATCCAATGATGAATAAACTTTTGTACGCTTCAGCAGAAGTCCCGACCCATGTATCAACATTAAGCGCTTGGTGAAAATCTGATTTAAAAATATACTAGCCACGCAAACATTATTATTTAAAATTAACTCTAAAACTTAATTAAACACCAACATTTCTTGTATGATTCGTGTAGAATAGTAATGTCAATAAAAAGCTACCAAACTCAATTAATAACAACGATAACGTGCTAAGATAATTATAAAAACATGACATATTATTAAACCCCGCAGTTATACCCCTTAATTATAAACGTATGCCAAGGGCGACTATTCGTGGCTCCTGACTCAACCGGAATTGTTTCTCCTTTTACATACTAACACCCTCTTGAATGACCAAGTACCTTCGCGAACAGGCAAAGATCACCCGCTGATCAAGCACGCCCCACGCGAAATACAATGGCCAGTGACCGTCGTACGAGATTATCCGGTACCAGTCAACCAGAACGCGGTAAGGAATTTTTAATTAACATCAACGGCCTTCAATGTTTATCGCAGAGAGAGATCAGAAGACGTGGTACAACCGGGACTGAAGGGAATATTTGCTTGTCCCAGTGGGTAAGGCATATATACTTGCCTTGCTGATTTGGTCACGCGGGATATGTGTCCGTGTGTGTATGTACATGCGTGTGTACGTGCGTGGGTGTGCTAGCAATTGCAGGACATCACAGTCAGTCCCAACACTCTGTGGAGTGTTGTGCTTGGTGGGTAAGTGTCACGGAAAAACACCGTGATTAACCAGTTGATGACAATATACGGATTCTGATTAAACGGCTTGTTTTCAAGGCCACGACTGCTTTAACACAGACAGAGAAAAACAAGTCGGATTCAAGTTACAATCAGATGTCAACAATTCCAGGAAGGTTAAAAATAACAGCTGCAGTTGTTTACGGGGAAGGGAAGTGAGTGAGATGAATCAATACGTCGCCTTTGACAGTTCACGAAATTGTGGCCAGGTGTTCATGACACGCAGCGGGCTTGTGTGTAGGTCAGGACAGGGGGGATAACTGTGAACAAGATCAGATAACTCTTGTAGTAATTTAATCTAAGGGGAAGCACTGATGATGAAATGAATTATTGCCCCTGAAACCAGCTAGAGTTAGAGGTCAAAACGTCAAGTAAACAATTCAGGGCTTATTGCCAAGAAAATATGACTTGGTGACGGCAGTGTAACTCGAATTGTTATCTAGGCGGTAGCGCCTTGGCACTGCAGTTAGAGATTGAACAAAAATGTCTACCGTGTGCGAATTAAGTGGATTTAATCTTTCACGTGCCTGTTATGGCAAATGTAGATGTGATTGGTAGACTGCAGTCTTGCTTAAAGTAGATCATATTGTGTAATTAGTCATAATTAATTTAGGCAGTAGCATGGTTGAAACTAGCTAGAGTAGTGAAGTGATAATTAGCTCGGCTAGTGAAAATAGAGTAGTGAAGTATTGATAAGCTTTACTAGTTGAGAATTGAGTACTGGGGGATAATTGGGATATTCCAGTGGGTGTCCCTGGTGGGAGGGGCTCCGCATTCTGTTTGTTGATATTTTTCTTCTTGTCTTGGCCTGATGAAAACCAATGTGTTGAGTCATCTGTCCGTGACAGAGTAAGGTCACTGTATTTTCCTGAGCAGGGCCAATGGCCACGATTATCTACTAGAGATCAGTGACGGGGAGGCTATCACCAGTTGTGTTATATATTTTACAGGTTCCCTTTGGTCGGGATGTAGACCATAGAACAATTGAAAAATCCTTTCCCGGATAAATTGTGATGCAGAAAGATTGGCCAGCAACTTTCTCAATGGGTCTATGCTCGAAGAAGTTGATCAACATTGCTCAGTGGAGCTGAATGGTATAAGTATCCTACAGGATAAATACCGAATGAGTTTTAGGTCATACCATTCGTTAACACACCAGTGATGATGGATGTTCAGTCCACTTATTACTAGATCAGTAGGGACTGATGTTCACATTAGTTGAAACCTAACATTGAAGTGTAGGTGTTCCACATATCAAGGGAATTATAACATTAGGACAATAACGAGAAAATAAAGACATCTTTGGAACATTTTGCAAGAAGGAAAAATAACCTGTTCATGGGACAGTGTTCCATATTTTTTTTTTCACTGCGCAGGAACTATGAGGTTTCAGTTTTCTATAAACTATTAGGAACAGTTTTTGTTAAGAACAAAAATAGTATCGTTCCCAGATTGTAGAGTTGAATGGGAATCAGATTTCATCGTCATCAGAGCTCCTGGAGGAGGACCTGTCTGAAGGGAAGGACACGCAATTGGTGAGGTCTATTGTGCTGACTCTTGTGATGGCGTGTAATCCTTGCCATGATGAGTGAACTCTGATCCTGAACTTTGGAGTCTGACCTCTACATTTACATTAGAATACACAACACACATTTTCTTTGCATATACACCTCACGTACATTACAATTTTCTTTTAATAAATTAATCTTTATTAATTGTTGGAAGAATGAGTTGTTGAATATGTTGCGTTGAGGAGAATGAGAGGGGGCATAGTACGACAGTGAGAGAGAGAGAGAGAGAGAGAGAGAGAGAGAGAGAGAGAGAGAGAGAGAGAGAGAGAGGAAAAGGTGTCCACGGGTTGATGGAGTGTGTTGGACGGAAGCTGGTGGATTCTCCAGGTTATTAGAAAAGGGGTAAAATATAACGTGGGTGTTGACTCCCCTCACTCCAGGGACGACACTTTAGATTAAGACACGACATTATTGGGGACTCGTAAACGGGATCTTTGGACAGTGGGATCTCTCGTAAACGGGATCTTTGGACAACGGGATCTCTCGTACACGTGATCCTTAGACAGCGAGATCTCCGGCAAGCAGAATCCTTTGACAGTGGGATCTTCTGACAACGGGGTCTTTTGACACGGGATCCTTAGTTATAAGACGGAGATATCATATTGGAGAATCCAGCTAGAGTGAATGTGGATAGGGGTTAGGACAAATATCTTACCTGTTCACACTTCACACGTCTGCATAGGTCTGTGGTCCTGATTCTACTCTTGTCACTGAGTGATTGTGTTGTGGTGTGCTGGATGTGGTGAATATATAGATTTATAGTACTTGTTCATATATCTATATATTAATTTGCAGTAAAATTGTACTCAACCTGCTAGCGTACCTCTCTGAAATGGCCACTCCTAAACAAACCACAGCAGAACTAAGGGCAAAGGGGGAAGAAATGCGATTGTCGGGTTCTGCTCTAACGGATTACATACAGGAAGTGGAGAGAGAGTATCGTCAAGCAGAAAGAGATTATCGAAAGGCTGAGTTGGAATTGAGGAAGATGGAGCTAGAAACTAAGAGGATAGAAGCTGAGCAAGCAACTAGAAGGATGGAACTTGAAGCTGAGCAGGCATCCAAGAAACTGGAATTGGAAGCTGAGCAGGCAGCTAGGAAACTTGAAGTTGTGGAATCTGCTAGGAAACGGGAAGCGGAGCAGGGGGCTCAGAAAAGGGAGCACGAGTACCGGATGAGGGAACTCGAGTTGAAGAGGCAATCTAATGGAGACACTGAGGGGGCAGTTGGAGGTTCCGCTGTCCCAGGCCCAACCCCAGCAGGTGGACATGGTTACCATGCTATGAAGTTTCCTCTAGCGGTCTACGAGGAGGACAAAGATAAGATTGACCAGTACCTTCAACGCTTCGAGGCCATGTCCGTGGCTATGGGGCATGGAGCGTAACAAATGGAATCTCAAGCTATCCCAGGGATTACGCGGGACCGGCTACGAGGTTTATTCTCGCCTGCCACCAGGACATGAGAACAATTATGACGAATTGAAGACGGCTCTGCTGAAACGATTCGAGGTTACGTCACATACCTACCGGAAAAAATTTCGAGCAGCGTAACGAGAACCGGGGGAGTTGTTTGCCGCTTACGGTTTGCGTCTAAAATCCTATCTCCACAAGTGGATGGATTTGGCTGGGTTCGCACATGATTATGAGAGTCTAGAAGAACTCATGGTGGTCGACCAGCTGAAGAAGCAAATGTCGAAACCTCTCAGGACGTTCCTGGGAGAACAAGGAACGGAACGTATTGACCTCGTGACAAAATTAGCAGAACGGTTCGTCGAGGTACATGGGGAGGCATGGGAAAACCTTTCCACCAACACAAAAAGTCAAGAGAAACATGACAAGAAGAAAGCCAAAAACTCAGGAACCAAAAAAAGGGGAAGCTTATGTGCAAAAATCAGAGGATAGTTCAGAGAAGAAGAAGGAGGGAAGCAAGAGCACTTCAAGCTCTACACCAAAACGACAGTGGTCGGAGAAATGGTGTTCAATTTGTAAGTCACCCTCTCACAATACGAGGTACTGCAAATCGAAGGCTAAGAGCCCTCACTTCGCAGCATGTCAAGTGACTTTCAAGGAGGTTGTCACGGAAAATGACAAGGTCAACAAGGAAGCTCACCACCAGGAGAGCTCACTCAAGTCCGGCACTAGAAAATGTAGGACAGGGAAATGGTGCAACCAATGCAAGTCAAACACGCACAATGCTATTGACTGCAAGGGAAAGTCAGGAGACTCTAAATTTGCCGTGTGCCCCGGAAAACCTAAGGTGGAGCCCACCGAACAGGTCGAGGCAGAGGAAGAGACTCCAGACCAGGATAAACCACCTGTAGTGGAATTGGTAGAGGTTAACGGTCGTCAAGTGGAGTGTTTGTACGACACAGGACTGGACGGGGAGGCCGTGATTTCTGCGGATCTGGTACACCCAGAACAATTCACAGGTGAGACCATGGAGATACAGCCTGCACAGAAGAGTGCTGTGGCCATGAAGTTGCCCATTGCTAATGTGGATATTCGGTCAAGGTATGTCACCAGCACAATCAGGGCCGCTATATTGACCGATCCCATTTTCCCGTCATCCTCGGTTGCCGGTATGTCTTTCTGGGAATGCCCAGGGAGCCAATCCATATGGGAGCAATACAGACTCGCTCTCAGACGAGAACGGAAGAGGCAGAAGCAATTGTGACTAACCCACTGCCGGGGGAGCTACGAACTGCCCAGAGTGAGGATGCTACTTTACGTCCTTGCTACAAAAAGCTGCAGAAAAGGGCTGATCCACCAGGACGGGGTCAGTACTACATGAAGAATAGGATACTCTAAGGAGAGCAGGAAGGGGAGACAACCTATACGGTCAGTTGGTCGTTCCGAAAGCTCACCGGTCCCAGATTCTTCATATGGGGCATACCATCTCCTTTAGTGGACATATGGGTATTGCCGCCACCATGCAGCGAATTTCCTGCCATTACTATTGGCCGGGAATGACAGAAGATGTGCGTCGGTATGTGAAGTCATGCCCTGAGTGCCAGAGTGTGGCACCAAAACACTGGACAGCACCGGTGGTCTTGGGTGAGATGCCCATCATGAACTCCCCTTTCGAGAGGGTAGCCATCGATATCGAGGGTCCACTTCCCAGGACTAGGAAGAGGAACATGTATATACTCACAATGGTGGATTGCTGTACAATGTGGGGTGAGGCCATACCGTTGACCACGATCGACTCGAAAAGAGTGGCGGACGCACTGATGGAGGCCTTTACCAGATTAGGCTTCCCTGATCAAATATTCTGACGGACAATGGGTCTCAGTTTTGTGGAAAACTCATGGAGGAGGGATTTAGGGTGTTTCACTCTAACCACATACATACCAGCCCTTACAATCCTCAAGCCAATGGACAAGTAGGGCGTTTCAACGGCACGTTGATGACAATGCTCAGGAAACTATCACAGGAAAAACCTGATAGGTGGGATGAATATATCCCAGCAGCACTCTTTGCCTATCGGGAAGTTTCTCGTGGCTCAACAGGACTACCACCCGCTACGTTGCTGTTTGGTCGTTCAATCAAAGGACCGTTGGAAGCCATGTTGAGGAGTTGGACTGAAGAGGGGACGTCAGAAGAAGTGATCTCTTCCTATAAATATGTGGAGGAACTGAAAGAAAAACTCCAAAAAGGATGGACTCTGGCAAATCAAAACTTGAAAAAGGCCAGAAAAAGACATGCGGCTTACTACAACCGTAGGTCTAAAGACAGATCTCTAGAGGTGGGAGACAAAGTCTTGTTGCTACTCCCTACGGGAAACAACAAACTGGAGATAGGTTGGCAAGGACCATTTCCCGTGGAAAGGGTGATATCCAGAACCAACTATCAGATCCGGATCCGGGGAAAGTCGAAGATTTTCCATATCAATCTCTTGCGGAAATACGAAGAGAGACCCGGAGACAGGGCAGCTCACCTCATGGCAATGGCAGTTGCAGTGGAGACAGAAGTGGGAACCAGCGAGGGCAGGGAATATCCCCTGGTACACCAGGAAACCTACAAGGATGTGCAGGTGAACCCTGATCTGACCTCCCAGGTGAGGGAAAAGATAACCCAGGTTCTCAAGTCTCATAAGGAGATACTGACTGATAAACCAGGACGAACAAGGTTGGTTGAGTTCGAGATGACTTTGACCACACAGGAGCCGGTTCGCCAGAAGGTTTACCCAGTGCCATTCTCTAAAGAAAAAGCCCTGGAGGAGGAAATACAAAAACTACTGGAGGATGACGTGATTGCACCCCCCATATCCCCATACAATGCAGGGGTAGTTTTGTTACGGAAACCTAGTGGAGAACACAGGTTGTGCATAGACTACCGACTTCTGAACAGTCATACACAATTTCAGGTGAAACCTTTGCCGAATCCAACGCAGTTATTCGCTAGGCTCCATAAGGCTCGGTACTTTTAAAAGGTGGATCTGAGTCGGGGTTACTATCAGATACCAGTCAAACCGGAGATTCGACCACTGTTGGCTTTCAGTACACCCAGTGGACACTACGAATTCAAGGTCATGCCCTTTGGACTCAGCAATGCACCTAGTGTGTTTACACGCATGATGAGGACTTTACTAGATCCTTTACAGGATCCGGCCATCATCTCATTCATGGATGATATTCTGATTTCCAGTGACAGCTTGGATGACCACTTGCAATCCTTGGAGAGAGTGTTTAATAGACTCAAGGAAGCAGGGCTTACCGCTCGTGCAACCAAGTGCATGATTGGTTACCAGACTCTGGAATTTCTAGGTCACACCATCACTCCAGGACACATTCTCCCAGAAGAGAAGAACGTGGAGAAAATCAGAAATGCACCAAGGCCAAAAACGAAGAAGGATGTGCGATCTTTTCTCTCGTTGTGTGGGTTCTACCACAAATTTATCCCACATTTCACTGAACTGAGAGCTCCATTGACGGAAACCTTGAAAAAGGATTCCCGGACCAAATCATTTGGACACCTGAATGTGAGACTGCCTATAGTCAGTTAAAGGAGGCCTTGATCAGCAAGCCTGTCTTGCAGCTCCCTGACCTTTCCAAACCATTTGTGTTGAGAACGGATGCGAGTGGGATTAGAATTGGGGCAGCCCTATTACAGGAAGGGAAAGACGATGCCTCGGTTTTGAAACCTGTGGCATACGCAAGCAAGAAACTACTCCAGGCTGAGAGGAATTATTCGACCGTCGAGAGAGAGTGCTTGTCTCTCGTATGGGCCGTGCAAAAATTCCAGCCCTATTTGTATGGAGTCAAGTTTCGGGTCCAGTTAGATCATCAGCCTCTGATGTTCCTGGCTACTTCGCAGAGGCTCAACGCCCGTTTGATGCGGTGGTCGTTGTTACTTCAACCCTATAATTTCACAGTGGAGTACATTCCTGGGAAGGAAAATGTTGGAGCGGACTTCTTGTCAAGACACCCAGCTCCTGAATAAGAGGAATGAATCATCTGGATTAAACTCACGGTGGAGAAGAGTGAGATGGACTACTCTCTTAAGAGGGGGCCTATGTCACGGAAAAAACACCGTGATTAACCAGTTGATGACAATATACGGATTCTGATTAAACGGCTTGTTTTCAAGGCCACAACTGCTTTAACACAGACAGAGAAAAACAAGTCGGATTCAAGTTACAATCAGATGTCAACAATCCCAGGAAGGTTAAAAATAACAGCTGCAGTTGTTTACGGGGAAGGGAAGTGAGTGAGATGAATCAATACGCCGCCTTTGACAGTTCAAGAAATAGTGGCCAGGTGTTCATGACACGCAGCGGGCTTGTGTGGAGGTCAGGACAGGGGGGATAACTGTGAACAAGATCAGATAACTCTTGTAGTAATTTAATCTAAGGGGAAGCACTGATGATGAAATGAATTATTGCCCCTGAAACCAGCTAGAGTTAAAGGTTAAAACGTCAAGTAAACAATTCAGGGCTGATTGCCAAGAAAATATGACTTGGTGACGGCAGTGTAACTCGAATTGTTGATCTAGGCGGTAGCGCCTTGGCACTGCAGTTAGAGATTGAACAAAAATGTTTACCGTGTGCGAATTAAGTGGATTTAATCTTTCACGTGCCTGTTATGGCAAATGTAGATGTGATTGGTAGACTGCAGTGTTGCTTAAGGTAGATCATATTGTGTAATTAGTCATAATTAATTTAGGCAGTAGCATGGTTGAAACTAGCTAGAGTAGTGAAGTGATAATTAGCTCGGCTAGTGAAAATAGAGTAGTGAAGTATTGATAAGCTTTACTAGTTGAGAATTGAGTACTGGGGGATAATTGGGATATTCCAGTGGGTGTCCCTGGTGGGCGGGGCTCCGCATTCTGTTTGTTGATTTTTTTTCTTCTTGTCTTGGCCTGATGACAACCAATGTGTTGAGTCATCTGTCCGTGACAGAGTAAGTTCACTGTATTTTCCTGAGCAAGGCCAATGGCCACGATTATCTAATAGAGATCAGTGACGGGGAGGTTATCACCAGTTGTGTTATATATTTTACAGGTTCCCTTTGGTCGGGATGAAGACCACAGAACAATTGAAAAATCCTATCCCGGATAAATTGTGATGCAGAAAGATTGGCCAGCAACTTTCTCAATGGGTCTATGCTCGAAGAAGTTGATCAACATTGCTCAGTGGAGCTGAATGTTATAAGTATCCTACAGGATAAATACCGAATGAGTTTTAGGTCATACCATTCGTTAACACACCAGTGATGATGGATGTTCAGTCCACTTATTACTAGATCAGTAGGGACTGATGTTCACATTAGATGAACCCTAACATTGAAGTGTAGGTGTTCCACATATCAAGGGAATTATAACATTAGGACAATAACCTGTTCATGGGACAGTGTTCCATATTTTTTTTTCACTGCGCAGGAACTATGAGGTTTCAGTTTTCTATAAACTATTAGGAACAGTTTTTGTTAAGACCAAAAATAGTATCGTTCCCAGATTGTAGAGTTGAATGGGAATCAGATTTCATCGTCATCAGAGCTATTGGAGGAGGACCTGTCTGAAGGGAAGGACACGCAATTGGTGAGGTCTATTGTGCTGACTCTTGTGATGGCGTGTAATCCTTGCCATGATGAGTGAACTCTGATCCTGAACTTTGGAGTCTGACCTCTACATTTACATTAGAATACACAACACACATTTTCTTTGCATACACGCCTCACGTACATTACAATTTTCTTTTAATAAATTAATCTTTATTAATTGTTGGAAGAATGAGTTGTTGAATATGTTGTGTTGGGGAGAATGAGAGGGGGCATAGTAGGACAGAGAGAGAGAGAGAGGGATAGGAAAAGGTGTCCACGGGCTGATGGAGTGTGTTGGACGGAAGCTGGTGGATTCTCCAGGTTATTAGAAAGGGGGTAAAATATAACGTGGGTGTTGACTCCCCTCACTCCAGGGACGACACTTTAGATTAAGACACGACAGTAAGATTACTGCTGTCTTATTGAACGAACAGTAGTCATGTCACATGCATGTGTGTGTGTGTGTGTGTGTGTGTGCTATCAATTACAGGACGTCGCAGTTAACCCCAATATTGTCTGGTTGCCCTTGTACGATCATGACAGCCGTGTGTGTGCGCGCGCATGTAGACGTGTGTGTGTGCGTGGGTGTTCTGCCGAGTGGATGTGAGCGCGGGGGGGGGGGGGGGGTGTGCTATCAATTACAGGACGTCGCAATCAACCTCAACATTCTATGGAGTTTCATGTGTGCTGGGCAAGTTTGCAATTGTCATTTTGAATGAACACCAGCCAGGTCATGTGCGTGTGAAGAGCATGTATCACTAGCTAGATGTCTATCTATTACAGGACGTCGCAGTCAGCCCCAACATTGTTTATGCAATGCATTTACACGACGTTGCAGACAGCCCCAACATTGATTGGTGCACGTGTGCCATCATCACATCCGTGTGTGTGTCTGTGTGTGCGTGCGCGCGCGCGTGTGTGCTATCAATTACAGGACGGTGCTGTCAACCTCAACATTCTATGGAGTTTTATGTGTGCTGGGCAAGTTTGCGATTCTCATTTTGAATGAACGACAACCATATCATGTGCGTGTGAAGAGGGTTTATCAACAGCTAGTTGTCTATCTATTACAGGACGTCGCAGTCAGCCCCAACCTTGTTTAATTAATGCATTTACAGGACGTTGCAGACAGCCCCAATATTGATTGGTTGCGCGTGTACCACCATGACATCCGTATGTGTGTATGTGTGCGCGCATGTAGGCGTGTGGGTGTGCTATCAATTACAGGACATCGCAGTCAACCTCAACATTCTATGGATTGTCAACCGTCCTGGGGCAAGTTTGCGATTCTCATTTTGAATGAACGACAACCATGTCATGTGCGTGTGAAGAGGGTTTATCAACAGCTAGTTGTCTATGTATTACAGGACGTCGAAGTCATCCCCAACCTTGTTTATGCAATGCATTTACAGGACGTTGCAGACAGCCCCAACATTGATTGGTTGCGCGTGTACCATCATGACATTCGTGTTTGTGCATGCGTACGCGTGTGTGTGATATCAATTACAGGACATTACAGTCACCCCCACCATTCCAGGGAGTGTCAGTCGTCCTGGGGTAAGATTGCTGTTGTTTTTTTTTTTTTGAACGGCTGAATTTCTTTTACAGATGACAGTGAAGCTTTACCGCATTGCCTTTACAGGACATCACAGTCAGCCCCAACATGCATGCTTCCTGGGCAAGGTTGTCGTTGTCTTTCTGAACGGCTGAATTTCTTTTACATATTGCAGTCAAGCTAGCGACTACAGGCTGACTAGCTAAAACCGGTAAAAATGACGTCATAGTCGGGTATTAACAAACGTTCCTACTTTTCATAAGATTGACTGAGCTATTTATAAGTTTGGATGAAATGTGACCAAAACATTTCACATTTGATTAACAAAGTTTCCTACTTTTCATGAGTTTGGGTGAGCTTTTTTATAAGTCTGGTTGAAATGTAGCCAAAAAATGTTCCAATTTTGGCTAACAAATTTTATTACTTGATTGAGCTTTTTGCTCTTCATTCTCTCCTCGCATGACAACTATATACACCGTAAACACTAAATATTAAACAACCAAGACGTACTTATAATCTATATACCTGTTTATTTTACAGTATTTCAGTGCATTTTACAGTATTTCAGTATATTTTACAAGAATTAAAAAAAAAATTCATAATGTCGTTACATGAAATGGATGCTGTGCTATGAGCTGGTATACATAGTATCATCACAATATTTTATTTTCACATATAGAGCTGTACAAATTGTATGCTGTTTCTGGGTTTCTTCACACCACTGTCTGAGTAGGTTGGTTTTTCCTGCAGGTAGTCTGGTATGTATAGGCCACTTGGTATGTAGTCGTAAGGCTGGTATCCTGATTGGTGGGCTGACATCTGCGTATTATAGACAACCGGGCCATCAATCATCTGAGTGTTGGGCATATCAATCATCTGGCTATTGGGTTCTTCACATATCTGGTTGCTGGGGTCATCACGCATCTGACCGTAACTGGATTGATAACTGGTGGTATAGTATGCGCCTACTTGGTGGCTTCGTTTAGTACCCTGTTTGACTTGAATACTGTTTTGAGTGTGTTGGGCTTAATTGCTTCGGTTGGTGTCTTGTTGCACATCAAACAGCTGGGTATTGGGGTCATCACACATCTGTTTGCTGGGGCCATCACACATCTGACTGTAGCTGGGTTGAAAACTGGCTGTATAGTATGCGACTACTTGGCGGTTTCGGTTAGTTCCTTGTTTAACTTGAGCACTGACTTGAGTGTTTTGGACTTGAGGGCTTCTGGTAGTGCCTTGTTTGACATGAGCACTGGCTTGAATGTTTTGGTTACTGACTTGCTTGTCGCTGTTAGTACCTTGTTTGATTTCGTTACTGGCTTGGTTAACTTGGTTGAGTCTGTCAAAGTCAGCAAGGATCTCGAGATGCATGGCGCTCATCTGTTCATATTCTTGTCGAGTAAGTGTCATACCCGTCTTAGTCGGGAATTTCTGGTCGGCTTCACCGTAAAATCTTCGGATGTGTAACGTCGTCGTTCCTCTGTAGGATGAGACATACACGGCCTTATCACCACCGCCTACTGGTCTAATAGTCTCACCACTACTAGTCATATAGACCCAGTTAGCAGGCACAGTCTTGAGGTCTGTAGTCATCTTCTGATCACAATGCTTGAGTATTACCAGCCTCGGGTGTATATATTAGTTTTTGAGCCACGCGTAAAACCGGTTTCAGCCAGTTTCCTAGGTCAAGCAGTTCAGATTACGCTGACGTGGCTGTTCGTATGGCGCGACTATGGGTTCTACTACCCGCTCCTTGACCTGTTGTATGATTAAGCTGGCTTGGGGATTGCGGGTCATGCTCGTCATATGACTTCTACCCATGATGAAATAGATAACGTAGAGGGCGTCGTGTTACTTGCGTTGTAGTCACTGTGAGCTACAGTCTGTGAAGTCAGAATAACAGTGCTATACATATAGTCTCCTCCCACCCACTGTAGTTTTCTTCATATTGAGGCCTGGTCAGGTATTGAAGACATGAATGTAAGTATATTACAACCATCTTGTTTTTATGTATGTGTTTTAATACACATATGACTTGTCTCTTCAGCTATAGGCGTCTAGCACCATATATCCCTTGTATTATACTAGTGTTGTTAAGTTAACCGAATGCCTATTGGGAGAAACACAACGAAAATGTGAAAGATAATAATCTGAGTGTCAGGTACAGCATGTCTTCTGACAGGCTGGGTTTCAACGTAACTCCCCCGTATTTCACCATTATTCTAGGTCTGGTCTCTTCCGAACTCGAAAATGTAACGTCAGCACTGAAGTCCCGGTAGTGAATGCGATCTTTGTGCCCGTATCAGTGGTTAGAAGTATTTCCACCGTATCGAAGGAGTAACGATTCAGCGTTATGTAGTGAGGTTTGTCGTAGGCGAGAAACACTGAGGCCGAGTGCTGATTCATGATAGGAACCGTCCTTAGTAGTGGGACCATGAAGTCTCCAACTGGTCTCGCCGCAATGAGATCGCAGTATACGTAGACATTTTGCAGGTCGTTATTCAGGTGTATCGACCCTTCACCTTCAATTGTATCTAGTATCTCTTGTAACTTCTCACTAAATGTAATAGTGGCCCCGGGTTCGAGTATTTTCACGATGACTTTCTTTGATGCCTTGTCGAAATGGAATAGACCACAGAGTTGATCGTCCACCTTCCGATCTTTCATTAGGCGATTCAGTGCAGTTATAAACGCGTCTGGTGAACTGTACAGGCCCGGGGACACGCCTTTCTTATCACTCTACCATTGGGTGGTATGTATCTTAACCATACTTCATTCTCTAGCACATTGCAGTAGTAGTTGGGGAATTGAATTTCGGCCATACCCACTTCAAAATCTTGACTCACCTCAATAGTCTGCGGTAACTTGACGAAATAGTGACCTGGTGAGTTCTTGGGAAATATGTTCGGCGAAGCATTACTCTATAATGTCAGGTAGAAGCTCATATTTTAGGGTTTGGTAACATGTAACCCAGACAGCTGTTTAGAAGAGCGATCCACAACTTGCCCTCGACTGCGTCAACGCTGATTCGAGCCAGATTGAATAGTGATGAGTGTGTATATAACAACTAGTTGACAGAAGAAGACCATCTCTAGTCGCGGCACTCGCCGACCACACATGCACCAGATCGAATTTCTTTCCCCCTGTGGGTTATTTTGTGGATTAGTTTCCACGTTGGTTTCTTCCATTACCTCTGTTTTTGACCTACTGGATCATTACACTCGTGTCTCGGTTGTATCCTTAGTTGTTATTAGTAAAGTCCAAAAAATTATATATTTTTAAAAAAATCAGTGCTCGAGGCGTTCCTTGTGGGACATTGCCGGTACTAAGGACACTACTTTCTGTATGCAGGCTTGATGAATCAACCATGTGCACGTGTTGATTGGTGTCGCAGCCAGCAGAGCATATACTCTAGTTATATGTGATTAGCACCATATATCTCTTTATTATACTAGTATTATTAGGTTAATTGTGTGCCTACTTGGAGAACCACAACGAAAATGTGAAAGATTTATCCAAAAAAAAAAAAAAACAAGCCATCTTACCATTAGAGACTTGGCATATTGTGACTTGATCGGTGTTCACTGAGCCCGGGACTTCTAGGCGGCGAATGGTGGGTGTTATATACACGATATCTGCTGGTGAAGACTCATGACTGAGTTGAATATTGTCTGGATATGGTTGACCTTGATGTATTCACATTCTAAGGGCGTGGTCTAACACCACGACATAGTGTAGTATCCTTCTTATCCACGTGTTCTAGCTGTAACATTACAACTATACCCGACTGTGACGTCATTTTTACCGGTTTTAGCTAGTTAGCCTGTAGTCGCTAGCTTGACTGCAATATGTACGACAACCTTGCCCAGGAAGCATGCATGTTGGCGCTGACTGTGATGTCCTGTAAAGGCAATGCAGTAAAGCTTGACTGTCATCTGTAAAAGAAATTCAGCCATTCAAAAAAAAAAAAGACAACAGCAATCGGTAGTACCCCAGGACGGCTGACACACCCTGGAATGGTGGGGGTGACTGTAATGTCCTGTAATTGATATCACACACACGCGCAGGCATGCATTGTTTGCTGTTGTTGATGTCTTTGGAAGTTTTTGTTCAGTAGTTTTCCATTGCTTTTCGAACAACCGGCACCCATAACATAGCGTAAAAACCAGCGCAACGTTGTCTGCTACCAAATCGCTCGCAGCTGTATTTTGAACGCGGGTATACGGGACTACGAACCGCGTCCGTAAGGCCTTCGCCACGGAGTCCGGCGCAAGTATTGTACAGAATGAGTATCCGCCCGCGTTCATCATTTTGTCAGTTGTCCGGCCTGCCGTGAAAAAAAGTTTGGTGATCCCTGTTCCAAGGCATTGATCATGTCTATTGTGATGTTATCTGTACCCTGGGTTTTCCCGGTTTTCATATGGTTAAGAGCATTCTGAACTTCCATCTTCAAAATTGATGGTCATTCATTATTATTCCGATGATCATATTGTTCTTCTCTTATATCATCATAAAGTTCTTTCACATACTCTGACCACGTATGTGAAATCTGATTGTTTTCTATTATGATTTTGCCATGTTTGGTTTTTAGGCAAACAGTTGATGTGTGCCGGCTTCGTGGCTCAGGGGTTATGACTTTTCTCCGTAATCTCGTATACTCTCGTCGGTAACGTGATGACGGTTCAAATCAGCAGTGGTTCGAATCGCATCAGTAACTTACGGGGTATGTGAGCCGGCCGCTCAGAAAGCAATGGCAAACTACTGAGCGTAATCTTGCCAAGAGATCAACATACAGCTGAAAGATGCTGGTGTTGACAGCTAAGTCCTGTAAAGGATATGCTAAAAAAAAAAAAAAGTTGATGTGTGCGTTCTTTTGTTAGTGTTTTGTTTTGTTTTTCCCAGCGTTTCCATCATGTTTCAGGATATTGCTGTCAACACCAGCATCTTTCAGCTGTATGTTGATTCCTAGGCTAGATTACGCCCATCAGCACGCCATGACTTTCTGAGCGACCGGCTGAATACTCTCGTTAGTCACTATCGTGACTCGAACCCCTTCAAGTTCTCGTGCGCTCACGTCAACCACGAGAGTATTCGGGGTTACGGAGAAAGCTGCTAATTGTTAGTAATGTCATTAATTCTTTTGTGCATTAATTTGGTATTCCGGCTGTTGTGTTGGTGTTCAATTTCCTTGCAATTTTCCTCAAGTCATGTTTCTTTTGCCTCTTTGCATAGCTTCCTAATTTTCCTATGAATCTCTTCATATGTTTCATTGTTATTTTTGTTATTTCTTCTTACTTCCATGAGTTTTGCGTTTCTATTTATTTGTATATATGACTTTATTTAAGTTTATATGTAAATTGCCTAAGATTAATCTATGGTTGTAGTTGTAGTCTGCTCTTGTTAGGGGGACATAATCATCTAATATTGTTACAAGGGATGTTACTAGAACTTGAAAAAGAAAATGGTAAACCTAGCTTCAATACCAACAACTAACATCAAAATCTTCTACTTTTATTTGAGAAATAAAGCAATTAACACTGAAGTCATATTTTGCAATCGTTAAAAGCAAACTATTAAAGTCTTTATAAAACTTTTGTTTATTCTTCTTTCATTTACATTTTATTATCAACTTTTTGAATTCTACGTTTATATTTAATTGTTAAAACTGTACTTTTAATCACAGTTCTCGTGTGAGCAATGACTAGTTTACCCGATGTGGGGAAACAACATTTTTTTACTGGCCCATTAAGGCCACCCACAATTTAAAGAAAATTGACTTACATTAACGGCGAAAGACCTTGGAAGTCTATAGGGCTTCTGTTGATAAATATGTTTAGAGGAAATGTCATTTATGTTTGTAAATTTCATTCAATTTAGACACACAGTTTTGTCTGTCTGTCTGTCTGTCTGTCTGTCTGTCTGTCTGTCTGTCTGTCTGTCTGTCTGTCTGTCTGTCTGTCTGTCTCTCTCTCTCTCTCTCTCTCTCTCTCTCTCTCTCTCTCTCTCTCTCAAATGCTGGTGCAATTACGTTTGCTTAGAGAATATTTATAATATCATAACAGGATAGTAATGCCTTGATGGGACAACCTTGGGCAAGGTGGAGTACCTGTTTAGCCTCCCGATCAGGGTTACGTGAAGCCAAGGGTGCAGGTGGTGGATGAAGTTGAAGAGCAGCCGACAGATAGTTGTAGGTTATGATCTCCAGCTTCACGACGGAAGGCAGAGGATCTCTTTTTTGGGAGACATTGGCTACGGTCATCGACCATTATGGTTACTGCTATGAAGGAAAGCAATAGCAAACTACCTTCTTTACAGATGCCAAGAATATCATGTACTGCAGTCTTATCGATAATCAGAGAAACGGTGTAAATGGGTGCTCCATAGGAGCAGCCTCGCCCGGTAGGGGTAGTCATGTGCACCAGGTGACTCCAGACCGTCATCAGGAGACTGAGTGCAAAAGAATATCAACATTGAAAGTAGGAACTTGGAATGTAAGAACTATGAGTGGGTATGGGAAATTTGATAACATTAAGAATAAAATGAGAAGATTAAATATTAACCTGTCAGGTGTACGTGATACCAGATGGACAGGAATGGGCATTATGACATCTGAGAAATATAGAATAATCTATTCTGATGGAGAGAAACAACAGCGAGGAGTAGCAATTATAATGGATACAGAGAGAGCAAAATCGATCAAAGGATATTGGACTGTATCAGACAGAGTGTTACTGGTGAAGTTGAGTGGAAGACCTTTTGATGTCAACGTCATACAAGTTTATGCACCAACAGCAGACAGTAGTGATGACAGCATCGATGAATTTTATAGTGATTTAGAGAAAGCCTTCAAGAAATGCAAGAATTCTGAAGTAACTATCATAATTTGTGACTTGAATGCCAAAGTTGGAAATCAACAGGACGGATGCATAGAGGGCATCGACTAGGGGAACAGAATGAAAGAGGTTGCAGACTAGTACAGTGGGCAAAAGAGCAAGATTTGATTATTGGAAACACCTGGTTTCAACAGCATCCAAGGAGATTATGGACAAGGAGGAGTCATGATCATAAGATTAGAAATCAGAATGATTACATCCTCATCAACAGAAGATTTCGAAATGTCTTAAAAGTCGCAAAAACTATACCAAGCGCAAACTGCTACAGCGACCATAGATTAATCTTAAGCAATTTACATATAAAATTAAAGAGGGACGCAGAGATGTTTCCAAGGCACCAGGGCCAGGTTATATACTGGCCAAGACCTATTGACGCGTCCTCGCCGAGCGTCCTGGGCAACAGGTCCCTTCGGGGTCCTGGCTGAAGTCAATAGGATCGACGATTCCTCCGAAGTCGGAGAGTGTCTGCCTGTATGGCGAGGAACCACCAGTCTGCACACCAATAAGCCAGACATGGGACAACGGATACTCACGCAAACCTCAGGTCCTGTATGACATCACACTGATGTTGGACAACAGGATGCCTTCATCCGACATACAGGACTTTGCGTTGGAGCTCAAGCCAATGAACACAAGCAAGCAAGCAAGCAAAATTAAAGAAAGTCAAATATTCACCAAGAAACACCAAATTTGATCTACAAGCACTGAAGAGTGAGGAAATAAAAGATAAATTCAACGTAGAGGTAAAAAACAGATTCGATGCATTGTCCGATATGGAAATATTATTTCCACACGTCAGTGACCAATGTGAAATGTTAAAGAAATCAGTCAACCAAGCTGCAGAAAAATCCATCCCAAAAATAAAGATAATAGGACGCAAGAAATGGATGACGGAAGACATCTTAAAACTCATGGAAGTAAGAAGAAATAACAAAAATAACAAGGAAATATACGAAGAGATTCACAGGTTTGATTGATTGATTGATTGATTTAGGAATCGACATCACAGCATTAGGGGCATTCCCATAAGTGCTCCGTCCCCATCCTCAGCAGCCAGCGAAGAGTTCCAACACTAATAGTACCAGTAGCAATCTGATTATAAGTCCGTCTCGCCTTTCCTCTGAGCGTTGAGCGTCGGCCAGACTCCCTCGTCACTCCTCGCTGTCTCATTCTTGCCAGACCATGGTAATCCATTTGCTCCTCTGAGGTGTGCACGTGCTCCCACAAGGCCACAACCACATCTGCCTTGTCATGTATCAATACTCCACCTGACTGACTCAGATTCACAGAAAAATTAGGAAGCTACTGCTATGCAAAGAGGCAAAAGAAACATGGCTTGAGGAAAATTGCAAGTAAATTTAAAACCAACTCAACACCCAGAATACCAAATTACTCTTCTTCTTCTTCTTCTTCAGCGTTCCGAGTCGTTGATTCTAAGTGCTTGTCTGTATATATATTATCTCTCCACCGTCTTCTTGGTCTACCTCGGGGTCTACGGTCATTTATTTCCTAAGTGTAAGCAAATTAATGCACACAAGAATTAATGACATCACTAACAAAAGAACACACACATCAACAGGTTGCCTAAAAACCAAAGATGGCAAAATCATAAATGAAAAAGATCAGCTTTTACATGCGTGGTCAGATTATGTGAAAGACCTTTATGATGATACAAGACAAGAACAATATTATCATCAGAATAATAATGAAGGCACATCAATTTTGTTTGTCGGGGTGTTTTTCTTTTAGATATCTAGCAATTCCGAGGAGCCGGTCTCCCTGGCGAAGGTGTTAACGATTTTCTCCGTAATCCCGTATATCCACGTGTGGGTAAACAGCTGCGCGAGATTCGGTAGGGAATCGGGTCGCGTTGGTTACTTACAGGGGTATCTGAGATTGTCGCTCAGTAAGCAATGCAAAATACTGTGCGTAATCTTGCAAAGACATCAACAACAGCGGTAAAATGCTGTTGTTAACAGCGATGTAAATAGGATATGCAAAAAAAAAAAAAAATCCGCAGAATGCTTGAACATAAGTGTAGTGATCAATCAAGGCATTACTATCATGTTATTATAATATTTGAAATATTCTCTAAGCAAACGTAATTGCACCAGCATTTAGCAGAGAGAGAGAGAGAGAGAGAGAGAGAGAGAGAGAGAGAGAGAGAGAGAGAGGTGGGAGGAAGAGTAGTGGGGGGGGGGGGACTATTTGTAATATTTGTCAACATAAGCCCCATAATCTTGCACGGCCTTTCGCCAGTGCGAAAATAAGTGCATGCAGGCCTTGATTGTGCCAGACCAGTTTTTGTCCTACTCACTTCGCCTATTAATCGCCATCTCTCTCATTCCTATCACCTAGACCAGGGGTCACCAAACTACGGCCCGCGGGCAGTGTTGCTATTTTAGTGCTTTTCGCACTAAATTTACTGCTTTTTCAAGTCATTTAGTGCGAAAATGTTCCTTTATCGCGGCCGCGCTAATTTGGTGCTTCATAATTTTTTGGGGGTGCTTTTTGGTGTTTTTTTTTGGGTGGGTAAAAATTACTTTAACAAATCATTTTGGGGACACTAAAAAAAGCCGAATTTGATCTGAAGCGAGGGAGTAAAACAGTCTTAGTACATTTTTTTTTTTCATATCCTTTACAGGGCATCGCTGTTAACTTCAGCATCTTTCAGCTGCATGTTGATTTCTTGGGAAGATTACTCTCAGTAGTTTGCCATTGTTTTCTGAGCGGCCGGCCCACATACCCCGTAAGTTACCGATGCGATGATTCGACGATTCTGGGAGAACACAGTTCAGCAAGCTTTTGGACTAACCAATAAATAAGAAGAAAAGACAATAAAATTAGTTATATACCAGGCACTAGTCACAGCGCCATCCTCAAGACAAATCGTAGTGGACCAGCACCTCGTGAAGCGAAGAAGCGGCTAGTACAGACGATCTTGGGACGAGGAGAGCAGCAGCTGAGTACCTGGCAACCCACTTCCTATGCCAGGAGACCAACATCGGACCCTCGCATCACTAATATCTTACAGTGATTATACTGAGCATGTTGGCTCAATAAACTAATAAATATAGTAGTGTTCTAGAATCAAATAGGAAAAGAAAAATCAAGTTTTTATAAATTAAAACACGTGTGTGTAGTTGTGAACTTTCTAACCAATGACTCTGTTATCAGTTTAGACATAGCTATTGAGTGACTGAGCGAAATATTGTACTATATTTATCTGTATAGTCTTGTCTATCTCCTTGTGGTCAGACAGTGCAAGACTTGGGGGATTTTATTTTGCTTCTCAGGTGCATGTAGCAGGATAAATAGGTCTGCAATCTATATTAAAGTATTGCTGTCAACCTTACCTTCCTTAGCCTGGACACTGTTAGAATACCTGATCATTTCCTGGGTCGATAATTCCATACGGTCAAGAGTCACGAGCCTTTTGATCTTGTCTTTGGCAGTGAATAGTCTTTCTATTTCTGAAAGTCTTATTGTCGCTACTTTGAAAGTGAATTCTATCAATTAGCTAGCGCTACGCTACACCTTAGAACATTACCGTGCAATATTCAAGATTCAAGTAATTTAACTCCCTTTAATACGATTTAGTTAAAGTGAGTGACTGCAAAGTGCAGGCAATATGCAATGCGTTAAAAGATTGTTTAAACAAGAATGGACTTGAGTTGCAAAGATTAGTTGCACTCGTCACTGACAATGCATCTGTCACGACATGTGTAAACAATGGAGTATATACAAAATTAAAATCCGTAGTTCCTCATCTGGTACTAGTTAGGTGTGTATGTCATTCCCTTTAACTGGCAGTGTCACAGGCTGCAGAGAAATATATAACTGGTTTTCTCACTCACGTCTTCGTCAAGCAAAGTACAGGGAGCTTTTTGCTTTATTAAATCATGCACAACATCCGCTGAAGGTTGTTCAATTAAGCCTGACACGATGGATGTCCATTCAATCTGCCATTGTCAGAATATTGCAGCAGTGGGTCGAGCTCAGAACTCATTTTGATATAGCAAGACTCAACGAGCGCTGCTATACAGCAGACCTTCTACATTCTATGTTTAGCGACATGAAAAACTATGTGTATCTCATATTTCTCAAGCATATTCTCGGAGAATTTCAAAGTGTTAATAAGAAATTCGAAGCAGAGATACAGGATCCAACAAAACTACTCAGCGATCTTGTCCAACTCACTGATTCTATCAGTTCAAAGATTGCTATTCCTAGGGAAAAAAATACAGAAAATAATGCTATTCAAGATTATTTAGATCCTAATCCCAATCTAGGTTATGAGTTTCAGAAAGAAATAGCAGGCTACAAGTTTCCCGGTTAGAAAGAAATTCGTGGAAGGTGCATCCAGTTTTTAATAGAGCTGTTAACATAGCTGCGATTACGTTTGCCCGATAATGTTCGAGTTTTGCAGTCTATGTCATGTCTTAGTGGAAGTGAATGTCTACAGCCAATGAAGCCCTGTATATTGGATCTTGCTAAAATGTTTGTAGAAGATGCAGCTACTCTCACCCGCATCGATTTCCAGTGGAGAAAACTTCATCATATGCAGTGGACACAGACCTCTGACATACTTGGACTGTGGGCAGAAATAGCCTCATACAGGGATGCCACCGGTGAAAATCCTTTCCAAGATCTTACAGATTTAGCTTTAACTTTGCTCATTTTACCTCATTCTAATGCGGACGCAGCGCGTATTTTCAGTCAGATGGGAATTATAAAATCAAAATTGCGGAATAGACTGAGCATAAAGAGTTTGACAGCTGTTTTGACTATTAGATATGGAATTAAAAGATATGGCAAATGCTGCCATGATTAAAAACTACCTAAGGATATTATAGGAAAAATTGGATCACAGGAATCATATACACGTTTCTTTCAATTATCATCATCATCATTGCAAGAGCAAACACAGCAGGAAATAGATACAGAAACTGAAGAGGAGTTGTCTGACTGGGTTTTGGCAGATCTGGAATAAACTTCATTCTAATATTCAGTGATAATAATAAATTATAATGTGCTACTTTATAACACTTTTAATGAATACCGCCAGTGCTTGTTTTAGTGATTTCCCCAAAAATATTATTGCAATTTAGTGTTTTTTTGGCTCGAAAGTAGTTCTGATTGGGATTTGGCGGATCTGGAATAAACTTCATTGTAATATGAAGTGATAATAATAAATTATACTGTGCTACCTTGTTACATTTGTAATAACAACAGTTAGTGCTTTTTTTTTTGTTGGTGCTTTACAAAAATGTTTGGTGATTTTTAGTGATTTTTGAGGTCGATTTGGTGCTTTTTAATCAAATGGAGATGGCAACACTGCCAGCGGGCCGGATCCGGTCCGCGACGTCATTTCATCCGGCCCGCCGTCGGTACTCGAACTTGCTTGATATAACTATGAAACACGAGACGTTGTGATACAGTTTAAATGTAAATATTATGTTTAGAATAATAGGAGATCTTCACACGTGCGGAGACCTCCTGGCTGCACTAGGTTGTTTATTTAGGTGGCCCTATTTATAAATTTTGCGAACCTTATTATGAGATATATTCTATTACCAAATGAAACCGCCTGCCGCGACTCTACAAGAGTATGGAGTAGCATATCCCTTGATACCCTGGTAAAAAATGTATAGGATGCTGGGATGTTGTGTTGGCGTGCCTATAACAGCCCAGTAAAGCCATGTTCCCGCCTCTTTGGCCTTGGGAAAAACTTAGGCCGAACAGATGCCGATGTCTAATTTTCAGCAGAGGGTTTGAACTTAAACCCCTGAGCCACTACCAAGTAGATGGGCAAACATGCCCCAGGCACGGCCGAGCGTATCCACTGTTTATCCAGACCGCAGTTGAGAGGGTAGACAGGCCCTGTGAAGATCCAAAAGATCCAAGAGGATCTTGATTGTGGATTGAGGATTATCTGCTGTAGGGTGAGTTTTGAACGAACCTTCATAGTTTAAATAGGAATATAATAGCTATGTCTGTGCCTAAGAACAATAATGTAGGGATATATGCCTGGGAAGAGAGGAAGAGGAAAGCCAAAGAGAAGATGGGTGCAGGATGTGACGGATGATCTCCAGATGGATGTATCTGAAGGAGAAATTTTGCTTATGATCGAGAGGTTTTCCGAAAGGTTGTTATGGGAGCGAGGTTCTGCAAAGGACATCCTACTGAATGAATGACCTTTGTTCCATCTTGTTGTCTGATAATTGCTGGTGTTGTGTATCAAACTACAGTTACAGTGTTGGATGACTACCCATGCTGTGATGGAAGATCACTGGTACTGTGTTGGATGACTACCCAAGCTGTGATGGAATATCAATGGTACTGTGAAGGATGATCATGTGTATGTTTATTCATGGGGATGCCTATTTTGTCATTGCATCTAATCATGAATTTTATAAATTAGGGCATTGACATTATTAATCAGATGTTGTTGTATCTTTATAATTATATTATTCTGATTCCCTATACACTGACCTGAGTTTCTTCTGAGATCTCTAAATCGTTGTTTTTTCTTGTTAGCCATAGAGATAGAATGAGATTCTCTTTGTCTTCTTATTCCTCTCTTCTTCTACGGCCCATGAACAGACGGCGTTGTGCTATTATCTCTATCATCTCTGTGCGGTTACACAAAGGTACCTATAAACTGTATATGTACCTTTGATGAGCTGTAACTTCACCTGTGACCCCTAGTCCTCTGCTTTTCTTGTGTTTCAATAGGATTTTAATTATGTTTCTAATGTAATGTCTTTTCCATTTTCAGATCCCGTGTACTTCACCCTTAATTATGGATAGTAGGAAAAGAAAAGTGGACGCCGAGTGAGGAGTAAAGTACTTCTTTGTGGAAACAAAGGATCAGAAAACCAACTGCGTAATATGCAGCGAAAGTGTTGCCGTTTTGAAAGAATTCAATCTTCAGCGTTACTACGTAACAAAACATCCATCAACATATTACAAAGTCATTTTCGTGGAAGTGCAAACAATTTTCCAAGACTATAAACTTCGGTGGAATCAGCTTCGAGGTGTTACAGTTGATGAGGAAAAAAAACATGACTGGAGTGAGGAAGGGTCTGTTGGGGCAGATCAGGACTCATTTGGAAGATTTGCAAATTCCGGGCGCTCTGTTCATACACTTCATCGTACATCAGCAAGTACTCTGTGGGAAAGATTTAGATATTTCTTGTGTACTGAAACCAGTAGTTTCTGCTGTGAACTTCATTCGGGAACATGCAAGCAGTATGTCAGGAGGTATTTAATTAGTATTTGTGATTTCAAACCACCGATAAATCGTTCTATACGGGGTTATCCGGCCATCTTGTTTCGTCATATTTTACGACCACAATTGACCTCAATATTTTGAACTTGGTGGTTATTTTCTTGAGTCTGAGTTACTACTTCCGGTTGTCCTGCTGACTACTTCCGGTCTAGGGGCGGGGCGGCGGCGGTGACGGCAGCGACGCGAACCGAAGCGATCCGACTCGATCCAACCGCGATCCGACGCGAACGAACCGACCGGGCGGGTGTGTGTGCGTGCATGTGTGTGTGCGTGTGTGGTTCGGTGCGCTCGAACCCCAGTCATATTGATATCGATCCTCTTCTATGAAGAGACCTAAATCCAATGATGAATAAACTTTTGTACGCTTCAGCAGAAGTTCCGACCCATGTATCAACATTAAGCGCTTGGTGAAAATCTGATTTAAAAATATACTAGCCACGCAAACATTATTATTAAAAATTAACCCTAAAACTTAATTAAACACCAACATTTCTTGTATGATTCGTGTAGAATAGTAATGTCAATAAAAAGCTACGAATCTCAATTAATAACAACGATAACGTGCTAAGATAATTATAAAAACATGTAATATTATTAAACCCCGCAGTTATACCCCTTAATTATAAACGTATGCCAAGGGCGACTATTCGTGGCTCCTGACTCAACCGGAATTGTTTCTCCTTTTACATACTAACACCCCCTTGAATGACCACGTACCTTCGCGAACAGGCAAAGATCACCCGCTGATCAAGCACGCCCCACGCGAAATACAATGGCCAGCGACAGTCGTACGAGATTATCCGGTACCAGTCAACCAGAACGCGAGAAGGAATTTTTAATTAACGTCAACTGCCTTTAATGTTTATCACAGAGAGAGATCAAAAGACGTGGTACAACCGGGACTGAAGGGAATATTTGCTTGTCCCAGGGGTAAGGCATATATACTTGCCTTGCTGACTTGGTCACGCGGGATATGTGTCCGTGTGTGTATGTACATGTGTGTGTACGTGCGTGGGTGTGCTAGCAATTGCAGGACATCACAGTCAGTCCCAACATTCTGTGGAGTGTTGTGCTTGGTGGGTAAGTGTCACTGAAAAAACACCGTGATTAACCAGTTGATGACAATATACGGATTCTGATTAAACGGCTTGTTTTCAAGGCCACAACTGCTTTAACACAGACAGAGAAAAACAAGTCGGATTCAAGTTACAATCAGATGTCAACAATCCCAGGAAGGTTAAAAATAACAGCTGCAGTTGTTTACGGGGAAGGGAAGTGAGTGAGATGAATCAATACGCCGCCTTTGACAGTTCACGAAATTGTGGCCAGGTGTTCATGACACGCAGCGGGCTTGTGTGTAGGTCAGGACAGGGGGGATAACTGTGAACAAGATCAGATAACTCTTGTAATAATTTAATCTAAGGGGAAGCACTGATGATGAAATGAATTATTACCCCTGAAACCAGCTAGAGTTGGAGGTCACAACGTCAAGTAAACAATTCAGGGCTGATTGCCAAGAAAATATGACTTGGTGACGGCGGTAGGCGGTAGCGCCTTGGCACTGCAGTTAGAGATTGAACAAAAATGTCTACCGTGTGCGAATTAAGTGGATTTAATCTTTCGCGTGCCTGTTATGGCAAATGTAGATGTGATTGGTAGACTGCAGTGTTGCTTAAGGTAGATCATATTGTGTAATTAGTCATAATTAATTTAGGCAGTAGCATGGTTGAAACTAGCTAGAGTAGTGAAGTGATAATTAGCTCGGCTAGTGAAAATAGAGTAGTGAAGTATTGATAAGCTTTACTAGTTGAGAATTGAGTACTATGGGATAATTGGGATATTCCAGTGGGTGTCCCTGGTGGGCGGGGCTCCGCATTCTGTTTGTTGATTTTTTTCTTCTTCTTGTCTTGGCCTGATGAAAACTAATGTGTTGGGTCATTAGTCCGTGACAGAGGAAGTTCACTGTATTTTCCTGAGCAGAGCCAATGGCCACGATTATCTAATAGAGATCAGTGACGGGGAGGCTATCACCAGTTGTGTTATATATTTTATAGGTTCCCTTTGGTCGGGATGAAGACCACAGAACAATTGAAAAATCCTTTCCCGGATAAATTGTGATGCAGAAAGATTGGCCAGCAACTTCCTCAATGGGTCTATGCTCGAAGAAGTTGATCAACATTGCTCAGTGGAGCTGAATGGTATAAGTATCCTACAGGATAAATACCGAATGAGTTTTAGGTCATACCATTCGTTAACACACCAGTGATGATGGATGTTCAGTCCACTTATTACTAGATCAGTAGGGACTGATGTTCACATTAGATGAAACCTAACATTGAAGTGTGGGTGTTCCACATATCAAGGGAATTATAACATTAGGACAATAACGAGAAAATAAAGACATCTTTGGAACATTTCGCAAGAAGGAAAAATAACCTGTTCATGGGACAGTGTTCCATTTTTTTTTCACTGCGCAGGAACTATGAGGTTTCAGTTTTCTATAAACTATTAGGAACAGTTTTTGTTAAGAACAAAAATAGTATCGTTCCCAGATTGTAGAGTTGAATGGGAATCAGATTTCATCGTCATCAGAGCTCCTGGAGGAGGACCTGTCTGAAGGGAAGGACACGCAATTGGTGAGGTCTATTGTGCTGACTCTTGTGATGGCGTGTAATCCTTGCCATGTTGAGTGAACTTTGATCCTGAACTTTGGAGTCTGACCTCTACATTTACATTAGAATACACAACACACATTTTCTTTGCATACACGCCTCACGTACATTACAATTTTCTTTTAATAAATTAATCTTTATTAATTGTTGGAAGAATGAGTTGTTGAATATGTTGTGTTGGGGAGAATGAGAGGGGGCATAGTACGACAGTGAGAGAGAGAGAGAGGGATAGGAAAAGGTGTCCACGGGCTGATGGAGTGTGTTGGACGGAAGCTGGTGGATTCTCCAGGTTATTAGAAAGGGGGTAAAATATAATGTGGGTGTTGACTCCCCTCACTCCAGGGACGACACTTTAGATTAAGACACGACAGTAAGATTACTGCTGTCTTATTGAACGAACAGTAATCATGTCACATGCATGTGTGTGTGTGTGTGTGTGTGTGCTATCAATTACAGGACGTCGCAGTTAACCCCAATATTGTTTGATTGCCCTTGTACGATCATGACAGCCGTGTGTGTGTGTGTGTGCGCATGTAGACGTGTGTGTGTGTGCTTGGGTGTTCTGCCGAGTGGATGTGCGCGCGGGCGGGTGTGCTATCAATTACAGGACGTCGCAGTCAACCTCAACATTCTATATAGTTTCATGTGTGCTGGTCAAGTTTGCAATTGTCATTTTGAATGAACACCAGCCAGGTCACGTGCGTGTGAAGAGGGTGTATCAGCAGCTAGTTGTCTATCTATTACAGGACGTCGCAGTCAGCCCCAACCTTGTTTATGCAATGCATTTACAGGACGTTGCAGACAGCCCCAACATTGATTGGTTGCGCGTGTACCATCATGACATTCGTGTTTGTGCATGCGTGCGCGTGTGTGTGATATCAATTACAGGACATTACAGTCACCCCCACCATTCCAGGGAGTGTCAGCCGTCCTGGGGTACGATTGCTGTTGTCTTTTTTTTGAACGGCTGAATTTCTTTTACAGATGACAGTCAAGCTTTACTGCATTGCCTTTACAGGACATCACAGTCAGCCCCAACATGCATGCTTCCTGGGCAAGGTTGTCGTTGTCTTTCTGAACGGATGAATTTCTTTTACATATTGCAGTCAAGCTAGCGACTACAGGCTAACTAGCTAAAACCGGTAAAAATGACGTCACAGTCGGGTATAGCTGTAATGTTACAGCTAGAACACGTGGATAAGAAGGATACTACACTATGGCGTGGTGATAGACTACGCCCTTAGCATGTGAATACATCAAGGTCAACCATGTCCAGACAATATTCAACTCAGCCACGAGTCTTCACCAGCAGATATCGTGTATATAACACCCACCATTCGCCGTCTAGATGTCCCGGGCTCAGTGAACACCGATCAAGTCACAATATGCCAAGTCTCTAATGGTATGGAATAGAGAGAAAAAGCAGCTTCTGCAGCAGGATATAACAATATGAAATGGAAACAAATAGGTATTTTAAATTCCTGCGAGAAAAAACGAACTAAACATTAACAAACGTTGCACATACCTTACAAGGAGATCCACGTGTCGCGAAATACAGGTGAAAAATCCGAAATCAGAAGCACTCAATAAATATAAAAATGAAGAATAAAATAAGATAAAATACACACGAACGCATACAATACGACACACAGACGTTTCGATTCTAAGAATCTTTGTCAATGACAACACAGATAGCTGACGACAAACAACGACAAAAACATCTCTAATGGTAAGATGGATTCTTTTTTTTTTTTTTGTGTGATAAATCCTTCACATTTTCGTTGTGGTTCTCCAAGTAGGCATACAATTAACCTAACAATACTAGTATAATAAAGAGATATATGGTGCTAATCACATATAACTAGAGTATATGCTCTGCTGGCTGCGACACCAATCAACACGTGTACATGGTTGATTCATCAAGCCTGCATACAGAAAGTAGTGTCCTTAGTACCGGCAATGTCCCATAAGGATCGCCTCGAGCACTGATTTTTTTTAAATAATAATTTTTTGGCCTTTACCAATAACAACTAATGATACAACCGAGACACGAGTGTAATGATCCAGTAGGGCAAAAACAGAGGTAATGGAAGAAACCAACTTGAAAATTAACCCACAAAATAACCCACAGAGGGAAAGAAATTCGATCTGGTGCATGTGTGGTCGGCGAGTGCCGTGACTAGAGAGTGTCTTCTTCTGTCAACTAGTTGATATATACACACTCATCACTATTCAATCTGGCTCGAACCAGCGTTGACGCAGTCGAGGGCAAGTTGTGGATCGCTCTTCTAAACAGCTGTCTGGGTTACATGCTACCAAACCCTAAAATATGAGCTTCTACCTGACATTACCGAGTAATGCTTCGCCGAACATATTTCCCAAGAACTCACCAGGTCACTATTTCGTCAAGTTACCGCAGACTATTGAGGTGAGTCAACATTTTGAAGTGGGTCTGGCCGAAATTCAATTCCAAAACTACTACTGCAATGTGCTAGAGAATGAAGTATGGTTAAGATACATACCAACCAATGGCAGAGTGATAAGAAAGGCGTGTCCCCGGGCCTGTACAGTTCACCAGACGCGTTTATAACTGCACTGAATTGCCTAATGAAAGATCGGAAGGTGGACGATCAACTCTGTGGTCTATTCCATTTCGACAAGGCATCAAAGAAAGTCATCGTGAAAATACTCGAACCCGGGGCCACTATTACATTTAGTGAGAAGTTACAAGAGATACTAGATACAATTGAATGTGAAGGGTCGATACATCTGAATAACGACCTGCAAAATGTCTACGTATACTGCGATCTCATTGCGGCGAGACCAGTTGGAGACGTCATGGTCCCACTACTAAGGACGGTTCCTATCATGAATCAGCACTCGGCCTCAGTGTTTCGCGCCTACGACAAACCTCACTACATACCGCTGAATCGTTACTCCTTCGATACGGTGGAAATACTTCTAACCACTGATACGGGCACAAAGATCGCATTCACTACCGGGACTTCAGTGCTGACGTTACATTTTCGAGTTCGGAAGAGACCAGACCTAGAATAATGGTGAAATACGAATCGTTACGTCGAAACCCAGCCTGTCCCTGACACTCAGATTATTATCTTTCACATTTTCGTTGTGTTTCTCCCAATAGGCATACGGTTAACCTAACAAGACTAGTATAATACAAGGGATATATGGTGCTAGACGCCTATAGCTGAAGAGACAAGTCATATGTGTATTAAAACACATACATAAAAACAAGATGGTTGTAATATACTTACATTCATGTCTTCAATACCTGACCAGGCCTCAGTACGAAGAAAACTGCAGTGGGTGGGAGGAGATTGTATATGTATAGCACTGTTATTCTGACTTCACAAACTGTAGCTCACAGTGACTACAACGCAAGTAACACGGCGCCCGCTACGCTATCTATTTCATCATGGGTAGAGGTCATATGACGAGCATGACCCGCATTCCCCAAGCCAGCTCAATCATACAACAGGTCAAGGTGCGGGTAGTAGAACCCATAGTCGCGCCACACGAACAGCCACGTCAGCGTAACCTGAACTGTTTGACCTAGGAAACTGGCTGAAACCGGTTTTACGCGTGGCTCAAAAACTAGTATATAAACCCGAGGCTGGTAACACTCAAGCATTGTGATCAGAAGATGACTACACACATCAAGACTGTGCCTGCTAACTGGGTTTATATGACTAGTAGTGGTGAGACTATTAGACCAGTAGGCGGTGGTGATAAGGCCGTGTATGTCTTATCCTACAGAGGAACGACGATGTTACACATCCGAAGATTTTACGGTGAAGCCGACCAGAAATTCCCGACTAAGACGGGTATGACACTTACTCGACAAGAATATGAACAGATGAGCGCCATGCATCTCGAGATCCTAGCTGACTTTGCCAGACTCAACCAAGTTAACCAAGCCAGTAACGAAATCAAACAAGGTACTAACAGAGACAAGCAAGTCAGTAACCAAAACATTCAAGTCAGTGCTCATGTCAAACAAGGCACTACCAGAAGCTCTCAAGTCCAAAACACTCAAGTCAGTGCTCAAGTTAAACAAGGAACTAACCGAAACCGCCAAGTAGTCGCAAACTATACCGCCCGTTTTCAACCCAGCTACAGTCAGATGTGTGATGGCCCCAGCAAACAGATGTGTGATGACCCCAATACCCAGCTGTTTGATGTGCAACAAGACACCAACCGAAGCAATTAAGTCCAACACACTCAAAACAGTATTCAAGTCAAACAGGGTACTATACGAAGCCACCAAGTAGACGCATACTATACCACCAGTTATCAATCCAGCTACGGTCAGATGTGTGATGACCCCAGCAACCAGATATGTGAAGAACCCAATATCCAGATGATTGATATGCCCGACACTCAGATGATTGATAGCCCGGTTGTCTATAATACGCAGATGTCAGACCACCAATCAGGATTCCAGCCTTACGACTACATACCAAGTAGCCTATACATACCAGACTACCTGCAGGAAAAACCAATCTACTCAGACAGTGGTGTGAAGAAACCCAGAAACAGCATACAATTTGTACAGCTCTATATGTGAAAATAAAATATTGTGATGATACTATGTATACCAGCTCATTGCACAGCATCCATTTCATGTAACGACATTATGATTTTTTTTTTAAATTCTTGTAAAATGTACTGAAATACTGTAAAATAAACAGGTATATATATTATCAGTACGTCTTGGTTGTTGAATATTTAGTGTTTACGGTGTATATAGTTGTCATGCGATGAGAGAATGAAGAGCAAAAAGCTCAATCAAGTAATAAAATTTGTTAGCCAAAATTGGAACATTTTTTGGCTACATTTCAACCAGACTTATAAAAAAGCTCACCCAAACTCATGAAAAGTAGGAACGTTTGTTAATCAAAGGTGAAAATTTTGGCCAAATTTCATCCAAACTTATGAAAAGTAGGCCAATTTGGTAACCAAAGGTGAAAAGTTTGACCAACTTTCACCCAAACTTATGAAAAGTTGGAAATTTTGTTGTCCAGATGCGAAAAGTTTGACCACATGTCACCCAAATTTATGAAAAGTAGGAACATGTGTTAACCAAAAGGAGAAAAGTTTGGCCAAAGTTCAACCACAATCATCAACAAGTAGGAAAATTTGTTAACCAAAGTGAAAAGGTTAGCCAAATTTCAAACAAACTCATAAAAAGTAGGAAACTTTGTTAACCAAATGTGAAAAGTTTGGCCAAATTTCATCCAATCTTATAAAAATCTCAGTCAAACTTATAAAAAAGTAGGAAAATTTGTTAACCAAACGTGAAAAGTTTGGCCAACTTTCACCCAAACTTATGAAAATTGGGAAAGTTTGTCGAGCTGTGAAAAGTTTGACCAAAGTTCAACCAAAGCCACAAAAACTAGGAAATTGTGTTGACCAAAGTGAAAAATGTTGACCAAATGTTAAACACACTTATAAAAAGTAGGAAACTTTGTTAACTAAATGTGAAAAGTTTGGCCAAAGTTCAACCAAATCCATAAAAAGTAAGAAATTTTGTTGACCAAAGTGAAAAAATTGTGGGTAAAGATGTGAAAAGTTTGGCCAAATTTCAAACAAACTCATAAAAAAGTAGGAAATTTTGTTGTCCAGATGTGAAAAGTTGACCAACTCTCACCCAAACCTATGAAAAAGTAGGAAACATTGTTAACCAAATGTGAAAAGCTTGACAAAATGTCAAACAAACTCATAAAAAAGTAGAAAATTTGTTAACCAAAGGTGAAAAGTTTGGCCAAAGTTCATCGAAACTTATAAAAAGTAGGAAACTTTGTTAACCAAATGTGAAAATTTTTGGACAAATTCATCCAAAACTTATGAAAAGTAGGAAAAACTCCTTAACCAACGGGGAAAAAATATATCACGTTGTCATTTGACATCCCCAACTTACTAGAGATATTCACCTCTCCCCTATGCAAACAACAGCTGTATTTCAGAACATTAAATGTCTTATGTAATAAGTCACTATGATTTAAGAAAAAAAAAATCATTTCAACGATAAAATTATACAAAAATTTAACAATTAAATTTCTCTTTTATGTTTCCAATTTGAATGTTTCATGTAGAAATTAAATCTCTCTTTTATATTTCCAATTTGAATGTTTCATGTAGAAATTTAATTGTTAAATGTTTGTATAATTTTATTCTTGAAATGTTATTTTTTTTCTTCAATCATAGTGACTTATAACATAAGATACATTTAATGTTCTGAAATACAGCTGTTGTTTGCATAGGGGAGAGGTGAATATCTCTAGTAAGTTGGGGATGTCAAATGACAACGTTATATATATTTTTCCCCGTTGGTTAAGGAGTTTTTCCTACTTTTCATACGTTTTGGATGAAATTTGTCCAAAAATTTTCACATTTGGTTAACAAAGTTTCCTACTTTTTATAAGTTTCGATGAACTTTGGCCAAACTTTTCACCTTTGGTTAACAAAGTTTCCTACTTTTTTTTTATGAGTTTGTTTGACATTTTGTCAAGCT
Source organism: Cepaea hortensis (assembly GCA_963921405.1). Classification (NCBI taxonomy): domain Eukaryota; kingdom Metazoa; phylum Mollusca; class Gastropoda; order Stylommatophora; family Helicidae; genus Cepaea; species Cepaea hortensis. Next base: position 38,263,101 of record OY992897.1, on the reverse strand, counting down.
TTTCACATTTGGTTAACAATGTTTCCTACTTTTCATAGGTTTGGGTGAGATTTGGTCAACTTTTCACATCTGGACAACAACATTTCCTACTTTTTTATAAGTTTGTTTGAAATTTGGCCAAACTTTTCACATCTGGACAACAAAATTTCCCACTTTTCATGAGTTTGGGTCAGTTATTTATAAGTTTGGTTGAACTTTGCCCACAATTTTTTCACTTTGGTCAACAAAATTTCCTACTTTTTATGGATTTGGTTGAACTTTGGCAAAACTTTTCACATTAAGTTAACAAAGTTTCCTACTTTTTATAAGTGTGTTTAACATTTGGTCAAAATTTTTCACTTTGGTCAACACAATTTCCTAGTTTTTATGGCTTTGGTTGAACTTTGGTCAAACTTTTCACAGATGGACAACAAAATTTCCCACATTTCATAAGTTTGGGTGAAAGTTGGCCAAACTATTCACGTTTGGTTAACAAATTTTCCTACTTTTTTATAAGTTTGATTGAGATTTTTATAAGATTGGATGAAATTTGGCCAAACTTTTCACATTTGGTTAACAAAGTTTCCTACTTTTTATGAGTTTGTTTGAAATTTGGCTAACCTTTTCACTTTCGTTAACAAATTTTCCTACTTGTTGATGATTGTGGTTGAACTTTGGCCAAACTTTTCTCCTTTTGGTTAACAAATTTTCCTACTTTTCATAAGTTTGGGTGACATTTGGTCAAACTTTTCGCATCTGGACAACAAAATTTCCCACTTTTCATAAGTTTGGGTGAAAGTTGGTCAAACATTTCACCTTAGGTTACCACTTTGGCTTATTTTTCATAAGTTTGGATGAAATTTGGCCAAAATTTTCACCTTTGATTAACAAATGTTCCTACTTTTCATAAGATTGACTGAGCTATTTATAAGTTTGGATGAAATGTGACCAAAACATTTCACATTTGATTAACAAAGTTTCCTAATTTTCATGAGTTTGGGTGAGCTTTTTTATAAGTCTGGTTGAAATGTAGTCAAAAAATGTTCCAATTTTGGCTAACAAATTTTATTACTTGATTGAGCCTTTTGCTCTTCATTCTCTCATCGCATGACAACTATATACACCGTAATCACTAAATATTCAACAACCAAGACGTACTTATAATCTATATACCTGTTTATTTTACAGTATTTCAGTGCATTTTACAGTATTTCAGTACATTTTACAAGAATTTTTTAAAAAGTTCATAATGTCGTTACATGAAATGGATGCTGTGCTATGAGCTGGTATACTTAGTATCATAACAATATTTTATTTTCACATATAGAGCTATACAAATTGTATGCTGTTTCTGGGTGTCGTCACACCACTGTCTGAGTAGGTTGGTTTTTCCTGCAGGTAGTCTGGTATGTATAGGTCACTTGGTATGTAGTCGTAAGGCTGGTCTCCTGATTGGTGGGCTGACATCTGCGTATAATAGACAACCGGGCTATCAATCATCTGAGTGTCGGGCATATCAATCGTCTGGATATTGGGTTCTTCACATATCTGGTTGCTGGGGTCATCACAAATCTGACCGTAGCTGGATTGATAACTGGTGGTATAGTATGCGCCTACTTGGTGGCTTCGTTTAGTACCCTGTTTGACTTGAATACTGTTTTGAGTGTGTTGGACTTAATTGCTTCGGTTGGTGTCTTGTTGCACATCAAACAGCTGGGTATTGGGGTCATCACACATCTGTTTGCTGGGGCCATCACACATCTGACTGTAGCTGGGTTGAAAACGGTCGGTATAGTATGCGACTACTTGGCGGTTTCGGTTAGTTCCTTGTTTAACTTGAGCACTGACTTGAGTGTTTTGGACTTGAGAGCTTCTGGTAGTGCCTTGTTTGACATGAGCACTGACTTGAATGTTTTGGTTACTGACTTGCTTGTCTCTGTTAGTACCTTGTTTGATTTCGTTACTGGCTTGGTTAACTTGGTTGAGTCTGGCAAAGTCAGCTAGGATCTCGAGATGCATGGCGCTCATCTGTTCATATTCTTGTCGAGTAAGTGCCATACCCGTCTTAGTCGGGAATTTCTGGTCGGCTTCACCGTAAAATCTTCGGATGTGTAACGTCGTCGTTCCTCTGTAGGATGAGACATACACGGCCTTATCACCACCGCCTACTGGTCTAATAGTCTCACCACTACTAGTCATGTAGACCCAGTTAGCAGGCACAGTCTTGAGGTCTGCAGTCATCTTCTGATCACAATGCTTGAGTATTACCAGCCGCAGGTTTATATATTAGTTTTTGAGCAACGCGTAAAACCGGTTTCAGCCAGTTTCCTAGGTCAAGCAGTTCAGATTACGCTGACGTGACTGTTCGTATGGCGCGACTATGGGTTCTACTACCCGCTCCTTGACCTGTTGTATGATTGAGCTGGCTTGGGGATTGCGGGTCATATGACTTCTACCCATGATGAAATAGATAACGTAGAGGGCGCCGTGTTACTTGCGTTGTAGTCACTGTGAGCTACAGTCTGTGAAGTCAGAATAACAGTGCTATACATATACAATCTCCTCCCACCCACTGTAGTTTTCTTCATATTGAGACCTGGTCAGGTATTGAAGACATGAATAAAAGTATATTACAACCATCTTGTTTTTATGTATGTGTTTTAATACACATATGACTTGTCTCTTCAGCTATAGGCGTCTAGCACCATATATCCCTTGTATTATACTAGTGCTGTTAAGTTAACCGAATGCCTATTGGGAGAAACACAACGAAAATGTGAAAGATAATAATCTGAGTGTCAGGTACAGCATGTCTTCTGACAGGCTGGGTTTCAACGTAACTCCCCCGTATTTCACCATTATTCTAGGTCTGCTCTCTTCCGAACTCGAAAATGTAACGTCAGCACTGAAGTCCCGGTAGTGAATGCGATCTTTGTGCCCGTATCAGTGGTTAGAAGTATTTCCACCGTATCGAAGGAGTAACGATTCAGCGTTATGTAGTGAGGTTTGTCGTAGGCGCGAAACACTGAGGCCGAGTGCTGATTCATGATAGGAACCGTCCTTAGTAGTGGGATTATGACGTCTCCAACTGGTCTCGCCGCAATGAGATCGCAGTATACGTAGACATTTTGCAGGTCGTTATTCAGGTGTATCGACCCTTCACCTTCAATTGTATCTAGTATCTCTTGTAACTTCTCACTAAATGTAATAGTGGCCCCGGGTTCGAGTATTTTCACGATGACTTTCTTTGATGCCTTGTCGAAATGGAATAGACCACAGAGTTGATCGTCCACCTTCCGATCTTTCATTAGGCGATTCAGTGCAGTTATAAACGCATCTGGTGAACTGTACAGGCCCGGGGACACGCCTTTCTTATCACTCTACCATTGGGTGGTATGTATCTTAACCATACTTCATTCTCTAGCACATTGCAGTAGTAGTTGGGGATATGAATATCGGCCATACCCACTTCAAAATGTTGACTCACCTCAATAGTCTGCGGTAACTTGACGAAATAGTGACCTGGTGAGTTCTTGGGAAATATGTTCGGCGAAGCATTACTCTATAATGTCAGGTAGAAGCTCATATTTTAGGGTTTGGTAGCATGTAACCCAGACAGCTGTTTAGAAGAGCGATCCACAACTTGCCCTCGACTGCGTCAACGCTGGTTCGAGCCAGATTGAATAGTGATGAGTGTGTATATAACAACTAGTTGACAGAAGAAGACAATCTCTAGTCGCGGCACTCGCCGACCACACATGTACCAGATCGAATTTCTTTCCTCCTGTGGGTTATTTTGTGGGTTAGTTTCCACGTTGGTTTCTTCCATTACCTCTGTTTTTGCCCTACTGGATCATTACACTCGTGTCTCGGTTGTATCATTAGTTGTTATTGGTAAAGGCCAAAAAATTATATTTTTTAAAAAAATCAGTGCTCGAGGCGATCCTTATGGGACATTGCCGGTACTAAGGACACTACTTTCTGTTTGCAGGCTTGATGAATCAACCATGTGCACGTTTTGATTGGTGTCGCAGCCAGCAGAGCATATACTCAAGTTATATGTGATTAGCACCATATATCTCTTTATTATACTAGTATTGTTAGTTTAATTGTGTGCCTACTTGGAGAACGACAACGAAAATGTGAAGGATTTATTAAAAAAAAAGCCATCTTACCATTAGAGACTTGGCATATTGTGACTTGATCGGTGTTCACTGAGCCCGGGACTTCTAGGCGGCGAATGGTGGGTGTTATATACACGATATCTGCTGGTGAAGACTCGTGACTGAGTTGAATATTGTCTGGACATGGTTGACCTTGATGTATTCACATGCTAAGTGCGTGGTCTATCACCACGCCATAGTGTAGTATCCTTCTTATCCACGTGTTCTAGCTGTACCATTACAGCTATACCCGACTGTGACGTCATTTTTACCGGTTTTAGCTAGTTAGCCTTTTGTCGCTAGCTTGACTGCAATATGTAAAAGAAATTCAGCCGTTTAGAAAGACAACGACAACCTTGCCCAGGAAGCATGCATGCTGGGGCTGACTGTGATGTCCTGTAAAGGCAATGCAGTAAAGCTTGACTGTCATCTGTAAAAGAAATTCAGCCGTTCAAAAAAAAAAGACAACAGCAATCGTACCCCAGGACGGCTGACACTCCCTGGAATGGTGGGGGTGACTGTAATGTCCTGTAATTGATATCACACACACGCGCACGCATACACAAACATGAATGTCATGATGGTACACGCGCAACCAATCAATGTTGGGGCTGTCTGCAACGTCCTGTAAATGCATTGCATAAACAAGGTTAGGGCTGACTGCGACGTCCTGTAATAGATAGACAACTAGCTGTTGATACACCTCTTCACACGCACATGACATGGTTGTCGTTCATTCAAAATGACAATTGCAAACTTGCCCAGCACACATGAAACTATATAGAATGTTGAGGTTGCCTGCGACGTCCTGTAATTGATAGCACACACACACGCGCGCACGCACATCCATTCGGCAGTACACCCATGCACTCACACACACGTCTACATGCGCGCACACACACACGGCTGTCATGATCGTACAAGGGCAATCAGACAATATTAGGGTTGACTGCGACGTCCTGTAATTGATAGCACACACACACACGCATGTGACATGACTACTGTTCGTTCAATAAGACAGCAGTAATCTTACCCACCAAACACAACATTCCACAGAATGTTGGGACTGACTGCGATGTCCTGTAATTGCTAGCACACCCATGCACGCACATACGCATGTACATACACACGCTGACACATATCCCGCGTGACCAAGTCAGCAAGGCAAGTATATATGCCTTACCCACTGGGACAAGCAAATATTCCCTTCAGTCCCGGTTGTACCACGTCTTCTGATCTCTATCTGCGATAAGCATTGAAGGCCGTTGACGTTAATTGAAAATTCCTTAGGCGTTCTGGTTGACTGGTATCGAATAATCTCGTACGACTGTCGCTGGCCATTGTATTTCGCGCGGGGCGTGCTGGATCAGCGGGTGATATTTGCCTGTTCGCACAGGTACATGGTCATTCTAGGGGATGTTAGTATGTAAAAGGGTAAACAATTCTGGTTGAGTCAGGAGCCACGAATAGTCGCCCTTGGCATACGTTTATAATTAAGGGGTATAACTGCGGAGTTTAATAATATTACATGTTTTTGTAATTATCTTAGCACGTTATCGTTGTTATTAATTGAGATTCGTAGCTTTTTATTGACATTACTATTTTACATGAATCATACAAGAAATTTTGGTGTTTAATTAAGTTTTACGGTTAATTTTTAATAATAATGTTTGCGTGGCTAGTATATTTTTAAATCAGATTTTCACCAAGCGCTTAATGTTGATACATGGGTCGGGACTTCTGCTGCAGCGTACAAACGTTTATTCATCATCCAACTGTGGATACTCGGGTTAGCTCGAGTGATGGAATAAATCATTTTCTGTCATATTGGATTTAGGTCTCTTCATAGAAGGGGATCGATATCAATATGACTGGGGTTCGAGCGCACCGCACCACACACGCAACCACACATGCACACACACACACACACCCGCCCGGTCGGTTCGTTCGCTTCGGATCGCGTCGGATCGCTTCGGTTTGTGTCGCTACCGCCACAGACCCGTCCCAACCCTAGACCGGAAGTAGTCAGCAGGACAACCGGAAGTAGTATCCCAGACCCAAGAAAATAACCACCAAGTTCAAAATATTGAGGTTAATTGTGGTCGTAAAATATGACGAAACAAGATGGCCGGATAACCCATTATAGAACGATTTATCGGTGGTTTGAAACCACAAATACTAAGTAAATACCTACTGACATACTACTCATGCACTCATTCACCGTCAGTTCTAGGCTTTTCTTGAAGAAATTGATTCTGAATTCTGTGACTTGCCTTATCACATATCAGTCAGGTGGCGCAGCTGCGGTAAAGTCCTGCTTCGTTTTTACAAGCTCCGAAACGAAATAGATGTTTTCCTCACTGAAAAAGCTAAAGCTGATTCACAGCTGTCAGATCCTACCTGGCTGACAAAGTTGTTAATTGCGGTCGATATGAATGAACAGAACTTGAAACTTCAGAGAAAAGATTACCTCGTCTGTGATCTCTACAGAACCATTAAATGATTTCGAAGAAAGCTGTCATTGTTGGAAGCACAACTGGAAGGAGAAAACCTTTCTCATTTTCCCTGTTTCAAAGAGTTTGGAGAGATTTTCAGATCTTGACAGATTTGAGAGTGACATCCTTCTGTTCCAGAATCCGTTTGATTGTAACCCTTAATGGTGTGCCAGTTGAATTACAGTTGGAGCTCAGTGAGAAGGAAGTACCGCTGGTTACCTGATGTTGAGTTTCCGAAACTGAAAAAGATTTGCCGCTGGTATGACATCATTGTTTGGAACAACATATGTCTGTGAGCTAACATTTTCAAAAAGGAAGTCTGTGAAGTCACCACATCGAATGAGATTGACTGATGAACATTTGAAAGCAATTCTCTTGATTGGATCCAGCAATTCCAAACCAAACATTGATGGTATTTTGAAAGCCACCTTTCAGTTTCACAAAACTCACTATCCTTTTTTGCAGCTTAGTTTGTGAGATTCGGATATGTGCACAATAGGTCTGATGTAACTATCTTTTTGCTAACGTCACCTTCTTTGATAACTTTGTTTAGTAAATAAATATAAATATGTTGGTTGTCTCTGTTTGTTTGTTTGTGTGCATTGCACGCCCTTTCCATGACTAACTTAGTTTTTCGTCTTTTTTCCCAGAGCTTTCGTTCTAGCTTAAAATTACTGTTAAAGTTAGTTGCATTGTTTGCTGTTGTTGATGTCTTTGGAAGTTTTTGTTCAGTAGTTTTCCATTGCTTTTCGAACAACCGGCACCCATAACATAGCGTAAAATCCAGCGCAACGTTGTCTGCTGCCAAATCGCTGTATTTTGAACGTGGGTATATGGGACTACGAACCGCGTCCGTAAGGCCTTCGCCACGGAGTCCGGCGCAAGTATTGTACAGAATGAGTATACGGCCCGCGTTCATCATTTTGTCAGTTGTCCGGCCTGCCGTGAAAAAAGTTTGGTGATCCCTGTTCCAAGGCATTGATCATGTCTATTGTGATGTTATCTGTACCCTGGGTTTTGCCGGTTTTCATATGGTTAACAGCATTCTGAACTTCCATCTTCAAAATTGATGGTCATTCATTATTATTCCGATGATCATATTGTTCTTCTCTTGTATCATCATAAAGGTCTTTCACATACTCTGACCACGTATGTGAAATCTGATCGTTTTCTATTATGATTTTGCCATCTTTGGTTTTTAGGCAAACAGTTGATGTGTGCCGGCTTCGTGGCTTAGGGGTTATGACTTTTCTCCGTAATCTCGTATACTCTCGTCGGTAACGTGATGACGGTTCAAATCAGCAGTGGTTCGAATCGCATCAGTAACTTACGGGGTATGTGAGCCGGCCGCTCAGAAAGCAATGGCAAACTACTGAGCGTAATCTTGCCAAGAGATCAACATACAGCTGAAAGATGCTGGTGTTGACAGCTAAGTCCTGTAAAGGATATGCTTAAAAAAAAAAAGTTGATGTGTGCGTTCTTTTGTTAGTGTTTTGTTTTGTTTTTCCCCGCGTTTCCATCATGTTTCAGGATATTGCTGTCAACACCAGCATCTTTCAGCTGTATGTTGATTCCTAGGCTAGATTACGCCCATCAGCAAGCCACGACTTTCTGATCGACCGGATGCATACTCTCGTAAGTCACTATCGCGACTCGAACCCCTTCAAGTTCTCGTGCGCTCACGTCAACCACGAGAGTATTCGGGGTTACGGAGAAAGCTGCTAATTGTTAGTAATGTCATTAATTCTTTTGTGCATTAATTTGGTATTCCGGCTGTTGTGTTGGTGTTTAATTTCCTTGCAATTTTCCTCAAGTCATGTTTCTTTTGCCTCTTTGCATAGCTTCCTAATTTTCCTATGAATCTCTTCATATGTTTCATTGTTATTTTTGTTATTTCTTCTTACTTCCATGAGTTTTGTGTTTCCATTTATTTGTATATATTACTTTATGTAAGTTTATATGTAAATTGCCTAAGATTAATCTATGGTTGTAGTTGTAGTCTGCGCTTGTTAGGGGGACATAATCATCTAATATTGTTACAAGGGATGTTACTAGAACTTGAAAAAGAAAATGGTAAACTTAGCTACAATACCAACAACTAACATCAAAATCTTTTACTTCTATTTGATAAATAAAGCAATTAATACCGCAGTCATTTTTTGCAATCCTGAGCAGAAAACGTTTAAATTCTTTATAAAAAATTTGTTTAATCTTCTTTTATTTACATTTTATTACCAACTTTTTGAATTCTTCGTTTATATTTAATTGTTAAAACTGTACGTTTAATGACAAATGGTTGTTGACTAGAGACGTATTTCCCCGATGTGGGGAAACAACAATTTTTTACTGGCCTCTTAAGGCCACCCACAATTTAAAGAATATTTACTTACATTAACGGCGAAGGACCTTGGAAGTCTATGGGGCTTATGTTGATAAATATGTTTAGAGGAAATGTCAATTATGTTTGTAAATTTCATTCAATTTGAATAAATAGCTCTCTCTCTCTCTCTCTCTCTCTCTCTCTCTCTCTCTCTCTCTCTCTCTCTCTCTCTCTCTCTCTCTCTCTCTCTCTCTCTCTCTCCCAAATGCTGGTGCAATTACGTTTGCATAGAGAATATTTATAATATCATAACATGATAGTAATGCCTTGATGGGGTGCCTCCTTCCCTCCGCTAGCCTATGAGACACCCTTGGGCAAGGTGGAGTACCCGTTTAGCCTCCCGATCAGGGTTACGTGAAGCCAAGTGTGCAGGTGGTGGATGAAGTTGAAGAGCAGCCGACAGATAGTTGTAGGTTATGGTCTCCAGCTGTACGACGGAAGGCAGAGGATCTCTTTTTTGGGAGACATTGGCTACGGTCATCGACCATTATGGTTACTGCTAGGAAGGAGAACAATGGCAAACTACCTTCTTTACAGATGCCAAGAATATCATGTACTGCAGTCTTATCAATAATCAGAGAAACGGCGTAAATGGGTGCTCCATAGGAGCAACCTCGCCCGGTAGGGGTAGTCATGTGCACCAGGTGACTCCAGACCGTCATCAGGAGACTGAGTGCAAAAGAATATCAACATTGAAAGTAGGAACTTGGAATGTAAGAACTATGAGTGGGGATGGGAAATTTGATAACATTAAGAATGAAATGAGAAGATTAAATATTAACCTGTTAGGTGTACGTGATACCAGATGGACAGGAATGGGCATTATGACATCTGAGGAATACAGAATAATCTATTATGATGGAGAGAAACAACAGCGAGGAGTAGCAATTATAATGGATACAGAGAGAGCAAAATCGATCAAAGGATATTGGACTGTATCAGACAGAGTGTTACTGGTGAAGTTGAGTGGAAGACCTTTTGATGTCAACGTCATACAAGTTTATGCACCAACAGCAAACAGTAGTGATGACAGCATCGATGAATTGTATAGTGATTCAGAGGAAGCCTTCAAGAAATGCAAGAATTCTGAAGTAACTATCATAATGGGTGACTTGAATGCCAAAGTTGGAAATCAACAGGACGGATGCATAGAGGGCATGGACTAGGGGAACAGAATGAAAGATTCGATGCATTGTCCATATTGACGTGGATAGGCCTTAGGTTCATACCAGAATACGATCGGCGTTGCCAGTAGTGGGTTGTGCTCAATATTTAGAATGAAAGAGGTTGCAGAATAGTACAGTGGGCAAAAGAGCAAGATTTGATTATTGGAAACACCTGGTTTCAACAGCATCCAAGGAGATTATGGACATGGAGGAGTCCTGATCATAAGATTAGAAATCAGATTGATTACATCCTCATCAACAGAAGATTTCGAAATGTCTTAAAAGTCACAAAAACCATACCAAGCGCAAACTGCTACAGTCACCATAGATTAATCTTAAGCAATTTACATATAAAATTTAAAAAAGTCAAATATTCACCAAGAATCACAACATTTTATTTACAAGCACTGAAGAGTGAGGAAATAAAAGATAAATTCAACGTAGAGGTAAAAAACAGATTCGATGCATTGTCCGATATGGAAATATTATTTCCAGACGTCAGTGACCAATGGGAAATGTTAAAGAAATCAGTCAACAAAGCTGCAGACAAACCCTCCCAAAAATAAAGATTATAGGACGCAAGAAATGGATGACGGAAGACATCTTAAAACTCATGGAAGTAAGAAAAAATAACAAAAATAACAAGGAAATATGCGAAGAGATTCACAGGTTTAAGTGATTGATTGAATGATTTAGGAATCGACATCACAGCATTCGGGGCATTCCCATAAGTGCTCCGTCCCCATCCTCAGCAGCCAGCGAAGAGTTCCAACACTAATAGTACCAGTAGCAATCTGATTATAAGTCCGTCTCGCCTTTCCTCTGAGCGTTGATCGTCGGCAAGATCCCCTCCTCACTCCTCGCTGTCTCATTCTTGCCAGACCATGGTAATCCATCTGCTCCTCCGAGGTGTGCACGTGCTCCCTCAAGGCCGCAACCACATCTGCCTTGTCATGTATCAATACTCCACCTGACTGACTCATATTCACAGAAAAATTAGGAAGCTACTGCTATGCAAAGAGGCAAAAGAAACATGGCTTGAGGAAAATTGCAAGTAAATTGAAAACCAACTCAACACCCAGAATACCAAATTAATCTTCTTCTTCTTCTTCTTCTTCTTCTTCTTCTTCTTCTTCTTCTTCTTCTTCTTCTTCTTCTTCTTCTTCTTCTTCTTCTTCTTCTTCTTCTTCTTCTTCTTCTTCTTCTTCTTCTTCTTCTTCTTCTTCTTCTTCTTCTTCTTCTTCTTCTTCTTCTTCTTCTTCTTCTTCTTCTTCTTCTTCTTCTTCTTCTTCTTCGGCGTTCCGAGCCATTGAGGTTCTCTGCTGCAGATACAATCCGTCTCCATTCGTCTCTCTGGTTGACCTTCTCTTGCCAGTCGTTGATTCCAAGTGCTTGTAGGTGTCACGAACCCACTGTAAATTGGCGATAAGATGAAAAAAATACCAAAGACAGTTACAGTTTAATTCTCAGCTACAAGTTGTTTACTACGGGGAGTCGGTGAGAACAATCAATACAGCCGTCTTTGAAAGTCCCCACACGACAGAAAATTGTAGGCTTGTTATTGTGACTCGGTTGAGAAAATGCAGGAACTCGCTATCTTGTTTTGGTTGTTGAAACAAGGGGGACCACTTTTGCATTGATTAAATCAAGGGGAGATCAGAACTTATTCTGAAATGGATAGTCTGCCCCTGGAACCATCTGATGTGTTGACATCAAAGAACTTCACTAGAACACTCCAAGGCTCTTTGACAAAAACATGACTTGTTTACAGCTAGTGTGGACTAGAAAGTTGAAGTTGGCTGACGTGTTTATGTACCGCTGTTAGGAATTCGGAGAGCATCTATTGTCTTAGATTTAATTAACATTAAATAACATATGTCTTTATGGCAAGTTGTAGATGCCATCCAGGAGTGATGCGGTGTTGCATAAGGTTCCCTGCCAGTTACGAAGAAGCTCTACAACGAGTTTTGAAGAAAGTTTACTACGATTGGGAAGAACACCAGTTGAACAGTAAATGTTTTTCTTACGGAAAATGAATAACGTCAAAGAAGAAAGTTGTTCAATAATGTTTGGGCTGGGCCCATGATCAGGAGGGTCCACCGGAACAGGGCTCAGATGAGCGAAACCATTTAACGATTCCAGTGTGTTAAGGTTCACCTAGGATGGGTGATGTTTGTTGAGACACCACACATCATGCGAACATTAGTAACTACACGAGAACTTTAAATGTAACATTCACATGGTGTGGTAGATTCCAGGGAAATATTACAAGGAACATTGTAATTTAGACACTATAGACAATAGATAGGATCAAGTCTATTACCAACAACAGTGATACCAATTTTCACAGTACAGAGATTTGTACATTTTAAGAACTATAGGGACTTATAATGTGCAGTGTGCAACCGGTCCATGATCAGTAGTAAATAATAAACTGTATCTATTTCGAAGGATCATGTCGATGGATAACCAGGTAGCTACAGAAGAAAGTCAGTGTCTGGCAGAAGAGATATATCACTCGGTGAGGTTGTCTTGTGCTGACCTAACGTGCTGTGGTTTTGTCACATAATAGACCAACGTGATTTAACCCGCGATGAGAATAAAAGGCGTTCTGATTAGCGGCATGTTCGAGGCCAAAGGTTGTTTCAACAAATCCAGAAAATGTAACTACACGTGTTTACATCTGGTCAACAGATTAGGAACATTCGGTGGTGAGTTAGATGAATCCCTGCATCGCTTTGACAGTTTGTCAACATTCGAATACAGATGGAACCCGTCGGATCCTGGTTGCAATCGGATGTCAGCCATCACAGGTCGGGCAAAGTTAACAGCTGCAGATGTGTAGGGGAAGTGAGTGAGATGCGTCCATACATCGCTTTGACAGTTCATAAACAGGTTGGATGGAAAGCGGAAGTACTCAGCTCGGGAGAAAACAGTCAGTCTGTCATTTATAGTTTCCGGACATCACGCAGATTGGCAGATTGCTATTTACAACTGTTGTTGGGAGCATACAGTAACTCGCTAGCTTGTTGGGGATGTCAAAACAAGTGATGACAACTCTGCCAGTGACTAAGCCAGGGAGGATAGATTCTTGACAATGGATGATATGTCCAAATAACACCTGTGTGGACATAATGAAAACCGTCACGTGACCAATATTAGGTTTTGCCATAAACCATGATTGGGAGAAACAGTGTTGACCAAAACCGTGGATTATGATGGACGTGTTTGTGGGAGAGCTCTACGGTGTTAGATTAATTTAATATTAACTAGCATGTGTCGTTATGGCAAAGTGTAGCAGCCATCCCGGAATGAGGCGGTTTTGCATAAATAGTCTATTTAGGCCTAATTAATATAGGCTGTAGCCTTGTTAAAACTAGAGTGTGATGATTAGCACTGTTAGTGGAAAACTAGATAGATTAGTGAAGTGTTGATAGGCTCTACTAGTTGAGAATTGAGTAATGGGGGATAATTGGGATCTTCCAGTGGGTGCTCCCTGGTGGGTGGGGGGGGGGGGGGGTTTCCGCACGCTGTTGGTTGTTTTTTTTTTCCTTCTTGTCTTGGCCTGATGAAAACCTATGTGTTCAGTTCATCTGTCCCTGACAGAGTTAGGTTCATTGTATTTTGCTGAGCAAGAGCCAATGGCCACGGTCATCTAATAGAGATCAGTGACGAAGAGGCTATCACCAGTTGTATGATCTATTTCACAAGTTCCTTCTGGTTGGAAGGAAGAACACAGAATCATTGAAAAATCCGATCCCGGATAAATTATGATGTAGAGAGATGGGCCAGCAACTTTCGCAACGGAAGAAGCTGATAAACATTGCTCGGTGCAGCTGAATGGTATAAGTATCCTACATGAGTGCATACCAATCGTTAACACACCTGAAGTGATGGATGTTCAGCCCACGTGGAACTAGATCAGTAGGAACTGATGTTCACATTAGATGAAACCAAACATTGAAGTGTAGTTGTTCCACGTATCAAGGAAATCAGAACTGTCAGACAATATCTAGTAAATAAAGCAAGCCATTTTAGTCTAGATACAATGACTGTTTAAGAGTGAAAATATAGAACATTTCGCTAGAAGAAAACGTCATGTTCATGAGACAGCGTTCCATTATTTTTCACTGGGCGGAATTATGAGATCTTGGTTTTTCTAAAACTATTAGGAACCATTGTGTTAGGAACAATAATAGTATTTTTTTCATGGATTATATTTACATGGGATTCAGATCTCATGGTCATCAGAGCTCCTGGAGGAGGACATGTCTGGAGAGAAGGATACGACTTCGGTGAGGTCTATTGTACTGACTCGTGTGATGTCGTGTAATCCTTGCCATGATGAGTGGACTCTGATCCTGAACTTTGAAGGCTGACCTATACATTTACATTAGAATACTCGACACACATTTTCTTCGCATACACGTCTCATATACGTTACACTTTTCTTTTAATAAATTAATCAAGAGTTTTTGAGTATGTTGCGTTGGGGAAGTATGAGAGGGGGCATAGTACAACAGTGAGAGAGTGATAGGAAAAGGTGTCCATGGGCTGATGGAGTGTGTTGGACGGAAGCTGGTGGATTCTCCAGGATATTGATAGGAAAAAAAATTATAATGTGGGTGTTGACTCTCCTCACTCCAGCGACGACACTTTAAAGGAAGACACGACATTATTGGGGGCTCGATAACGTGATATTTGGACAGCGGGATCTCTCGTAAACGGGATCCTTGGACAGCGGGATCTGTCCTAAACGGGATCTTTGGACAGCGGGATCTCTCGTAAACGGGATCCTTGGACAGCGGGATCTCTCGTAAACGGGATCTTTGGACAGCGGGATGTCTCGTAAACGTGATCTTTGGACAGTGGGATCTTCTGACAACGGGGTCTTTTAACACGGGATCCTTAGTTATAAGACGGAAATATCATAAAGGAGAATCCAGCTAGAGTGAATGTGGATAGGGGTTAGGACTAATATCTTACCTGTTCACACTTCACACGTCTGCATAGGTCTGCGGTCCTGATTCTACTCTTGTCACTGAGTGAATGTGCTGTGTGTGGTAATATCTAGATTTATAGTACTTGGTCATATATCTGTATATTAATTTGCAGTTATATTACTCAACCTGCTATCGTACCTCTCTGAAATGGCTACTCCGAAACTAACCACTGCAGAATTAAAGGCAAAGGGGGAAGAAATGGGATTGTCGGGTTCTGCTCTAACGGATTACATACAGGAAGTGGAGAGAGAGTATCGTCAAGCAGAAAGGGAAGATCGAAAGGCTGAGTTGGAATTGAGAAGGATGGAGTTGGAACAAGAAGCTAGGAAATTGGAAGCAGAGCAGGCTGCTAACAAATTGGAAGCTCAGCAGGCAGCTAGGAAACTTGAATTTGAGGAAGCTGCTAGGAAACGGGAAGCGGAGCAGGAGGCTCAGAAAAGGGAGCACGAGTACCGGATGAGGGAACTCGAGTTGAAGAGTCAATCTAATGGGGAAACTGAGGGAGCAGTTGGAGGTTCCTCCATCCCAGGCTCAACACCAGTAGGTGGACATGGGTACCATGCTATGAAGTTTCCTTTAGCGGTCTACGAGGAGGACAAAGAGAAGATTGAACAGTACCTTCAACGCTTCGAGGCCATGTCTGTTGCTATGGGTCTGGAGCGTAACAAATGGAATCTCAAGCTATCCCAGGGATTACGCGGGACCGGCTACGAGGTTTATTCTCGCCTGCCACCAGGACATGAGAACAATTATGACGAGTTAAAGACGGCTCTGCTAAAACGATTCGAGGTTACGTCACATACCTACCGGAAAAAATTTCGAACAGCGAAACGAGAACCGGGGGAGTTGTTTGCCGCCTACAGTTTGCGTCTTAAATAGTATCTCCACAAGTGGATGGGTTTAGCTGGGTTCGCACATGACTACGAGAGTCTGGAAGAGCTCATGGTGGTCGACCAGCTGAAGAAGCAAATGTCTAAACCTCTCAGGACGTTCCTGGGAGAACAAGGAGCGGAACGTATTGACCTCGTGACTAAATTAGCAGAACGGTTCGTCGAGGTACATGGGGAGGCAGGGGAAAACCTTTCCACCAACACCAAAAGTCAGGAGAAACATGACAAGAAGAAAGCCAAAAACTCAGGAACCAAAAAGTGGGAACCTTATGTGCCAAAATCAGAGGGTGGTTCAGAGAAGAAGAAGGAGGGAAGCAAGAGCACTTCAAGCTCTACACCAAAACGACCGTGGTCGGAGAAGTGGTGTTCAATTTGTAAGTCACCCTCTCACAATACGAGGGACTGCAAATCGAAGGCTAAGAACCCTCACTTCGCAGCATGTCAAGAGACTTCCAAGGAGGTTGTCACGGAAAATGTCAAGGTCAACAAGGAAGCTCGCCACCAGGAGAGCTCACTCAAGTCCGGCAATAGAAAATCTAGGACAGGGAAATGGTGCAACTAATGCAAGTCAAATACGCACAATGCTATTGACTGCAGGGGAAAGTCAGGAGACACTCAATTCGTCGTGTGCCCCGGGAAACCTAAGGTGGAGCCCACAGAACAGGTCGAGGCCGAGGAAGAGACTCCAGACCTGGAAAAACCAACTGTAGTGGAATTGGTAGAGGTTAAAGGTCGTCAAGTGGAGTGTTTGTACGACACAGGACTGAACGGGGAGGCCGTGATTTCTGCGGATCTGGTACATCCAGAACAATTCACAGGTGAGACCTTGGATATACAGCCTGCACAGAAGAGTGCTGTAGCCATGAAGTTGCCCATTGCTAATGTGGAGATTCGGTCAAGGTACGTCACCGGCACCATCAAGGCCGCTGTATTGACCGATCCCATTTTTCCAGTAATCCTAGGTTTCCGGTATGTCTTTCTGGGAATGCCCAGGGAGCCAATCCATATGGAAGCAATACAGACTCGCTCTCAGACGAGAACGGAAGAGGCAGAATCAATTGTGACTAACCCATTGCCGGGGGAGCTACGAACTGCCCAGAGTGAGGATGCTACTTTACGTCCTTGCTACAAAAATCTGCAGAAAAGTGCTGATCCGCCAGGACGGGGTCAGTACTACATGAAGAATAGGATACTCTACAGGAGAGCAGGAAGGGGAGACAACCTATACGGTCAGTTGGTCGTCCCGAAAGCTCACCGGTCCCAGATTCTTCATATGGGGCATACCATCTCCTTTAGTGGACACATGGGTATTGCCGCCACCATGCAGCGAATTTCCTGCCATTACTATTGGCCGGGAATGACAGATGATGTGCGTCGGTATGTGAAGTCATGCCCTGGGTGCCAGAGGGTGGCACCGAAACACTGGACAGCACCGGTGGTGTTGGGTGAGATGCCCATCATGAACTCTCCTTTCGAGAGGGTAGCCATCGATATCGTGGGTCCACTTCCCAGGACTAGGAAGAGGAACATGTATATACTCACAATGGTGGATTGCTGTACAATGTGGGGTGAAGCCATACCGTTGACCACGATTGACTCGAAAAGAGTGGCGGACGCACTGATGGAGGCCTTTACCAGATTAGGCTTCCCTGATCAAATTCTGACGGACAATGGGTCTCAGTTTTGTGGAAAACTCATGGAGGAGGTATTTAGGGTGTTTCACTCTAACCACATACATACCAGCCCTTACCATCCTCAAGCCAATGGACAAGTAGAGCGTTTCAACGGCACGTTGATGACAGTGCTCAGGAAACTAGCGCATGAAAAACCTGATAGGTGGGATGAATATATCCCAGCAGCACTCTTTGCCTATCGGGAAGTTCCTCATGGCTCAACAGGACTACCACCCGCTACGTTGCTGTTTGGTCGTCCAATCAAAGGACCGTTGGAAGCCATGTTGAGGAGTTGGACTGAAGAGGGGACGCCCGAAAAAGTGATCTCATCCTATAAATACGTGGAGGAACTGAAAGAAAAACTCCACAAGGGATGGACTCTGGCGAATCAAAACTTGAAAAAGGCCAGGAAAAGACATGCGGCTTACTACAACCGTAGGTCTAAAGACAGATCTCTAGAGGTGAGAGACAAAGTCTTGTTGTTACTCCCAACGGGAAACAACAAACTGGAGATAGGTTGGCAAGGCCCATTTCCCGTGGAAAGGGTGATATCCAGAACCAACTATCAGATCCGGATCCAGGGAAAGTCGAAGATTTTCCATATCAATCTCTTGCGGAAATACGAAGAGAGACCCGGAGACAAGGCAGCGCACCTCATGGCAATGACAGTTGCAGTGGAGACGGAAGTGGGAACCAACGAGGGCAGGGAATATCCCTTGGTACACCAGGAAACCTATAGGGATGTACAAGTGAACCCTGATCTGACCTCCCAGGAGAAGGAAAGGATAACCCAGGTTCTCAAGTCTCATAAGGAGATACTGACTGATAAACCAGGACGAACGAGGTTGGTGGAGTTCGAGATGACTTTGACCACGCAGGAAACGGTTCGTCAAAAGGTTTACCCAGTGCCATTCTCTAAAGAAAAGGCCCTGGAGGAGGAAATACAAAAACTGTTGGAGGATGACGTGATTGCGCCATCCACATCCCCATACAATGCAGGGGTAGTTTTGTTACGCAAACCAAGTGGAGAACACAGTTGTGTATAGACTACCGACTTCTGAACAGTCATACACAGTTTCAGGTGGAACCTTTGCCGAATCCAACGCAGTTATTCGCTAGGCTCCATAAGGCTCGGTACTTTTCAAAGGTGGATCTGAGTCGGGGGTACTATCAGATACCAGTCAAACCGGAGATTCGACCACTGTTGGCTTTCAGTACACCCAGTGAACACTACGAATTCAAGGTCATGCCCTGTGGACTCAGAAATGCACCTAGTGTGTTTACACGCATGATGAGGACTTTACTTGATCCTTTACAGGATCCTTCCATCATCTCTTTCATGGATGATATTCTGATTTCCAGTGACAGCTTGGATGACCACTTGCAATCCTTGGAGAGAGTGTTTACTAGGCTCAAGGAAGCAGGGCTTACTGCTCGTCCAACCAAGTGCATGATTGGTTACCAGACTCTGGAATTTCTAGGTCACACCATCACTCCAGGACACGTTGTCCCAGAAGAGAAGAATCTGGAGAAAATCAGAAATGCACCAAGGCCAAAAACGAAGAAGGATGTGCGATCTTTTCTCTCGTTGTGTGGGTTCTACCACAAATTTATCCCACATTTCACTGAACTGGGAGCTCCGTTGACGGAAACCTTGAAAAGGGGATTCCCGGACTAAATCATTTGGACACCAGAATGTAAGAATGTCTATAGTCAGTTAAAGGAGGCCTTGGTCAGCAAACCCGTATTACAGCTCCCTGACCTTTCCAAACCATTTGTGTTGAGAACGGATGCGAGTGCGATTGGGATTGGGGCAGCCTTGTTACAGGAAAGAAAAGACGATGCTTCGGTTTTGAAACCTGTGGCATACGCAAGCAAGAAACTACTCCAGGCGGAGAGGAATTATTCAACCGTCGAGAGAGAGCGTGCTTGTCCCTCGTATGGGCAGTGCAAAAATTCCATCCTTATGTGTATGGAGTTAAGTTTCGGTTCCAGTCGGATCATCAGCCCCTGATGTTCCTGGCTACTTCTGAGAAGCTCAAAGCCCGTTTGATGCGGTGGTCGTTGCTACTTCAACCTTACAATTTCACAGTTTATGGGAAGGAAAATGTTGGAGCGGACTTCTTGTCAAGACACCCAGCTCCTGAAGAAGAAGAAGAATGAATCATCTGGATTAAACTCACGGTGGAGAAGAGTGAGATGGACTACTCTCTTAAGAGGGGGCCTATGTCACATAATAGACTAACGTGATTTAACCCGTGATGAGAATAAAAGGCGTTCTGATTAGCGGCATGTTCGAGGCCAAAGGTTGTTTCAACAAATCCAGAAAATGTAACTGCACGTGTTTACATCTGGTCAACAGATTAGGAACATTCGGTGGTGAGTGAGATAAATCCCTGCATCGCTTTGACAGTTTGTCAACATTCGAATACAGATGGAACCCGTCGAATCCTGGTTGCAATCGGATGTCATCCATCACAGGTCGGGCAAAGTTAACAGCTGCAGATGTGTAGGGGAAGTGAGTGAGATGAGTCCATACATCGCTTTGACAGTTCATAAACAGGTTGGATGGAAAGCGGAAGTACTCAGCTCGGGAGAAAACAGTCAGTCTGTCATTTATAGTTTCCGGACATCACGCAGATTGGCAGATTGCTATTGACAACTGTTGTTGGGAGCATACAGTAACTCACTAGCTTGTTGGGGATGTCAAAACAAGTGATGACAACTCTGACAGTGACTAAGCCAGGGAGGATAGATTCTTGACAATGGATGATATGTCCAAATAACACATGTGTGGACATAATGAATACCGTCACGTGACCAATATTAGGTTTTGCCATAAACCATGATTGGGAGAAACAGTGTTGACCAAAACCGTGGATTATGATGGACGTATTTGTGGGAGAGCTCTACAGTGTTAGATTAATTTAATATTAACTGGCATGTGTCGTTATGGCAAAGTGTAGCAGCCATCCCGGAATGAGGCGGTTTTGCATAAGGTAGTCAATATAGTCTATTTAGGCCTAATTAATATAGGCTGTAGCCTTGTTAAAACTAGAGTGTGATGATTAGCACTGTTAGTGGAAAACTAGATAGATTAGTGAAGTGTTGATAGGCTCTACTAGTTGAGAAATGAGTAATGGGGGATAATTGGGATCTTCCAGTGGGTGCTCCCTGGTGGGGGGAGGGGGGGGGGGTGGGGTTCCACACGCTGTTGGTTGTTTTTTTCCTTCTTGTCTTGGCCTGATGAAAACCTATGTGTTCAGTTCATCTGTCCCTGACAGAGTTAGGTTCATTGTATTTTGCTGAGCAAGGGCCAATGGTCACGATCATCTAATAGAGATCAGTGACGAAGAGGCTATCACCAGTTGTATGATCTATTTCACAGGTTCCCTCTGGTTGGAAGGAAGAACACAGAATCATTGAAAAATCCGATCCCGGATAAATTATGATGTAGAGAGATGGGCCAGCAACTTTCGCAACGGAAGAAGCTGATAAACATTGCTCGGTGCAGCTGAATGGTATAAGTATCCTACATGAGTGCATACCAATCGTTAACACACCTGAAGTGATGGATGTTCAGCCTACGTGGAACTAGATCAGTAGGAACTGATGTTCACATTAGATGAAACCAAACATTGAAGTGTAGTTGTTCCACGTATCAAGGAAATCAGAACTGTCAGACAATATCTAGTAAATAAAGCAAGCCATTTTAGTCTAGATACAATGACTGTTTAAGAGTGAAAATATAGAACATTTCGCTAGAAGAAAACGTCATGTTCATGAGACAGCGTTCCATTATTTTTCACTGGGCGGAATTATGAGATCTTGGTTTTTCTAAAACTATTAGGAACCGTTGTGTTAGGAACAATAATAGTATTTTTTTCATGGATTATATTTACATGGGATTCAGATCTCATGGTCATCAGAGCTCCTGGAGGAGGACATGTCTGGAGAGAAGGATACGACTTCGGTGAGGTCTATTGTACTGACTCGTGTGATGTCGTGTAATCCTTGCCATGATGAGTGGACTCTGATCCTGAAATTTGAAGGCTGACCTATACATTTACATTAGAATACTCGACACACATTTTCTTCGCATACACGTCTCATATACGTTACACTTTTCTTTTAATAAATTAATCTTTATTAATTTTTTGAAAGCAAGAGTTGTTGAGTATGTTGCGTTGGGGAAGTATGAGAGGGGGCATAGTACAACAGTGAGAGAGTGATAGGAAAAGGTGTCCATGGGCTGATGGAGTGTGTTGGACGGAAGCTGGTGGATTCTCCAGGATATTGATAGGAACAAAATATTATAATGTGGGTGTTGACTCTCCGCACTCCAGGGACGACACTTTAAAGGAAGACACGACAGGTGTGTCCTTGCAAGGATGAACTGACTGGGCTATTGATCTGAGGGTCCGATTCTACACACATTATAGAACACGTCACACATTCTTCACATACGCTTCTCACATACATTACACTTTTCTTTTAATAAATTAATTGTGATTAATTTTTAGAAGCTAGAGTTGTTGAGTATGTTGCGTTGGGGAAGAATGAGAGGGGGCATGATACAGCAGTGATAGAGAGAGAGAAAGAGGTGTCCATAAACTGACGGAGTTTTGTAGACGGATTCTAATGGTTTCTCCAGGATAATGATAAGGGGTTAAAACAAAATGTGGGTGTTGATTCCTCTCACTCCAGGGACGACACTTTAAACGGATACACGACAGTAGGTCTGTATATATATATTATCTCTCCACCGTCTTCTTGGTCTATCTCGGGGTCTACGGTCATTTATTTCCTAAGTGTAAGCAAATTAATGCACACAAGTATTAATGACATCACTAACAAAAGAACACACACATCAACAGGTTGCCTAAAAACCAAAGATGGCAAAATCATAAATGAAAAAGATCAGCTTTTACATACCTGGTCAGATTATGTGAAAGACCTTTATGATGATACAAGACAAGAACAATATGGTCATCAGAATAATAATGAAGGCCCATCAATTTTGTTTGTCGGGGTGATTTTCTTTTAGATATCTAGCAATTCCGCGGAGCCGGTCTCCCTGGCGAAGGTGTTAACGATTTTCTCCGTTCTTTTTCTCTTTCTTTATTTGTACTATATTTATCTGTATAGTCTTGTCTATCTCCGTGTGGTGAGACAGTGCAAGACTTGGGGGATTTTATTTTCCTTCTCAGGTGCATGTAGCAGGATAAATAGATCTGCAATCTATATTAAAGTATTGCTGTCAACCTTACCTTCCTTAGCCTGGACACTGTTAGAATACCTGATCATTTCCTGGGTCGATAATTCCATACGGTCAAGAGTCACGAGCCTTTTGATCTTGTCTTTGGCAGTGAATAGTCTTTCTATTTCTTAAAGTCTTATTGTCGCTACTTTGAAAGTGAACTCTATCAATTAGCTAGCGCTATGCTACACCTTAGTACATTACCGTGCAATATTCAAGTAATTTAACTCCCTTTAATACGATTTAGTTGATGTGAGTGACTGCAACGTGCAGGCAATATACAATGCGTTAAAAGATTGTTTAAACAAGAATGGACTTGAGTTGCAAAGGTTAGTTGCACTCGTCACTGACAATGCATCTGTCACGACATGTGTAAACAATGGAGTATATACAAAATTAAAATCCGAAGTTCCTCATCTGGTACTAATTAGGTGTGTATGTCATTCCCTTCAGCTGGCAGTGTCACAGGCTGCAGCTACTTGTCTGCTCAGGAACATAGAGTTCATTATTAGAGAAACATATAACTGGCTTTCTCACTCACGTCTTCGTCAAGCAAAGTACAGAGAGCTTTTTGCTTTATTAAATGATGCACAACATCTGCTGAAGGTTGTTCAATTAAGCCAGACACGATGGATGTCCATTCAATCTGCCATAGTCAGAATATTGCAGCAGTGGGTCGAGCTCAGAACTCATTTTGATATAGCAAGACTCAACGAGCGCTGCTATACAGCAGAACTTCTACATTCTATGTTTATCGACATGAAAAACTATGTGTATCTCATATTTCTCAAGCATATTCTCGGAGAAGTTCAAAGTGTGAATAAGAAATTCGAAGCAGATATACAGGATGCAACAAAAATACTCAGCGATCTTGACCAACTCACTGATTCTATCAGTTCAAAGATTGCAACTCCTAGGGAAAAAAATAACAGAAAGTAATGCTATTCAAGATTATTTAGATCCTAATCCCAATCTAGGTTATGAGTTTCAGAAAGAAATAGCAGGCTACAAGTTTCCTGATGAGAAAGAAATTCGTGGAAGGTGCATCCAGTTTTTAATAGAGCTGTTTACACAACTGCGTTTACTTACACCCGATAACGTTCGAGTGTTGCAGTCCATGTCATGTCTTAGTGGAAGTGAATGTCTACAGCCAATGAAGCCCTGTATATTGGATCTTGCTAAAATGTTTGTAGAAGATGCAGCTACTCTCATCCACATCGATTTCCAGTGGAGAAACCTTCATCATATGCAGTGGACACAGACCTCTGACATACTTGGACTGTGGGCAGAAATAGCCTCATACAGGTATGCCACCGGTGAAAATCCTTTCCAAGATCTTACAGATTTAGCTTTAACTTTGCTCATTTTACCTCATTCTAATGCGGACGTAGCGCGTATTTTCAGTCAGATGGGAATTTAAATATTTAGCACAACCCACTACTGGCAACGCCGATCGCATTCCGGTATGAACCTAAGGCCTATCCACGTCAATATGGAAGCACTATGGGAGTTATAAAATCATGGGAATTATAAAATCAAAATTGCGGAATAGACTGAGCATAAAGAGTTTGACAGCTGTTTTGACTATTAGATATGGAATGAAAAGATATGGCAAATGCTGTCATGATTAAAAACTACCTAAGGATATTATAGGAAAAATTGGATCACAGGAATCATATACACGTTTCTTTCAATTATCATCATCATCATTGCAAGAGCAAACACAGCAGGAAATAGCTACAGAAACTGAAGTGAAGTTGTCTGACTGGGATTTGGCAAATCTGGAATAAATTTCATTCTAATATTCAAATATTGAGCACAACCCACTACTGGCAACGCCGATCGCATTCCGGTATGAACCTAAGGCCTATCCACGTCAATATGGAAGCACTATACTTGTTTGAGCTCGTCAGTAGTGCATATCCCTGACCGGATCCGGAAACAGTCCCGGATCACGCGTGTGAAGCGGGTGTGTAACCACGCGGCACACACCGGACACACCAAATTATCACAACAGAATACCACAACGCTACCCATCGTAGGCTATGCTCAAGATTGCCCAATCTAATATTCAATTCTAATATTCAGTGATAATAATAAATTATAATGTGCTACTTTATAACATTTTGAATGAATACCGCCAGTGCTTGTTTTAGTGATTTCCACAAAAATATTATTGCAATTTAGTGTTGTTGTTTTTTGGCTCGAGAGTAGTTCTGATTGGGATTTGGCAGATCTGGTATAAACTTCATTGTAATATGAAGTGATAATAATAAATTATACTGTGCTACCTTGTTACATTTGTAATAAAAACAGTTGGTGCTTTTTTGGTCCTTTCTAAAAATGTTTGGTGCTTTTTAGTGCTTTTTGAGGTCGATTTGGTGCTTTTTCATCAAAGGGAGATGGCAACACTGCCCGCGGGCCGGATCCGGTCCGCGACGTCATTTCATCCGGCCCGCCGTCGGTACTCGAACTTGCTTGATATAACTATGAAACACGAGACGTTGTGATACAATTTAAATGTAAATATTATGTTTAGAATAATAGGAGATCTTCACACGTGCGGAGACCTCCTGGCTGCACTGGGTTGTTTATTTAGGTGGCCCTATTTATAAATTTTGCGAACCTTATTATGAGATATATTCTATTACCAAATGAAACCGCCTGCCGCGACTCTACAAGAGTATTGAGTAGCATATCCCTTGATACCCTGGTAAAAAATGTATAGGATGCTGGGATGTTGTGTTGACGTGCCTATAACAGCCCAGTAAAGCCATGTTCCCGCCTCTTTGGCCTTGGGAGCAACTTAGGCCGAAGAGATGCCGATGTCTAATTTTCAGCAGAGGGTTTGAACTTAAACCCCTGAGCCACTACCAAGTAGATGGGCGAACATGCCCCAGGCACGGCCGAGCGTAGCCACTGTTTTTCCAGACCGCAGTTGAGAGGGTAGACAGGCCCTGTGAAGATCCAAGAGGATCTTGATTGGGGATTGAAGATTATCTGCTGTGGGGTGAGTTTTGAACGAACCTTCATAGTTTAAATAGGAATATAATAGCTATGTCTGTGCCTGAGAACAATAATGGAGTGATATATGCCTGGGAAGAGAGGAAGTGGAAGGTTAAAGAGAAGATGGGTGCAGGATGTGGCGGAAGATCTCCAGATGGATGTATCTGAAGCGGGAAATCTTGCTTATGATCGAGAGGTTTTCCGAAAGGTTGTTATGGGAGCGAGATTCTGCAAAGGACATGCTACTGAATGAATGACCTTTGTTCCATCTTGTTGTCTGATAATTGCTGGTGTTGTGTAGCAGACTACAGTTACAGTGTTGGATGATTATCCATGCTGTGATGAGGATCACTGGTACTGTGTTGGATGACTACCCAAGCTGTGATGGAATATCAATGGTACTGTGAAGGATGATCATGTGTATGTGTATTCATGGGGATGCCTATTTTGTCATTGCATCTAATCATGAATTTTATAAATTAGGGCATTGACATTATTAATCAGATGTTGTTGTATCTTTATAATTACATTATTCTCATTCCCTGTACACTGACCTGAATTTCTTCTGAGATCTCTAAATCTTTGTTTTTTTTTTCTTGTTAACCGTAGAGATAGAATGAGATTCTCTTTGTCTCTTCGTCTACGGCCCATGAACAGTCGGCGTTGTGCTATTATTTCTATCATCTCTGTGAGGTTACACAAAGGTATCTATAAACTGTATTTGTACCTTTGATGAGCTGTAGCTTCACCAGTGACCCCTAGTCCTTTTCTTTTTTTGTGTTTCAATAGGATTTTAATTATGTTTCTAATGTAATGTCTTTTTCATTTTCAGATCCCGTGTACTTCACCCTTAATTATGGCTAGTAGGAAAAGAAAAGGGGACGCCGAGTGAGGAGTAAAGTACTTCTTTGTGGAAACAAAGAACCAGAAAACCAGCTGCGTAATATGCAGCGAAAGTGTTGCCGTTTTGAAAGAGTACAATCTTCAGCGTCACTACGAAACAAAACATCCATCAACATATTACAAAGTCATTTTCGTGGAAGTGCAAACAATTTTCCAAGACTATAACCTTCGGTGTGATCAGCTTCGATGTGTTATAGTTGATGAGGAAAAAAAACATGACTGGAGTGAGGAAGGGTCTGTTGGGCAGATCAGGACTCATTTGGAAGATTTGCAAATTCCGGGTGCTCTTTTCATACACTGCATCGTACATCAGCAAGTACTCTGTGGGAAAGATTTAGATATTTTTTGTGTACTGAAACCAGTAGTTTCTGCTGTGAACTTCATTCAGGACCATGCACTCATTTACCGTCAGTTCTTGGCTTTTCTTGAAGAAATTGATTCTGAATTCTGTGACTTGCCTTATCACATATCAGTCAGGTGGCTCAGCTGCGGTAAAGTCCTGCTTCGTTTTTACAAGCTCCGAAACGAAATAGATGTTGTCTTCACTGAAAAAGATAAAGCTGATTCACAGCTGTCAGATCCTACCTGGCTGACAAAGTTGTTAATTGTGGTCGATGTGAATGAACTGAACTTGAAACTTCAGGGAAAGTATTACCTCGTCTGTGATCTCTACAGAACCATTAAATGATTTCGAAGAAAGCTGTCATTGTTGGAAGCACAGCTGGAAGGAGAAAACCTTTCTCATTTTCGCTGTTTCAAAGAGTTTGGAGAGATTTTCAGATCTTGACAGATTTGAGAGTGACATCCTTCTGTTCCAGAATCCGTTTGATTGTAACCCTTAATGGTGTGCCAGTTGAATTACAGTTGGAGCTCAGTGAGAAGGAAGTACCGCTGCTTACCTGATGTTGAGTTTCCGAAACTGAAAAAAATTTGCCGCTGGTATGACATCATTGTTTGGAACAACATATGTCTGTGAGCTAACATTTTCAAAAAGGAAGTCTGTGAAGTCACCACATCGAATGAGATTGACTGATGAACATTTGAAAGCAATTCTCTTGATTGGATGCAGCAATTCCAAACCAAACATTGATGGTATTTTGAAAGCCACACGTCAATTTAACAAAACTCACTATCCTCTTTTGCTACTTATTTTGTGAGATTCGGATATGTGCACAATAGGTCTGATGTAACTATCTTTTTGCTAACGCCGCTGTCACGAGATACTGTGAGTTAATGATTCCCTGATAAACGAGTAAGATTAATTACAAGGTATGAGGAGTGTTAACAATCGAGTTTTCTGTCTTGAACGAGGACAAAGTGCTGGTCATTGACCGAAAGGTAGAGAATACAGGGACAGTTGTTCGCAGAGGTCATTGACTGCCGAGGTTAACAGATGAAGCAACGGAGGCGGGGAGACAGCAGGACGGGAACACACCGGGAGACGAAGATCAAAGGGTTAGGGCTCTTTGAGATACGAGCGTAAGGGTAACCAGGGAACTAACGGAGGAGCGGACCGGAGCGGGCAATTGACGAATACGTGACTTCACAGACGTTTGATGTGGGGAATTACGGCTAAAATTTATTGTGGATCAAAAACAGCGGTGGATTTGACACTGAGTATAAATGAGTGGAAAACTTGTTTTGAAGCAGTGTGTGTTCCAAAACTGGACAGAGATCTATGCATCCTGAGTGTGGAAAGAAATTATAGTCCCGTATTGTTTAAGGCAATGGGATATTGGTGCATATGTGCTTATAAATTAATTTCAATTCAGGGATGATCATAGAAGTGATAAGGTAATCTAACCTTAGCGTAATAGTATAGCATAGGGAAATAGGCGTTTGTTCTTGACCTGTGGCATGTCCTTCGTTTATCTAATCGGTTAAACTTTAGTGCACTCATCAATCTTATGTCAGAGTGTCTTTCGGAGGCTTCTCAATATGGCTAGAGAAGGACACTCACATGAGAAGAAGTTTGAAGCAGATTCATCTCACCTGATTGTATATATGTCCCCAGGTTTCATATATACTCCTGACCTGTTCAGAAAAGAGTAAAGACCCTAACGTCACAGGTGCAGTGAAAGTATGTCACTAGAGAAAATTCAACCTAGCCATTCACTAATCGTGGGCTGACATAACGAATGGCAAGTAACAGGTTTTTGTGAACCCCATTGAAAGAACTGTCATTATAATAAAATAGAGAGATCCAAACTGTATGCAATTGCACGGGGAAAACAAATATACAATTTTCCGAATGAGAGACAGTGTGTAGAACATTTACCATAGCAATAGACATTGATAGACAATGGTGATGTGTGTTTCCGTGATGGATGGTACAATTTCCAAAACCAGGACATATGCGGTTTTTTTGCAGTGACTTACCTTAATCGCATTATCTTCTGGTGATTATACTGTGAACATTTTTCCAAACATCGGATTACGTCCAGACTCAAGCAGAACGGAACCTCCAGGGTGAGATCTGTCCATTTCTATGTTTGATGTCCTGTGGTTTGACAGTATGAAGAGACGAGAAAGTATACGGCACATACGAATTCCTGAGTCATATCTTGCATTCACAATAGCAGACACTACCAACTACATATACACATTCAATACATACAACTGACATAGTTTTCAACAATAAACATGTTATTAATTGTTGGAGGAAACTGTTGTCAGGGTATGTTATGAAGGATTGCGAGAGAGAGAGAGAGAGAGAGAGAGAGAGAGAGAGAGAGAGAGAGAGAGAGAGAGAGAGAGAGAGAGAGAGAGATAGTGTATGGAAGACAGAAGGGAGGAGTGTAGACAAAAGTCATTCAATAGTTCCAATAGTAGAAGGATATTAAAGGTGTGCTTGTCGAGTCCACTTTCCTCCAGGGACGACAGGTGACAGTCGCCTTCTTTGATTACGTTGTTTAGTAAATAAATATAAATATGTTGGTTGTCTTTGTTTGTTTGTTTGTTTGTGTGCATTGCACGTCCTTTCCATGATTAACTTAGTTTTTCGTCTTTTTCCCCAGAGCTTTCGTTCTAGCTTAAAATTATTGTTAAAGTTAGTTGTATATCCTTTACAGGACGTTTTCAGTCAACACCAGCATTGTTTGCTGTTGTTGATGTCTTGGCAAGTTTACGTTTAGTAGTTTACCATTGCTTTTCGAACAACCGGCACCCATAACATAGCGTAAAAACCAGCGCAACGTGTCTGCTGCCAAATCGCTCGCAGCTGTATTTCGAACGTGGGTATACGCGATTACGAATCGCGTCCGTAAAGCCTAGGCCACGGAGACCGGCGCAAGTATTGTACAGAATGAATATCCTGCCCGCGCTCATCATTTTGTCAGTTGTCCGGCCCGCCGTGAAAAAAGTATGGTGACCCCTGCTCTAGAACGTTGACAGTTATAAAACGAATTTTAGAAGGGCGAGAAGTACAGAACCGTAAAGTATGGAGGGAAAAACAATATCAAGTAACCGGTTCTAGTAATAACGAGATCTTGAAATAATCATAACCCCCCCCCCCCTCCCCCCAAACCCTAAAATTCCCCACGGAAACCCTAAAATGCACCCCCCCCCCATTGCAGGGGGGGGGGGTGAAATTTCTCACCTGTTGAGAACCACTGATCTAGGGTATGTACAGCTGGTTGTAGGGCTGTTGCTTCAGCTCTGAAGTTAGTGAATGTTTGTCCTGTCGTTACGAAATACAACTGAGTTTCCGTTACTGTAGTTTATCTCTTTGGCAGAACTATCCGTGAACACCCGTGTCCAGATGTTGGAAGGATACTTTCCCCTCAGCATGTGAAGAGAAAGAGCTCTTTGATCTCAATGTTTTTATGTGAGGGAGCTGAGTGGTCTCGAGGTATGGTGTCCGCCTCGAGTGCTGGAGGTCCCGGGTTCAAGCCCCAGTGAGGGCCAGAATATTTTTTCACGTGGACTTCTAGTAACAAAATTTCCCCTGAGCTCTGGGTAGTGGGATCGGACGTCCGTGTGTATTGTTGTACAGGTGTAAAAAAAAAATCCCTTGGCAGTTGGAAATCGAAAAAGAGTAGCCCAATGGCGCTGCCCAGGCAAAATTTCGAGTTTAATTTTAAAAATCTACCCAAAATATTTCAAGATCCTCGTCGGTGCTACGGAGTTCGTGCACTGAGCCGAGATTCTCCGGACTCAGGCTTGAGTTAGAAGTAGAACGGATCACTTATGGGTTACACCCGTGTGCCGTGATGTTGATCCGTCGACTAATCTAAACTAAGAGACTAAGGAAGTAAATATAGGAAGTACAATTTTATGATTTCTTGCCACATGCATAATAAATTGTTAATACTCGAACATGTTGTGAAATGCGATGACCAGGTGCGGGAGAAACATATTTGGATACGTACAGAGTTATTTACTCCGAGGGGGGCGGGGGGGGGGGGGGGACTACAAAAGGGGAGTTGGCATAATTTTGGATCAAATGAGTGCTTGGACGGTTAAAGTATTTTGGACAATCTCAGATAGAGTACTTGAAACTCCGTGGCAAACCTCTGGATACTAACATAATATAGGGTGTATTTTTAATGACTGTGCAGTGTTTGAAAAATGTTGCTGGTCGAAGTTTTGTATTCACCCTCTGTAAAGTTCAAGCAACATAATAGGTAAATACAAAACTTGGACCGGCAATATTTTCAAATACTGCACAGTCATTAAAATAGTGTTATCTTGCCGTCTTTACAGACGAAAATATGTGGATTGGAACTAGAGCTAGAATTCCATCGCACAATGCCTGGGCATGGATTCAGAGAACATGTGTTGCCCATGCATCATGATCCCTCTCTCGGTCTTGCCTTGTTTTCTCCAGAGGAAATGACGACCAGTACGTCTGGAACAAGGTAGGCTGCAGACGCTGGCGGCTCAGCGTCAAACCTCCAAGTGTAGGAGGTAAATAGCGGCCAGGCCTTACATCTGGAGGATTTGACTTAGAAGCGTTCAGCCATTAAAAATACACCCTGCACAAGCATATGCGCCAACAGCTGACAGTACAGAAGAGGGGGGGGGGGGCGCCGCGCGCCACACACACACTCACACGCACACACACATACACAGACACTATTATATTATAACGAATTAGACATGACCGTGGGCCAATGTAAAAATTTTGAAATGTCTGCCTTACTGGTATCAATGGCCTATGTTAGTGGTTTTCAACCGGTGCGGGGATATTAGGGTTTCCAGGGGGGGAAAAGGGGGGGGGGGGTGGATTAAAATTATTTCAAGATTGCGGTAATACAAGAACCGATTACTTGATATTATTTTTCTTTCTATACTTTACGGTTCTGTACTTTTCGCCCTTGTGAAATTCGTTTTATAACGTAAGTAGACCCACAAATCACGTTTTGTGTAGACGTCTAGACTTGTTCTAGTATGTGTTATTAAATTTAGCTTCCTTGTATACGTATACTGTGTAAGGGGGAGGAATGATTTATAGGCATGAAATAAGAAAAAAATGGTGGGGGGAGGGGAGTGACATTCTGACAATACGGTGAAGGGATGCATGGGCCAAAAAAGGTTGAGAACCAGTGGCCTTGGTGATAGGAATGAGAGAGGTGACAGATTAACAGCATGAGCAGAATACCGTGAAATTAAAGGTAACACCTGGTTCAGACACTATCCTTGACAAGTATATACGTGAAAAAGCCCTGGAGATAATATTCGCAATCAAATTGACTACATAATGATTACGCAGAGATTCAGAAGCAGTTTAGTAGCAGCAAAAACCAGGAGCAGGTGGAAATGGTGACAATTATAGGAACAAATGAGGTTAAGACTTAAAACCATAAAGAAAACCCCAAAGAAGTTAGATCTAGCATTGCTTAAAACAGACAAGAAATTAGAGAAAGGTACAATGTTACCGTAAAGAACAGATATAATGCCATGGAGATAATACATATGTTCATGAACAATGGGAAATGTTGCGGGAATCAATCCAACATACATCAAAAGAAATTATTTCACCTAAACATAGAGCTGCAAAAAAAGAAATGGATGACATATGATTGTTAGGGTTTCTTGGCAAGTTTTGCAGAAGATAGTTACATATCCCAATTATAATTACAAAATTGTTGAACTATGAACAGCGGATTACTGATTACTGTTATAAATACAACACAATACAAGACAGAGAGTGATGTATGTGGAGACCGTAAACAGCCTAGCTACTGATATAATATAAGCAAAACCAACTTCATCAAGATACCAGATGGCAGGATTGTAGGGGTCACGATTGTCGATATATGTTCCAGACCAGGCATCTGAAGAGGATCATACACATGGATCATCATCATCATCATCATCATCATCATCATCATCATCATCATCATCATCATCATCATCATCATCATTATCATTATCATCATCATTCACTTTTGCCGTCAAGCATCGTGGGGAGGAATAATTGATGATCCGGCGTCAGATACGTGACATCTGGTAGTATCTTTCTGCGTGATTGTACACTGTCTTTGATGTCGTCAGTCAATTTTCTTCACGGGCGTCCCCTTGCTCTCGTAGCAGATGTCCTTTGATCTAAGCCAGTGCTGGTAGTTGATGGTGTTGCATTCTAAGAAATGGTCGAACCATTTGATCTTTTGCCTTTCAATATATGTGGCACACGGTGCTGATCTCACTGAGTCTGATAACATCATTTCAAGACACTTCTTATTCGGCCTAGGATAGTTACGTTGGCAGCTCTTCTCACGCATCTCATCTCGCAGGTATTGATTTTGCGTAAGTGTAATTTTGATAATGTCCATTTTAACACTGGTAGCATAGTATTGGTGTGAATATGGTATTTATTATCTGTCGCTTTGCGGACATAGGCATATTTGACTATTTCCGTATGGGTGATTTTTGATATAAAAGCTCACTTCTTTTATGACACTTGATTTCGATTTCTGTCTATTCTGCCATCTTCTAAGATCATCCATCCATCCATCATGTGCCATGCCGATAAGCGTGGGCGGTCATGTTTTGCCATCTCACTCGATCACCAGAGACATGGATCAGCTCCGTGTTCCTGTCTCGACCATGCCACGTGGCCAAGCCATCCAGGTATTTACTTCTCTGTTTTCCCCTTGGTCTCTTCCCTTCGATCTTGCCAGTTGTCACCAAGTTCTCCAAGTCATTTATTTTCATAACATGCCCAAACATTTTGACTGTCTACGTCTAATGACTCTAATCAGTTTACGATCTTCACTTGTTTCTTGAAGGACTTGTTCATTGGTTTTTCTGTCTGTCCATGGTATTCTTTGCATTTTCCTCAGAAACCACATTTCCACAGCCATCAGATGTTTCTCAGCTTGACTACTCATTGTCCATGCTTCACATCCATACAAAAGTATAGATTCAATGTAGCACTTCAACACTATTTTTCTCGTTTGAATTTATAATGTTTTATTGGTCAGTATGTTTTTTATCTTGCAAAAGGCTACCTTCGCAATGGCAATTCTTGTTCTAATCTCTTCAAGGCATCTCCCATAAGATATTATGACTTCCGAGATAACTGTATAGATTCACTTGCTAAGAATATGCTCATTTACTCGTATATCACATTGTGGTATTTCCTTCTTCCCAATGACGATCATAATCTATTTCTTACTATTCAGTTCTAACCCTAGTTGTTTACTGTGTGCAACAACCGTATCCACTAAATGTTGCATGTCCTTTTCATTGTCTGCAATCAAGACTGTATCATCTGCACATCTAATGTTATTGATGTATCGTCCCCCAATGTTGATTCCTTCTATATCTTCTATATTTCTGAAAATATTTTCACTGTACAGGGAAAAAATATCTGGAGACATTACACATCCCTATTTCACACCTCTTTTAATAAGCTGATATTGACCTACATCATTATCAGTTCTGGTGGCAGCTTGTTTCCAATATATGGTGTTTACAAGTCTAAGGTCTTTTCCATCAATGTGTAGATCTTCAAGCATCCTTATCATGTCGACATGTCTCACTTTATGTGTCTTTGTAGCCTTTGTGTAGTCAATAAAGCAAAGATATAGATCTTTGTCTACCTCTATAGAACGTTCAGTTACTGTTCTCAGTATATACCCAGCATGTACTGTACCCTTGCCTACTACAAACCCACAATGGTCTTCTCCTATTTAGGGTTGTATTTTCTTCCTAACTCTTTGCATGATAATTCTCAGCAAAATCTTCGTGATGTGGTTCATTATACTAATTGTTCGATTTTGATCACATTCTAAGGCTCCTGGTTTCTTCGGGATTAGAATTGTCCAAGAATCCAGTGGTGCACACACTATGCCCACGAGCAGCATGACGATGGAGGTGATGGCAGTTACACAGGCTTTCCTATGACTAGAATCACAGCATTATACCAACGTGTGTGTATTAAGTGATTCAATGAGCATGATTCGGAAGGTTGAAGCTGGATTTGTACGTAGACAGTGGACTCAGTCGCTGAGGAAGTCTGTTGTCCGTAAAGTCACCATCATCTTTGTCCCGGGACATGCGGGAGTCGATGGAAATGAACGAGCTGATAAAATGGCTGGCTCTGCACCCCCTGCTGATGGCGAGCCCATGGATTGTGCCGAAGTTATTAGCATCCTTAAAGACATGTCGAGAAAAGAAGACTTTGACGTCAGTGAATCCACATCGCTGTTCAGGATGAAAGACTTGGGAGTAAGAATTAGACACGAGAGGTACATCGGGAAAACGAGGTGCTTCGTTAACCAACACAGAACTGGCACTATTAGCCACCGAACGCTGATGCTGGGGGGGGGGGGGGGGTGGGGTCTGAGCACCTATGGACCTGTCCGGAGTGCAATGAAGATGCCCCAACTGATAACTGCTATAAATATAGAATTACATAATTCAGGAGGTATATCTCCAGTATCATATATTGCGTTCAGCAGTCTGGTGACTTAGTCTATTCCATATTCTTCTAAGGCAGGGGTCACCAAACTACGGCCAGCGGGCCGGTTCCGGCCCGCGACGTCATTTCATCCGGCCCGCCGTCGGTACTCGTACTTGCTTGATATAACTATGAAACACGAGACATTGTGATACAATTTAAATGTAAATATTATGTTTAGAATAATAGGAGATCTTCACACGTGCGGAGACCTCCTGGCTGCACTAGGTTGTTTATTTAGGTGGTCCTATTTATAAATTTCGTGAACCTTATTATGAGATATATTCTATTACCAAATGAAGCCGCCTGCCGCGACTCTACAAGAGTATGGAGTAGCATATCCCTTGATACCCTGGTAAAAAATGTATAGGATGCTGGGATGTTGTATTGGCGTGCCTATAACAGCCCAGTAAAGCCATGTTCTCGCCTCTTTGGCATTGGGAACAACTTAGGCCGAAGAGATTCTGATGTCTAATTTTCAGCAGAGGGTTTGAACTTAAACCCCTGAGCCACTACCAAGTAGATGGGCGAACATGCCCCAGGCCCGGCCGAGCGTAGCCACTGTTTTTCCAGACCGCAGTTGAGAGGGTAGACAGGCCCTGTGAAGATCCAAAAGATCCAAGAGGATCTTGATTGTGGATTGACGAGTATCTGCTGTGGGGTGAGTTTTGAACGAACCTTCATAGTTTAAATAGTAATATAGGAATATAATAGTTATGTCTGTGCCTGAGAACAATAATGGAGGGATATATGCCTGGGAAGAGAGGAAAAGGAAGGCCAAAGAGAAGATGGGTGCAGGATGTGGCGGATGATCTCCAGATGGATGTATCTGAAGCGGGAAATCTTGCTTATGATCGAGAGGTTTTCCGGAAGGTTATTATGGGAGCGATGTTCTGCAAAGGACATGCTGCTGAATGAATGACCTTTCTTCCATCTTGTTGTCTGATAATTGCTGGTGTTGTGTATCAGACTACAGTTACAGTGTTGGATGATTATCCATGATGTGATGAGGATCACTGGTACTGTGTTGGATGACTACCCAAGCTGTGATGGAATATCAATTGTTCTGTGAAGGATGATCATGTGTATTTTTATTCATGGGGATGCCTATGTTGTCATTTCATCTAATCATGAATTTTATTTATTAGGGCATTGGCATTATTAATCAGATGTTGTTGTATCTTTACAATTACATTATTCTGATTCCCCGTACAATGACCTGAATTTCTTCTGATATCTCTAAATCGTTTTTTTTTTTTTCGTGTTAGCTGTAGAGATAGAAAGAAATTCTCTTTGTCTTCTTTTTCCACTCTTCTTCTACGGCCCATGAACTGTCGCCGTTGTGCTATTATCGCTATCATCTCTGTGCGGTTACACAAAGGTACCTATAAACTGTATATGTACCTTTGATAAGCTGTAGCTTCACCAGTGACCCCTAGTCCTCTGCTTTTCTTGTGTTTCAATAGGATTTTAATTATGTTTCTAATGTAATGTCTTTTCCATTTTCAGATCCCGTGTACTTCACCCTTAATTATGGCTAGTAGGAAAAGAAAAGTGGACTCCTGGTGAGGAGTAAAGTACTTCTTTGTGGAAATAAAGGACCAGAAAACCAGCTGCGTAATATGCAGCGAAAGTGTTGCCGTTTTGAAAGAGTACAATCTTCAGCGTCACTACGAAACAAAACATCCATCAACATATTAAAATTTTTGTGG
The DNA here is from genome assembly GCA_963921405.1 of Cepaea hortensis. NCBI lineage: Eukaryota > Metazoa > Mollusca > Gastropoda > Stylommatophora > Helicidae > Cepaea > Cepaea hortensis. The sequence continues at coordinate 38,225,563 of OY992897.1, read as the reverse complement.
AAAATTATGCTCTGGGAAATATGAGACCATTAAACGTGGTTTTAAAACGCAAAGAAATCTCTTAACGAGATAATTTGCGGGAAATGAATCTGTCACTCGTACAAGTTACAAAACAGTGCATAAGATGGCAAAACGAGGAAAACCGTTTACTGATGGCAACGTCATTAAAGAGTGTGTGTGATCGAAGCAGCAAATGACTTGTGTCCTCAGAAAGCCGATTTGTTTGGAACTATCAGCCTTTCGGCAAGTTCAGTTGTGCGGAGAACAGAAGAACTTGGAGAGAACATAGTGCTACAGATACATGAGAAAGCTAGGAACTTGGAGTGTTCTCTGGCTCTGGATAAGTCTATTGATCTCTCGAGAACGTCACAACTTCTCGTGTTCATTTGTGGTGTCAATTTGGACTTTCAGATAACGGAAGAGTTGGCGTCCGTTTGCAGCATGCATGGAACAACAACTGGGAAAGTCATTTTCGTGGAAGTGCAAACAATTTTCCAAGACTATAACCTTCGGTGGGATCAGCTTCGAGGTGTTACAGTTGATGAGGGAAAAAACATGACTGGAGTGAGGAAGGGTCTGTTGGGGCAGATCAGGACTCATTTGGAAGATTTGCAAATTCCGGGAGCTCTGTTCATACACTGCATCGTACATCAGCAAGTACTCTGTGGGAAAGATTTAGATATTTCTTGTGTACTGAAATTAGTAGTTTCTGCTGTGAACTTCATTCGGGAACATGCACTCATTCACCGTCAGTTCTAGGATTTTCTTGCAGAGATTGATTCTGAATTCTGTGACTTGCCTTATCACATATCAGTCAGCTACGGTAAAGTCCTGCTTCGTTTTAACAAGCTCCGAAACGAAAAAGATGTTTTCAGCACTGAAAAAGATAAAGCTGATTCACAGCTGTCAGATTCTAACTGGCTGTCAAATTTGTCAATTTTGGTCGATATGAATAAACTGAACTTGAAACTTCAGGGATAAGTATTACCTCGTCTGTGATCTCTACAGAACCATCAAAGGATTTCGAAGAAAGCTGTCTTTGTTGGAAGCACAACTGGAAGGAAAAAACCTTTCTCATTTTCACTGTTTCAAAGAGTTTGGAGAGATTTTCAGATCTTGACAGATTTGAGAGTGACATCCTTCTGTTCCAGAATCCGTTTGATTGTAACCTTAATGGTGTGCCAGTTGAATTACCGTTGGAGCTTATTGAGAAGGAAGTACCGCTGCGTACCTGATGTTGAGTTTCCGAAACTTAAGAAATTAATCGCTGGTATGACATCATTGTTTGGAACAACATATCTCTGTGAGCTAACATTTTCAAAAAGGAAGTCTGTGAAGTCACCACATCGAATGAGATTGATTGATGAACATTTGAAAGCAATTCTCTTGATTGGATCCAGCAATTCCAAACCAAACATTGATGGTATTTTGAAAGCCACGCGTCAGTTTCACAAAACTCACTATCCTCTTTTGCTACTTAGTTTGTGAGATTCGGATATGTGCACAATATGTCTGATGTAACTATCTTTTTGCTAACGTCGCCTTCTTTGATAACTTTGTTTAGTAAATAAATATAAATATGTTGGTTGTCTTTGTTTCTTTGTTTGTTTGTTTGTTTGTTTGTTTGTGTGCATTGCACGCCCTTTCCATGATTAACTTAGTTTTTCATCTTTTTTCCCAGGGCTTTCGTTCTAGCTTATACTTATTGTTAAAGTTAGTTGCATATCCTTTACAGGACGTTTTCAGTCAACATCAGCATTGTTTGCTGTTGTTGATGTCTTGGCAAGTTTACGCTCGGTAGTTTACCATTCCTTTTCGAACGACCTGCACCCATACCATAGCGTAAAAACCAGCGCAACGCTATCTGCTGCCAAATCTCTCGCAGCTGTATTTCGAACGTGGGTATACGGGATTACGAACCGCGTCCGGCGCAAGTATTGTACTGAATGAGTATCCGGCCCGCGCTCGTCATTTTGTCAGTTATCCGGCATGCCGTGAAAAAAGTTTGGTGACCCCTGTTCTAAGGCATTGATCATTTCTACTGTGATGTTATCATTGTTATCTGTACCCGGGGTCTTGCCGGTTTTCATATGGTTAAGAGCAATCTGAACTCCCATCTTTAAAATTGCTGGTCCTTCATTATTATTCCGATGATCATATTGTTCTTCTCTTGTATCATCATAAAGGTCTTTCACATAATCTGACCACGCATGTAAAATCTGATCTTTTTCTATTATGATTTTGCCATCTTTGGTTTTTAGGCAACCCGTTGATGTGTGTGTTCTTTTGTTAGTTTTTTGTTTTTTTTTTCCCCGCGTTTCCATCCTGTTTCAGGATATTGCGGTCAACACCAGCATCTTTCAGCTGTATGTTGATTCCTAGGCTAGATTACGCTCATCAGCACGTTTATTTTCTGAGCGACCGGCTCCATACTCATGTAAGTCATTGGCGCGACTCGAACCCCTTCAGGTTCTCGTGCGCTCACGTCAACCACGAGAGTATTCGAGGTTACGGAGAAAGCTGCTAATTGTTAGTAATGTCATTAATTCTTTTGTGCATTAATTTGGTATTCCGGGTGTTGTGCTGGTGTTCAATTTCCTTGCAATTTTCCTCAAGTTATGTTTCTTTTGCATCTTTGCATAGTTTCCTAATTTTCCTATGAATCTCTTCATATGTTTCCTTGTTATTTTTGTTATTTATTCTTACTTCCATGAGTTTTAAGATGTCTTCCGTCATCCATTTCTTGCGTCTTATTATCTTTATTTTTGGGATGGATTTTTCTGCAGCTTGGTTGACTGATTTCTTTAACATTTCCCATTGGTCACTGACGTCTTGAAATAATATTTCCATATCGGACAATGCATCGAATCTGTTTTTTACCTCTACGCTAAATTTATCTTTTATGTCCTTACTCTTCTGTGCTTGTAGATCAAATTTTGTGCTTCTTGACTTTCTTTAATTTTATATGTAAATTGCTTAAGATTAATCTATGGTCGCTGTAGCAGTTTGCGCTTGGTATAGTTTTTGCGACTTTTAAGACATTTCGAAATCTTCTGTTGATAAGGATGTAATAAATCTGATTTCTAATCTTATGATCAGGACTCCTCCATGCCCATAATCTCCTTGGGTGCTGTTGAAACCAGGTGTTTCCAATAATCAAATCTTGCTCTTTTGCCCACTGTACAACCTCTTTCATTCTGTTCCCCTAGTCCATACTTGCCCACTATGCACCCGTCCTGTTGATTTCCAACTTTGGCATTCAAGTCACCCATTATTATAGTTACTTCAGAATTCTTGCATTTCTTGAAGGCTTTCTCTAAATCACTATAAAATTCATCGATGCTGTCATCACTACTGTCTGCTGTTAGTGCATAAACTTGTATGACGTTGACATCAAAAGATCTTCCACTCAACTTCACCAGTAACACTCTGTCTGATACAGTCCAATATCCTTTGATCGATGTTTCTCTCTCTGTATCTAATATAATTGCTACTCCTCGCTGTTGTTTCTTTCCATCAGAATAGATTATTCTATATTCCTCAGATGTCATAATGCCCATTCCTGTCCATCTGGTATCACGTACACCTGACAGGTTAATATTTAATCTTCTCATTTCATTCTTAATGTTATCAAATTTCCCTTCCCCACTCATAATTCTTACATTCCAAGTTCCTACTTTCAATGTTGATATTATTTTGCACTCAGTCTCCTGATGGCGGTCTGGAGTCACCTGGTGCACATGACTACTCCTACCGGGCGAGGCTGCTCCTATGGAGCACCCATTTACGCCGTTTCTCTGATTATCGATAAGACTGCAGTACATGATATTCTTGGCATCTATAAAGAAGGTAGTTTGCCATTGCTTTCCTTCCTAGCAATGACCATAATGGTCGATGACCGTAGCCAATCTCTCCCAAAAAAGAGATCATCTGCCTTCCGTCGTGAAGCTGGAGACCATAACCTACAACAATCTGTCGGCTGCTCTTCAACTTCATCCACCACCTGCACCCATGGCTTCACGTAACCCTGATCGGGAGGCTTAAACGGGTACTCCACCTTGCCCATGGGTTGTCCCATAGGCTAGCGGAGGGAAGGAGGCACCCATCAAGGCATTACTATCATGTTATTATGATATTTAAATATTCTCTAAGCAAACGTAATTGCACCAGCATTTAAGGAGAGAGAGAGAGAGAGAGAGAGAGAGAGAGAGGAGAGAGAGAGAGAGAGAGAGAGAGAGAGAGAGAGAGAGAGAGAGAGAGAGAGAGAACTATTTGTTCAAATTGAATGAAATTTACAAACATAAATGACATTTCCTCTAAACGTATTGATCAACATAAACCCCATAGACTTCCAATGTCTTTCGCCGTTAATGTAAGTAAATTGTCTTTAAATTGTGGGTGGCCTTAAGTGGCCAGTAAAAAAATGTTGTTTCCCCACAGAGGGGAAATGACATAATTACAAAATGACATATTATCATTGAAAGTACAATTTTAAGAATTAAACATAAACGTAAAGTTGAAAAAGTTGATAATAAAATGTAAGTAAACAAAAAGATTAAACAAATGTTGTATAAAAACTTTAATAGCTTTCTTCTCTTGATTGCAAATAGTGACTGCGGTATTACCTTCCTTATTTCTCAAATAAAAATAAAAAATTTTGATGTTAGATAGAGGTATAGTAGCTAGGTATACCATTTTCTTTTTCAAGTTCTAGTAACCTCCCTTGTAACAATATTAGATGTTTAGGTCCCCCTACAAAGCAAAGACTGCTACTGCAACTATCTTAGGCAATTTACATATAAACTGAAAGAAAGTCAAATATACAAATAGAAACGCAAAATTTGATCTACAGGCACTGAAGAGTGAGGAGATAAAAGTAAATTCAACGTAGCGGTAAAGAACAGATTCGATGCATTGTCCGATATGGCAATGCAATATTATTTCAAGACGTCAGTGACCAAAATAAAATACTAGCTGACCCGGCCCGGCTTCGCCCATACCCTGGTGGGGAGCATCTCATTTAATTCATATAAGTAGTCATATAAGTTCTCGTTCCCGTTACCGACAATCTGTCTGTCTGTCTGTCTATCTATCTGTCTGTCTGTCTGACCCGGCCGGCTTCGCCCAGACCCTGATGGGAAGCATCTCATTTAATTCATATAAGTAGTCATATAAGTTCCCGTTCCCGACTATCTATCTGTCTGTCTGTCTGACCCGGCCCGGCATCGCCCAACTCCTGGTGGGGAGCATCTCATTTAATTCATATAAGTAGTCATATAAGTTCCCGTTCCCGACTGTCTGTCTGTCTGTCTGTCTGTCTGTCTATCTATCTGTCTGTCTGTCTGTCTGACCCGGCCCAGCCCATGGTGGAGAGCATCTCATTTAAATCATATAAGTAGTCATATAAGATCCCGTTCCCGACTATCTGTCTGTCTGTCTGTCTTGGGTAAATGGAGGAGGGAGGAGGAAGAGGGAGGTGGAGGAGGGAAGAGGAGGGAGGAGGAGACAGGAGACAGGAGGAATAGGGAGGAATAGGAGGGAGGAGAGGGATTAGGAAGAGGAGGGAGGAGTAGGGTGGAGGAGGAGGGGGAGGAGGGGGAGGAGGAGGGAGGAGGAAGAGGGAGAAGGAGGGAGGAGGAGAAGGCAGGAGGAGGAGGGAGGAGGAGGAGGAGAGGGAGGAGGAGGGAGAGGGAGGAGGAGGGAGGAGGAGGAGAGAGTAGGAGGAGGGAGGAGGCGGAGGGAGCAGGAAGAGGGAGGAAGAGGGAGGAGGAAGAGGGAGAAGGAGGAGGGAGGAGGGAGGAGAAGGAGGAGGGAGGAGGAAGAGGGAGGAGGAGGGAGAAGGAGGGAGGAGGAGAACGCAGGAGGAGGAGGGAGGAGGAGGAGAGGGAGGAGGAGGGAAAGGGAGGAGGAGGGAAAGGGAGGAGGAGGAGAGAGTGGGAGGAG